>ML779675.1:49415-68192 GCA_009831015.1 Picea engelmannii
AAAATTGTACCCAGGAGTAAAAACTCCAAAAGCTCTGGATGGAACTTGGGTAGGAATAGGGATATAAGTATTTAAATCATTGTACCCATGAGAAAGAGACGAGATAGTTCTAGATGAAAGTGTTGTACAAATGGGAGCTTGGGTAACCACTGTATTCTCAGTGGGAATAGTCGTAGCATGTGGGACCATTATGGAATGGCCCATCTGAAGAGGAATGGTTAAACTAGGACCAACGAACTGTGTGTCTGAACCAACGAAGAGATAAAAAGTTGTACTAGCAAAGTGATCTAGAGGTATAGTGTAGGTAGCATATGTTTCGGGTAGTTCAGAGACAACAGGTATATCAGCAGCTGCCCCCGAGCTGTAAAGTTACTGCACTATAGCTGGGGTTCGAAATATGTCAGTGGTCCAAAAGGGATCCTCGTTTTCTGGGCCGGTAAGAGGTTCGGTTGGTATTCCAGAAGAGTCAACAACAAGTTCTCCGGAGGAATTCAGTTGGAGAATACGTCTCTCGTATCTAAGAGGTATTCAGAAAGTGTCTAGAGAATCAAAAACAATTCAGAAATTGTCTAAAGAGTCAGTTCTTTCCTCTTGTGAAGGTATGTTGTCTTGAACCTCACTCTATTGAGGAGATCCCTCTGGTGGATTAGTAGGCAAGGGTTGAGAACCTTCTAGATCTTTTGGGGGTATTCCTTGCATCCTACATGAACGACGTGGAGGGTCAATGTTGGTTGAACCAAATATTTTACGGAAAAAATCTATGGACAACTATAGAAACAAGCAGCACTCGCTAATAAAATCTAGGAATCAAACCAAGCAAACAAAACCTTCTTATTTTGAAGTCACTAGTTGGTGATGAAATACAATGTCGTGAAGTCAAGACAAGAAGGGGATATGATAGAGTGGGTGGAAAAGTTACGTTGACAACCTGCTTAATGGAATGACACCCTGGTGCAAGCTCCCACACATAATCATGGGTATACCCTCCAAGGAGCCCGAGTGAGTTTGACCAACGTCAATTCCAGGTATCGTGAAGACTTTTCCCTCCACATTCATCTCGTGTAAGACCCTAAGAATATAGGCAACTAAGGCTACCAAGAACAACAATGATGCTTGGGGAAAAAATCGACAGTCTGATCCATGCACAAAGGCAGGGTATCTAGCCCGAAATAAACTTGAGAGGATTCCACTCATCATTGTGGGTATACCATTCAAGTGACCTCCATAATACGTGAAATATCTACACCGAGACCAACAAAGCAGGGTGAGTAACTCTGCCAGTCTCAATGCGACCTCAGGTTTGACCCTTGTGTGAGAAGGGCTTCCCAGGAATTTTTTTTGCAAATGGAAATGAACACTCCCTATCACAAGATGCTATTATGTGTTTTGTTCTTTGGAGAGTGTGTCTCACAACCTATTCCAAAGATTTAGCCTAGCTAATGTTAGTGTAAAATATCCCTAGAAAATGAAATTTACTGATTGAGTTTTAGATTTCGCAATGTTTTTAGAGGCTGTTGTTTACTCAAGAGGGAGACGAGAATGAAACCAATGTTGTGTAAGACCTTGACCCAATAATATGAAAATACAAAATGCATGATGCAAACTTTCGTTCAATGAACTCTATCTACAACAAGGAGAAGGTATTTTTCCGGAATGATGTAAGCTACGAAATGTACTTTCTTTTTATTGAATGAACACAATTGCAAACAACCATAAACAATGATATATCTCAATTTTATCTTCCTTTGAATGAAAAAAACTTTCTTATGTATGATTACTTAAAAGAATAAGTGACCTTAAGTCTTCCTTTCCAAAACCAAAATAGGGATATAGTGAAGAAAGGACAAGTAATCAAAGAAAATTGATACACTCAACAAGCACCCAAATCAAACTTTCAATGAAGATAAAAGTAAAAACGACAAGAAAGTGTTTCATCAAATGTAAATGAAAAATGACTTTCCAGTCAACAAGAAATCCAGAAAACGTAATGAATCCAAAACTTTAAATCCAATCAAAATACTTTTAATACATCAAGCACTCAGATGCGAAATCAGAGATTATATCCTTGTTGATAAAAATCAAAGGGTAAAACTGGAAAAAATGATTAAAAAAGGTGTTCGATCTCTAAAAACCAATCGACAACAAGTTTCAAACTCAGAAATCAGTCACATACTGGAATCAAAAGTTCTTCCCAACTGGCTAAAGAAAAATTGGGTATCAAAAGATGACAGGACCCAAACCAAAAAAAATTACAGACGCCGCCACAACCTAGCAGTAGATTACAGTGCAGAAATCAAAGGTTTCCGCAGGCTAGCTGTGGATAGGTCACGAAAAGTATGCACTAGGAAAAAGAGTTAGGGTGCAGAAATCAAAAGTTTCTGCAGGCCGTGAATGGGTATAATGCGGAAGTGTCTGTAAACAAAAGGAATTTGGAAAGAGGTCAAAGGGTTTAAGTGAACTTTCAAATCTAGAGGGTCTGGATGGATGCCCCATAGACTCAGAGACTGAAATAAAGTGAAGAAAGGTAGGCTAAAAGGAAATGGCCAACAAAAAACCACAAACAAGTCGTATCCCCAGTGGAGTCGCCAATTTTGTTATTGGATAAATCGGTGGATGCAAACATAAACTAATCTCCCTAGATCCACCTGGATCTAGAACAAAACAAGACAGGACATGATGCTTTCCCTAAGTTACTATCATTTAATTTACTACCAAAGAAGGAACAAATGACATACTTTTAGATATCACTTCCTTATATCTTTGTTGTCCCTTATTTGCCCCAATGTTCTTACGAGATCAGATCTGCAATGACATAAACCAACCAAAGTGAAAGCAACAATAATAGATTCAATGAAAACCTAAACATGTGATCAAGGAGTCATGTAATAAAATGCTAATTATTTTATGGGAAAGAAACATGTCACCGTATTATATTAAGTAAAAGTGGAAGATACAACCAAATTTCCTTGATGTCGCAAGTTCCCTTTCAATGGTCCTTTGTTCCAACACACACATACACTTTCTCCAAATTTGTATGAAGAAGGTACAAAAAATATTGATAGACAAATGGAGACCTTAAGCATCAGTTTCAACATGATCCTTCACACAGTCATTAGCATATTCTTTCAACAATTCTTTGCTTAATTTTTCTTAACCTTTTCCATGAGAAACCCATCCTTTTATAGGAGAAGGTGAAGTGGTTAAAAGGATGAGGATGATCCCACCAAATCAGAGAATATAGTAGGATCACAACCATATGGATGCCACCTTACATTTTAGAAGATTCTCCTTCTAGAACCTTCATGAACTTCTTCCTTTCTTTAGCTTCAAACGCTGCTGCACCCTGCCTATACAACAACCTGCGAAAACCCCGTGAGCCAAGTATAGAGAAGCCTGTGGAAATCAATGATTTTTTCACTGTGTACCACTGTCATCTTGCGACGTCATTCTAAAAACATGCCTTAAAGAGGAAGAACTCAGTCATTTTTCTCATGTAAAAGATTGTTTTGAGAGCCTGAACACATGCTTGTAGAATCATCATCAGAGTGACCAAAATAATGTGTAACATTCGCTATCCCCAAAGAGAAACTATGATTAATCTTCGGGTACCTGCAGTTAGGGATTCCACAGGTCATCCTCTAAGATTCAATGTAATTATGTGTCATTAATGTATTAATACTTTATTTATGTTTAAATGTATCAATACTTTATTAATGTATTAATACTTGATTAATGCATTTTTAATCTATTACTTTAATGCTTAATAATAATTTAATACTGTTTTTTAATTGTATTCCTTTATTCATACTTTATTAATGTATGAATATTGTATTAATGTATTACTACTTTAATGTAATAATTTAATGCTTGTATTTATGTAATAATGATTTTTTAATGTATTTTTACTTTATTAATGTACTATTAAGACTTTATTAATGTATTTATATTTTAAAAACATATTAATTAATTAATACAATACATTATTAAGCTATTTATTAATTAACGTGTTACATTAATACACTACACTATACATTAATGTATTGATACTTTAATTTATACATTACATTAAGGTATTAATTAATTAATTAATACATTAATAATTTTACATATCAATGTATTTACTTATTAATACATTAATTAATAAATCATTAATACATTAATTAATTAATACATTCGTACTTTATTAAGTTTATGTATTATCACATTAATGTATTTTTGAATTATTAGTGTATTACTTTATCATTACTTTATTAATGCATTTATACTTTATTAATTTATTAATAATATACTAGTATTAATAATTTACAAAAATGTTTTACTTTAATAATGTATTTACTTTACTATTTAATGTATTATTTTATTTATTAATTCATACATTAATTATGTATTAATACATTAATGGTCGTTCCTCACACACACTAGTCGTCGACTAGGAACAACCACTTAATAAAAGTAGTTGATATACGTTGATCGGTGCCATTAGTTTGGAAATGTGGAAAATGGCGTCAATTGATGTATATCAACCACTTTTATAAAGTGGTTGTTGTCAATATAACCTTCATTCCCAAAACGAACGCCATGACCAAAATGAAAACCTTTTGCGAGCATCTAGGTAAACGCTTGTCAATGGATGGTTGATGCAGTAGCATCCCGATCTTCCTAGGGATGACACAACGAAGGTAGTTATGAGGACATGAAAAAAATGTTAGAGCAGTGATTGGTTGTTGTAGAATGTGAATGAGGCAAACTCATGGGGGAAACAAAAAGGGTGTAGATCGATTGAATGCTACAAAGTTGCAACATTGGGGTAGCTAGGAGCATTGTTATAGAATGGAAAGGTGTGTGGACAGTTACAGATGTTATAGCTCAGGAGGAGCACATTGTTGGAATGAAGTTGGAAATGATGCGCGGGAGATGAAGAGTCATTGAGGAAAGGACAAATTGAAAGTTGAAATATTAAAGGGCGTGAGAAGCCTTGGGAAAGTGAAGCGAATAGTTTCTGGAAAGAATAAAACACAACATTAGAGGTATTGATGAGATCTTGCAGAGAACAAGAAAAGAGATCTCACAAGACACGAGAGAGACAAGTGGTTGAGTTTTCCATGGCCTCTAGTATGAAAACCCAAAATATATTGTAATCTCATAGTTTTCCATTGAGCCATTGTATTGTAACTTGTATGATGAATACAATAATCATCATTGTAGAATTGATCTTCTTGTGTGTGTGTATGAATGAATTCCTATAGGATTTTATGTGTTGTTTTCTTGACATAATTATGTACGAGTTAATGTGTTGCGTGAATGAGTAAATCCTGTAGAGAATAATGTTGTATGATATGGTTATGCAGGTGGCATGAGTCTGTGGAAGATTGTGTTGGAAATTGTGGTCTCCCATAGGGAGGATGAGTGCTCTGGTTCTACGAGCATTGAGGATTTTGTCTAAGTACATAATATGTGAACATAAAGAATCTTCAATGGGAAGCGTGTTGCAGCAGGAGGTTGCAACATGAAGCATTTTGCAGTTGATGTGTGTTGCAAAAGATGATATGTCACTGCAAAAGATGTGTTGCAACACATGTTCTTTTCCATAGGAGTCATGTTTATGAAGAACATGTGTATTGCAGCAAGAGAGAAAGTTTCATCTAGGAAGCGAGTTGCAGTAGGATGTATTTTATAGCGGGACGCTGCAAAAAAAAGATTTTTGTAACAGGAGGCTATAACAAGAGATGTATTGTAGCTACAAGTGTAGATGTGTAGCTAAAATAGGGTGTGTGTGTTGTAATAAGATATAAGTTGTAGCATGAGGCTTATGTTAGTTTCAATAGAAGGTGAGTTGCAGCGAGTTGTAACAGAATGTGAGTTGCAGCATAAGGTGAGTTGCAATGAGTTGCAGCAGAGGGCGAGTTACAATAGAAGATGAGTTGTAGTAAGTGAATATGAAACACAATGGTTAGTATAGACTGATGATTCCGTAGCATCCATGGTGGTGCTACAGAGAAGAAAACATGGATACATGGGAGAAACTCTAGGATTTGTTCTTATACAAAAATGGAAACAATTTCCATGAATTATATATATATATATATATAAGGCACACATCCATCATTTTCCAGTGCTTGAAAAAAATATGGGGTACAACCTTAGGGGTTGTGGCATGATCAGGTGAAAAGAAGAAAATGTAGCAATGAGTTTCGACATTATGGAAGCTATGATTCCTATTATGCACACGAGAATAAATATTCCATTGTGAATGTACTCTTATGGCAGGGGGAGGGGCCCGCTACATCAATTAGTATCAAAGCATGGTTCAACTCTGGGGTGAAATAATGTGAGAAGATATTAGAGCATGGTTCAATTTTGGGATGGAAGAATGTGAGAAGATATTAGAGTAATGGTTCAACTCTGGGATGGAAGAAACTACAAGGCAAGAAGACCTATGGGAGTGTGGTTTCAGCTTGTGTTGATGAAGGAAGAATGCTATGATACAATGTGAGAGAAAGGGCCTGTGAAGTGTAGTCTGGATGAGGGCTACAAAATAACTCCCTAGGATTTATTCATGAAGATGAGAAGGTTAATGAGGTACATAAATTGAGAGTTAGAATGAAGATAATGGAGTGGTAGAATATATCAAGATGAAGCCTAAAATGGGAAAAGATAGCAAGGAACATAAAATTGCATGAAGAAAAGTTCAGAAGGTTGTTGCTAAAAAGGAAGAAGTCTCTGAGATAAATGGCTTCTAGAAATATATGGTAGTTGTGGTGGAAGTTATCCATGACTATTATCTCGAGATGAAAGAGGTAGCATGGGTCATGAGAGGATTCATTAGATGGAAATTGTGGTGGCAGTGATCCGTGATTGTTATCTTGGAATGAAGACATGGTCACTGGAAATGAGCGAGGGTGGTTGTGAGAGGAATGCAGTCAAAAGGTTTCCTGGATTGGAGACTGGGCTCATATGTTCTGAGGAACATGTTGGTAGCACTGAGCACATTGTTACTGAATGGTGACTAGAGGATTTTGAGTATACCTGAATTTAAGAAGAACAGAGATGCAAAACATTTACAAAAATGAAAGATAGAGACACATGGGGGTGTGTCAGATGTAACGAAGAAAATGAGGGAGAGAATATGGAAATTTTGTTTTCCCTTAATATGTTATTTTCTTGTTTGTAGGAAGAAAGACATTTTTGGCTGCATATGGAAGTGGATGTGCTTGGCCAAAAAAGAAGATGCAGTAGAATAATATGTGTGAAGGAAAATGAACTACAAAGACTGCAGGAATTGCAATATTATAGAGGTTGCAGATGATGAAAAGGATGATGTTGTGAAGATGAAGCATGATTCAAACTGTTGAGTTGAAGATGGATAACATACAATCCAGAAGTTGATGAAGATGTTGCTGACAAAGATAGGAGAAGATTTCAAATCTACCGAGGAAGAAGACATGTTGTAGAAGAACATGAGAAGAGTGAAGGTTGTTGAGGACCAAGCATGAAGGTGCATTTTGGAGAAGAAGAAGACTCTTGAAAGATGTCTCTGGTAATTTTCAAGAATGTGTATATGCCAACGTAATCATCGACTGAGGTAGTCTATGTATGGTTGTGGATTTATTTAAGAGAGGTGTAACATGGGAGCATGTGACTCCATGTTGTGTAGCTTCGGGCATGAGTGGTTGGATGAACCGAAGGAACTTTTTACACTACATGAAAAAATGCAGTGGGATGTCCTGGATTGGATGTGACTCAGATAAAGTTGTGCAGGTGATATGGATTGAGTTAAGGGAGGTGTAACATGGGAGCATGTGAGTCCATGTTCTGTAGCTTTGAGCCTGAGTGGTTGTCTTCATCGAAGGAAATTTGTACACTACATGAAAAAGGGAAGTGGGATATCTTGGATTGAACGTGACTCAGATCCCATTGTGTAGGTTATGCATGACTGGAAATAATTTGAATAGTGCTTATGGTAATTAAGAAAGAGAGACAAATAAGGTAGCAGTACCAAAAGTTGAACTGTTGTAGAAAATTGAGTGCAACGGGAAAGAGAGGAAATTTTGTAAGGTAGCTAGAGAGGTACTGGGGGGCCAGAGGGCCCATAGTGATAATAGTGGAGGTCATTCAATGTAAGGTGGACTAGTTCCACTATATTATTAAACAATTCTCACTATGGTAGTTAGATATAATAAATGGGTAGTTAGATATAATAAATGTAAGAGGACTTCTTAGAAGGTTCTACTTCTAGAAGATTCCTCCTCTAGAATGTTCTTAGGTGATGGTAGCACTATATAAAGGGGTTCAATCAATGTAATGGGATATGAAGATAAGTATTGTGTTTGGAGCTGAAGCTCAATAGGAGGATGGCCCCTCAAAGAGGCAAGTGAACAGGAGAGGATCCCTTCCATAAATTCAACAGTATTTTAGGGTTTTTCCAGAAAATGCCGCGATTTTCTGCCATAACTTATTGTTCTATTTTTTGTGTTTTTTCATGACGGTTGCGGGACCATAGATTTCATAGGGTGCTCATATGGCTATTTCCTCTCAAACCATCAAATAAATTCTACAAATTACTGAAGCATTCAAATTTTGCATATTTTTCTTATCTATTTATTGTGGTGATTTTGTATTCAATTCTTTGGTTCTTAACAATTGGTATCGGAGCACTTTCCTTGGCAGACATTGTGGGAAAATATTTTTTATTTTTGCAGATTTTTTTTTTTTCGGAGAAGAAAAAAAGAGGGCTGCGAAATTCTAGAATTTTTCGGTATATTTCTATGAAAATTTTGCAGAAACATGTATATCTGAGTTCCTCTCAGAAAAACACCCAAGTCGAAAAAAAATCGTCTGAAACGGAGTCCGGGAAGTCAAGATATTGAAGTTTTAAAATCTGCAATTTTTCAAGGTTTTTTCTGTGGACGGCGAAGTGAATTTGCCCAAACAAATTACAGATCTGAGTTCCTCTCACAAATTCACCCAATTTCAAAAACAAAATCATCTGAAACAGAGTCCGGGAAGTGAAGCTATGAGCATTTTAAATTCAACAGTTTTTTAGGGTTTTCCAGAAAAAGCCGTGATTTTCTGTTGTAACTTATTGTTCTATTTTTTTGGTTTTTTCATGACGGTTGTGAGACCAAAGAGTTCATAGGGTGTTCAGATGGCTATTTCCTCTCAAAACCTCAAAGAAATTCTACAAATTACTGAAGCATTCAAATCCCAATTCTATAACACATTGGATGCTAGATTGCATGACCTTGCAGATGGCCTCAATGACAGTTTTCATAGTATTCAAGATTCATTGGATAGCATGTAGGAGAGATTTCTTATGGCGGACATCAGGGATGAATATAATCAAGAAATATATGCTTGGTATGATTTTGAGGCCGGTTGTGATGATTGGTATATGGATAGTTGTCATTTTTGGGATGATAAGAACTTTCATATTTTATTTGATGACTCTACTCCACCTTCTGTAGAGAACATCATTGTCCCACATTAGGAGCTAGTTACCAGCATCCAACCAACATATTCTACAATGGTATTTTTCCTTCTAGATTCATATTTGATCATCTCCCACTATGTGTATGGATGTTCTTATTTGGATCCACATGATAGATGTCAGTATTGGGAGCATCATTTTCAGTTGGTTATTTGGTGCCGATATCTTCCATGTGGGGTTCACATGAGCAATTGGACACGGGACCTTGGTTTACAATGGTGGTTGGACTACTTAAGCATGGTGGATACCATTTCTCAATGGGACCCTGTTTCTCTAGTCTACTTCATCACTATGGTCCACACTTATCCATGGGACCCTGGTTCTCTAGTCTACTTCATCACTATGGTCCACACTTATCCATGGGACCCTGGTATATGGTTGTACATCAAGCGTTGAGGACAATGATTTCATAAGGGGGATGGAATGTAAGGTAGCTAGAGAGGTAGTGGGGGGTGGCAGAGGGTCCATAGTGATAATAATGGAGGTAATTCAATGTAAGGTGGACTAGGTCCACTATATTATTGAATAAGGCCCACTATGGTAGTTAGATATAATAAATGGGTAGTTAGATATAATAAATGTAAGAGGACTTCTTAGAAGGTTCTACTTCTAGAAGATTCCTCCTCTAGAATGTTCTTAGGTGATGGTATCACTATATAAAGGGGTTCAATCAATGTAATGGGATATGCAGATAATTATTGTATTTGGAGTGGTAGCTCAATAGGAGGATGCCCCCTCGAAGAGGCAAGTGAACAGGAGAGGATCCCTTCCATAATAGGATTCATTGTGTGGTGTTTACCTACCTCAAGAGTTTCTATAATAAAGTTGTGGTTTTCTATATTGTTCTCTGAATCTTTGTGGTATTTCTGTATGCAAGTATTTGGTTCTTAACAAATTTCCAAATCTCCATGATGAGAGTATTGTTGTGTGTTGTGGATTGAGGAAAACACTGAGTTGAAATAAATAATGTGTAGCAAAAGAAGATGTCTTGTAGATTGAAATGTATAGCAGATGAGGAATGTAGAGTTGGGAGTACAATGCTTGAGAGTTGCATTGGATAGATGTAGATGTGGATGATTTATCTCTTTAACATGAGGGAATGCTTTCTTGAAAATTGGGGAGTCTGATGCAGTAGCATCTAGACAGAGTTGTTAGAGCAGTGATTGGTTGCTGGGGGATGTGAATGAGATAGACTGATGGGAGTAACAATAGGGGTGCAAATCGATTGAATGCTACAAAGTTGCATCATTGGGGTAGATAGGAGAACTGCTATAGAATGGACATGTGCGTGGAAAATTACGAATGTTATGAATCATGAGGAGTGCATTGTTGGAATGAAGATGAAAAGGGCATGAAGAGGTGAAAAGTCATTGAGGAAAGGAGAAATCAGAAGTCGAAAGATGAAAGGGCGTGAGAAGCCATGGGAAATTGAAGCGAACAATTTCAGGAAAGAATAAAACACAACATCAGAGATATTGATGAGAGCTTGCATAGAATAAGAAGAGAGATATCGTGAGATAGGAGAGAGAGAAGTGGTTAAGATTTCCATGGCCTCTAGCCTGGAAACCCAATGGAGATTGTAATCTCATATCTAGCCATTAAGCCATTGTATTGTAACTTGTATGATGAATAAAATAATCATTGTTGCATAATTAATCTTCTTGTGTGTGTGTATGAATGAATTCCTGTAGGATGTTATGTGTTGTGTTATTGACATAATTATATACGATTTAATGTCTTGTGTGAATGAGTAAATACTGTAGAGAGTAGTGTTGTATGATATGGTTATGCAGGTGGCACAAGTCTGTGGAAGGCCATGTTGGAAATTGTGGTCTCCCATAGAGAGGATGAGTGCTCTGGTTCTACAAGCATTGAGGATTATTTCTGAGTACAAAAGATGTGAATAGAAAGAAGCTACAATGGGAAGCGTGTTGTAACAAGAAGCATTTTGTAACTAATGTATGTTGCAACAGAGGATATGTCACCGTAGAAGATGTGTTGCAAAAAAAGTTATTTTCCATAGGAGTCATGTTGTTGAAGAACATGTGTATTGCAACAAGAGAGAAATATGAATAAGGAAAGAAAGTTGCAGTAGGATGTATGTTGCAGCGGGAGGCTGCAACAGAAGGTTATAACAAGAGATGTGTTGCAATTATAGGTGTAGACATGTTGTTGCAACATGGTGTGTTTGTTGCAATAAGATATAAGTTTCACCATGAGGCTGATGTGAGTTGCATCAGAATGTGAGTTCTAGCAGAAGGTGAGTTGCACCAGAAGGCGAGTTGCAGCAGAGGGCAAGTTGCAATAGAAGGCGAGTTGTAGTAAGTGAATATACAATAGACTGGTTAGTACATACTGATAATTATGTAGCATCCATGGTGGTGCTACAGGGAAGAAAACATGGATATGTGGGAGCAGAGGTACAACCCTAGGGGTTGTGGCACGATCAAGTGAAAATATGGAAATGTAGCAATGAGTTGCGACATTATGGAAGCCACGATTCCTATTATGCACATGTGAAGAAATATTCCACTGTGAAGGTACTCTAATGGAAAGGGGAGGGGTTCATTGCATCAATGGTTGTGATCTAGTTCTGGGCGTAGAGGTGCACAACATTTAATCTCAAACTTTGAACCTAAAATATCCAAGCATTTCAAATTTGTTTTGATCGATGGTTGTCAAAGATTTCAGACTCAAACTTGCATGTGGTTTAGGCTTTCCTTCCACATCGGAAAGTCCTTTCCTTTGTACCTAAAAAATGTATGAGAGATTTATTAAATGAAAGTATAAATGATTGGTAGTCTAAACGTCCTGTGTTTTGGTCTTTTTTCTAGGATATTTACTATTTAATTTTTCCTGAAATCTGACCAAAAATTGTTGGATCTGCATATTTGAGTGGTTAATTCCAGATAATCTGAGTGTTCCGGGGTTTTTCAGCACGCTAAATCCATTTCTGAATTAAAAATGCAATTTAAACAACATAAAAAATGTGATTTCATGCAAATTTGTGTCACTGGATTCCCACGAAAATGACCAAAACGTAGAACAGTTAGACACCCGTCGTATAAATGATAATATATGAAACTCATTAAATGACAACTCAAACAATAGTGTAATTGAATGGTGAATGTGCTAAGTTATTTTATGTTTTGGTCTTCGTAGTTTGGTTTAAAATCCCTAGATTACATATCACTACTATATATAATATAATTATTAATTCTAAATATATACATTACCCTAGTTAATTTATAATATTATATATAATATATATAATATTAACATATGGACCTAATATATATAATATATCATATATAATTACATATAAACACACTTATATATACACACACGTAGCTAAACATATTATATATATACAAGTTATAATTATAGTATATATTAATTTTAATATGAGCTTCCGCGCAACGATTTGGCTGCTAAAGTCTATGGAGGTATACATATCCTACCCCCCTCTGGATTTGAACCTGTGACCTTCAAGGAGGAAACACATGCTCTTAACCATTAGGCCCACTCATGTTGTATAGTAATGAAAATATCTCGGTTTGTCATACATTTTGATACTAAATATTAGCATATGTGAACCAAAGAGCACTATGAGTACATCTGTAAATAAACCATTAGTAGAAATTGATTTATATTTAACCATTAGAAGGCATAGTATTTATTATTAAGTTTTTTCAATGTCAAGGTGAATGGTTAGTGCGTAAAGAAAAACCATGGTAGATAATAAGGATCATGTTTAGGTAAGCTTAAAACACATTGAATGGAAGTAATTGCAATTATTTCCAATGTGATGAAGATCTGGCGCTAGTTTAAATATGCATGCTTTAACAAAGTGAATTTTGTAGAAGATAGAAGATCGAGGTCTACTTTTTATTCAATAATTTTAGGGACTAATGATTGCTTTAGGATAATTGAAATAGAAGCCAATTGTCAAATATTAGCAAAATTTTGAAAAATTTAAAAGGGTCATTTTAGCTACAACAAAAGGTTTGACATTAGATCTCTCCCTCATCCAAAATAAAAATTATTGCATTCCCCCCCAACATGATGATATACTCCTCCTTTCCTAAAGAATGATCCCCATGATTTGATAGGTGGAGAGGATTGATATCTCCTTCTCTCCAAATTGGTTGGGGTATTGAACTAGATTGAATTATTCCCTATAAATCCTCAAACCATAACCCTACTTAAACCTCCTCAATATCTTCCTCCTCCATTGCTCCACCAATCGTCAATATGCATGCGTGTACATGTGTTTATATGTATGTATGCATGTAGTGGAAAATGTCATAACATGAAGAAATTCTCCATTTTCTATACTCATATAGGAAATATGACATGCACCTATCAAGTTGCAAATTTTAATTCATCCCAAGGTCATTTTTACTATGGGATTTCAATCATTGATTCCATTTGACCTCTTTTAAAAAGAATGAATACATGATATTTTCAATGAAATATTACACTAAATGGGTAGAATTTATTCAATTAGTTTTTATTATTAGAAAGTGATATAAGTACACAAAGATTCACTGCAGTATAACCAATGCTCCTATCTTGGATTAGCCATATATAAATGAACCAGCCACTCCCATTGCATAAAAATTGCTTGTCCTATTGAAAATCATGGTATACACCAAGTTTCTGGCTTTAATTAGGTATGAAACTCAACTTATTTGATCCACCTTAATTGAAGGAAATATGATATTAAAGTTCATCTAGTTTACCTCTAAATCCACACCCAGTGATACAATAATAGCCAAATCCATGTCATCTTAACCTTGAAGGAATGTTATCCTATTAATAGATTATTTTATGAGAGTAACCCTTTTCCACTAGTTTAACTTTGTAACCGTTTCATAAGTTAATTTACTTATAATCAATTACACACTTGCAACTTGTAGTCTTCTAACCTATAGATAATGGGAGTAATACTTTTGTTGAACAATCCAACATTGTTTTAGATAATTGAAAAGCTCATTAAATATAAGCTTCCCTCACGTATTTAAGTCTACTTCTTAGTGAATGTTTTAAGTTTCTCGAGCCTAAGAAAAACTTCAAATTCTACTTCAAATAATTATTAGTAAACACAATGAAATACAAAACACCACCAATTAATAAAAGGCGTTGGATAGTTTTTCTACAAAATGTTTTTTTTCACCGGAATCCGGTGATATAAATTTAAAGAATCACTATTTTTTGTTGTTTAAAACCCATTTTTGAATGCAGAAATGGATTCAGCATGTTGAAAAACTCCCAGGGAACTCAGATTATACATAAATAATCACTCAAATCCATGAATCCAACAATTTCTCATAGGATTTCGGGTAAATATCCCCAGAAAAAATCATCATTTCGTAGAATATTTAGCCTACGACTTAATAAAATGTTCATTAGCTTTAAAATATCTCTATGTGATAAGTTGAATAATTGTTGAATGAGATTTGTCCCCTTGACTTTAAATATTTTATCTTAACCAATGGGCGTGGTGAGTTGGTCATCCACTAAATAGAGAAGGACAAAGTGTGGAGTTATTCAAAGCATAAGTGTTAATGCACTTTGACATTGACACATAACTGTTAATGCACTCTAACACACTGACACATAAGTGTTAATGCAAGAAAAAAACTTAGGTTATAATGGAGAAATTGCATTGTATCTTGGCAATAAGACTAACTAAAAAATAAAACATTAAAACATTAGGAAGAAAGGAAAAACTTTGGAAAGAAAGGAAAATAAAACATTGGGAAGAGAAAAGCCTGCAATAAGACTTCAAATCTATTTTCCAATGAGATTACAAAGAGTAACTTTTTTTATTATTATTTTGAGTTCTCTATCTTGAACATTAGAGATTGGACAAAAATATATAGTCAAACCCAAAATTAATACCAAGTCAATTTTGATTAGAGTTCTATAGTCCCTGAATTGCCGAGGGATTAATAATATAAATAGGTTGAGTCCATGTAGTGGGACATAGTGAATGAAGAGATAAGTAATGGAATGTAATAAATGCACACAAAAGTAGTGTATGATTGTTAAAGTACCATCCATATAAGAAGTATCAGGCTATGGAGAAAAGGTTGTTAATGTTACAATTTTTGTGAGATATAATAGTTGGCGGTACACTGATGCATTAGACGATGTGGTGTTCCAAGAGGTCATCCAGGGCTATATTAGAAATAATTTCGATACTAGAAGCTTTTGCATTTGAAGTTCATGACCCACAAAATTTCAATAATCTATGTAAAATCATGGAAATAGAGTGAATCCAATGAAATGTGTAAAATTTAAGAGTATCCTACTAGACAAATAAATATCTTGATTTTGAGAGTGGGCTTTTGCTTGGTACTCAAGTTCTGACTATAACATTGTTGTGTGCATATCTTATTTTTGGGGATGAATCAATGCCAATATTGAGTAACAATTGATCAAGCTTGTATATGATGATTGTACATAGATTTAAGCTAATGCTTTATCATTTATTGTGTTAGTAATAAAATTTGATTGTACATTGTTGTTATGGATAATATGTTTTTTTTCTTTTTGTAGTTATTAAGGTACAAAATAATTTAAGTTAATTGGTTCATTTTTTTATGCATGGGATGAGGAAAAATACCTACATTCGGTGAAACCATGACCCAACATTTTGGAGAGCATTTTGATAGACAAACTTGTAACACACTTGAACCCCCTAAACATACTTAGTCTTGTGGGATGTCAAAGTTTTCTTCCCTATGTCATAATTTTCTCGGGTATTTACCCCAAGGATGGAAAGTTGCTCACCCTGAGATTTCCATTGACTATCCTCACAGTAAAAAATCGGGTTCTCGGGCAATATAGATGGCCCTCCAAATCACTGGGGGATTTTCCTTCCACCATATCACCAGTCTGACGTGGCTACCACGTGGACTTCTCCTTATCACCTGCACAAATGGACAATATAGGTGTGTGTGTGGTGGTGTGGTGGTCACAATGTGTCCTTGGGCATGACACAATCCATATTACAATACAAGGAAAACCCTTGGTGGGGAAACTTCTACGCAATCCAAAATTGATCTTATCCAGATCGATGATTTTGGTTTAATCAGACGTAATTAATCGATGATTTCCAACTGGTTGGAATCTCCCTATTCAGAATGCAGGTCGTGCAACCCCCAACACTTCCTTCCTAACATTTCTTTCCTATTGCCTCACTTTCAATGGATCCAATGACAGTGGTGGAGCTCATCCAATGGATGGGATCTCCATGGGTTCACCAACTCACAAGGTAAATATAAGGGGATCTCCTATGATCCGATAGATCCAACAGATAAGAAATGAGAGGGTCAACGATCTAGATTCACCCAAGATTCCCTAACCCACATGATGGCTAATGACTCATCCAACCCCATACAATCGCTCAACAATTAGGGTCCATCATAAACGATTAAGATATTTTCGAGTTGAATCCATAACATATCAACGACCCACATTCTCTTGGGATATCGCTATCGAAAGGTACCACGTCCCACAAAATTAAGGTTTTTCCTGAACAATTCATTTTGAACTGGGGTCCCCAACAAATCAAACAGTCATCGAACTCCTAGATCTAATGATCAAGGTTTCCTTGGGATCCCAAATCCACTCGATAGTTAACAAGGTTACTTAAATATGACAAGGTTTCTCTAAGGTTGGACCCATAGTGGGATCAATGATTCAAATCTCATCAACTAGACCTCATTGCAGATATACAACTCTAGTCGATTCATACTTTCACCTTTGGGATTTTCTCCATCGAAAACAACTACCACGTGACTGTTGGGCGTGGGCCCATTTTGGGGAAAAGTCTAATTTTGGAGAACAAAGCACAAATAAATAAAATACAACTAGTAGGAAAAGCAACACATGCAGAGGAAAGCACATGCAAAGGAGGAAAGCATATGAGGCGCGCATGCAAGAAGAATGAACCATTCTAGGGTTAGGGTTTTGGTAAGAGGATGTAATGGTTGATAAGCCAAATATAAGTATAAAGAGGTACTTACGAGGTCTAGGTCGGGGTTGGTTCAAAGAGTTGGATAGGGTTTAGTGTGATTGTAATTCCATAATGTAAGAATGACTATAAAATCTAAGGTTTTTTTGTAAGTTGTTGAGCTGAGGAAAGAAGAGAAGGTATATATTGAGGGTTATATCACAGGCTGAGGATCCTGGTGTGATCTAGTCCACATCATTAAAGATCTTGATCCAACTGAGGGAGAATTGTAATGTGTGTGGCACCATAGATGACATAACAATAATAAAAGAGCCCAAAATCCATATCTTCGTGGACGTAGCCCAGGAGGGGGTGAACCATGGTAGCTTATGTGTTATGTGAATTATCTAGTGCTACATCTTTGTTGTTAATGATTAGATCTTAGATGAATGTTTGATGAAGTAGCTAGATCTGATTGTTTTACATGCAAGAATAAGAATGACAGAGTACTTAACATAAATGGATGATATAGTAAATAGATAAAGATAACAAGTTTCAATTATAGATCCCCACTCATTCCCATGCTACAAGCACCTAAGCGTTGTAGCCACCCATAGAACTATCTCGGGTGAGACTGCGCAGTGCACCCCGTGTACCACGTTGCCTTCTGGTTTTCCAAGGGGGGAAATAGTTTTAGAGGGTTTTGTTGGAAACCATAGTAGATCTGAACCTGGGTCAGCCTAAGACTGGTAGCAAGAGAGAAGTAACCAACAAATGGTTCCATTGTTGACTGAAACTGCACGAGATTGAGTGAGAGGGATCCGCGAAAGAATAGCATATAAAATGACATAATAGAGGGGGATGTTTAGACCACGGAACCCAACGAAGGAAGAGATCGAAAGTTGGTTGAAAAAAAAGGAGCTAGAATTTATGCAGAAAGATAACACAAACTCAGAGTTAACACCGCACAAATATCTAGACAAATATGTGTTTAGCGACCTGCATGAGGTGTTTTTATGTGATTTCCCGCATGTATTGCAGGAGTAGTTGTTGGTGCTGAAAGAAAATCATCCTACAAATCAGATCAGATAGTGTTAAGCCCTAATATTGGCCCATTACCCCTTAATTGGGGCATATTAGATTAGTAATGTTATTTTATTTATGTCGGCTTTAGGCCATTACTGTAATTATACCTCCTAGTCTCCTATATATACCAAGGAGACATTTTCATTTTGAATCATCTTGTACTTGAACATTTAAGTGGGGTAAAAGGAGGTTGCCCCCTCGAAGAGGCTTATTATCTGAAATTATCTCTTTTTCAAGG
>ML779675.1:73526-154265 GCA_009831015.1 Picea engelmannii
TCTTGTACTTGAACATTTAAGTGGGGTAAAAGGAGGTTGCCCCCTCGAAGAGGCTTATTATCTGAAATTATCTCTTTTTCAAGGCGTTGAGTACTTTTTCTGAGGTTTTTCTATGCTATATTGATGTTTGGTTCTTAACAGATAGATCGAGTGGAACCCTGTAGAGATCGTGCAGTTACAACAAGTAGAAAACAAATTCATGCGCTCGGTGGATTTCTGGCTAGACAATATTGTCACAGGATTTATCATAGAATTTGCAGTAGATATCACAAAGTCTTACAATGCAATAGAGAAAGAGTTCCCGAAGGGACCCGGAGGTAGTTATATTAGATCTTTGTATAATTCCATCATTATTTTTCTGTATAACAAAGGAGTAATGGCAATGGAATCAAACAACTAAACTTCCCTGCGTGCATGGGGGAAGGGGGGAAGCACTTACTAGAGCTGGAAGGATAAATCAAGAATGGAAAGGAGTAAGCCATGGACCCAATCATGATGGAGGAAGATCAAATCACGAAGAAAATGGAAACAACTAGAAATATGCACAATGGAGCACCCTACCTATATAAGATGAATAATGAGAAGAGAGCCATAACTGAGAGAGAGGGCTTGGCAAGTGATGAAGAAGAGGTAGAGGATCTTTGTGTTGTGGAGAAGATTGAAGAAATCCTGCACACAACATATGAAAGGAAGATAGGTGGTCTAAGGGTAGGAACCAAAGACAAAACTCCCATCCATGTCAGTGTCAGTGTGGAACCCATAAACCCATGTGTGACTAATACACCAATAAGAACACCACCATTTAGAAAACTGAATTTTAGTGGAAGGAAGACAACATGAAGTACATCTAGTCAAGGAGAATCAACTAGAGGAGTCAGTTCAGAAAGTAGTATTCAAGTATCTACACCACGCAGAGGTAGTAGTTCATCATTTAGGATGGCGGGACATGATCCCACCAACAGGTTACCAGAATTCAAAGGAGAGGAATCTGAGGACCCTGAGAAGCACTTGTTTATCTGTGAGAAGATATGGGAAGAAAAAAAGATCATAGAGGAGGATACAAAACTTGCACAACTAGCTATTACGCTAAGAGACTGTGCACTAGATTGGTACATGAACTTGGCTATAAACAACCCACCAGGAACAACAAGGACGATTTCATATATTAAGAACCTGCTGATAAATGAATTCTAGAAGCCTAGTTCAGAGGATCAATACATGAATGAGATGATAGAGATCAGATGGAAATCAGACAGAAATCAAGAGAATTTGTTTGGGAGATTGACCAGAGATTCAAACAATTGAATGGAAATTTGAAGTATCACATGACATATATGCAACATAGACATCTATTTGTGAATTCATTGCTACCACACCTGAAATACCTTTTCAGATAGCAGAAGTTTCAAAATTAGGTAGTGGATCTATAGGAAGCCTTACAATTGGAAGAGAACCAATACCATAAGATATATCCAACAATAGAGGAGTTGAAGAAGGATCTGAAGAATCTAACATTTCAATTAAACTAGAACAGGGGTAAGGACAAAAGAGAAGTTGTTTGGTGTACCACATGTAGGACAGAAGGACACCACAAGAATGAATGACCAACTTTTGCGCAGTACATGGAAATAGGGCTACCAAACCCTTTTCCAACATGAGGACTATTGTTATAACCCTAAATTGCACCACACATGCTTATCTGGCATCAGGACAACTCATATCCCTTCTTTTCCAAAGCACTATTGAACAACTCTTTGAAAATCCTCTTGTATAAAGGCCCATGCACCCTAATCCATTACTGCACGTGTGTACACACTGGCTAACCCAAAACAACCCACGTGGACCGACAAAAGCATGAAAAAAGGAAAGTTGCCGATGAAACAAAAATATATGGGTGATTTAACTGAAACTCTCGGCCATGCATGGTCAAGGGTTCGTCCAAATACCTAGCTCTTTCTAGCCTATAAAAGAAGGGGCAGGGGTCCCATTTGGAGGAGAAAAAATATAGCAAAGAAACTCTGCCCATTCACGTATTCCCATTGTCCCAACCCTTTATCCTTTCCTTGTGCCAAAGGATATTTAAAGAAAAGCAATTGGAGGATAGAAGAAGAGGAGCCCAGGATCAGGTTCAAGGAGTGGTGTCCAGTCTTAACTTTTGTAAGTTGACTCATTCTAAGTAATAAAGAGAACGCTTTTCCTATCCCAATTCATGAACTGTTTATAGTTTGATCAATATATGTTTGGATTTCTAACCCATTAGTATATAAGTAGTATGCATACATAGTTGTTGCTTGTCTTGGATGCAGGTCAGCTTTGGAAGGAGTATTGTGAACAAGTAATCGAGCACAACAGAGGATCAACATCAAACATTGAGAATGAGGTAGGTTGATATTTCCATGCATTTACTAAGAAAAGGGGATTTAAATCTAGGGATGAAAGTAGAAAGTAATTTCTATTCGGTCATATCTACATGCAAAGTCTGAACTCTATTTGCTAGTCCGTAGGGTGTTTTTCCCCAACAACAGAATTGGCGACCATACTGGGGAAACTCTCTAGGGTTCCTCAAATTTTATTTAGTTTTTGGGTATATTTATAGACTAGTTTTTCTTGCCTGTTTTTTCTTTTTGTTTCTGTAAGGTATGAGCTAGCAGGGAGTCTGGTTTTCCATACCAGCTTTCCCTGATTTTTTCTTGACTCTGTTTTTCGAGACCCATAGAGGTACATGCAGCCTGGAAAAGGTATGAATGCATGTACCCGCGCCCTACCCTCTTGCAACATGCATGGGAACGCTAGCTGTAGAGGTAGCAATAGCGTGTAGAGTTCAGAGAACCTCAGAGGCAGTCATCCTCTTCCCTGTCAGAATCACACATTCTCAGGGGGTTTTCTGGAATTTTGTCTGAAGTCTTGTTTGCTAGTAGTCCTATCTTAGATTGTTTTCACTTTATTATTTTTTCCTTTCATTATTTGTTTTTCTGTTAGAAAGAGTGTCCAAGCCTTCAAGGGATCCTGGTTATCAATATTAGTGGTCTCTTCCTGGTTTGGTCTATCTGTTTCATTTTTTTCTCTTAGAATTTAGGTATACACGTGGCCTATAAAAGGTCAGACCGCATGTACATGCCCTTTGTATCTATCCAGCGTGCGTTCGCATGCGTGTTGTTTGAGTAATAGTCGCGTGATGTTTGAGTAATAGTCGTGTGCTTGTGCAGGATACTTTTTGTTAGGGGTAAGGCAGTCATCCTTTCCCTTGATAAGAATTATTCCTCTCAGGTTTTTGAATTTCTGTGTGAGCAGTCAGTAGCTTAGGATTAATCTTACCCTTAGCTTGTTTTTTCTCATTTAAAAAAGTTGTCAGAAAAATAAAAGAATTTTCACGGTTTTTAGACAAGTGTGAGAGTCATTTTCTTTTAAAAAATTGCTAGTGTGTGATTTTTTTTGTTAATCTGATTCTTTGCGATATGCGATTAGGCCAGAATTGTTTTTCTTGGTTTTTGTTTGTCGGTATTTTTCCTTTCTTGCTTTACTAGCATTTAAAATAAAATAAAAATCTCTCTTTTCATTTTCTTGTTTGGTTGAAGAGTGTGTTTCTGCATTATTAAAACAGGGAAAAGTCGTTTATTTCATAAGTTTTTGCAATTTACTTAGATCATAAGTAGCTCATAGTCGAGTGAAATTCCTTTGAGTTTGCTGTCTAAAATCTTAGAAAAGTTAAAAAATCTTTTTTTTTGAAAAGTTGTTGAAATTTTGCATTCAGTAAAAGTTTTGTTTCCATCTTTTTCATTCATTTTTTTCTTTTGTCTTTTGACACATCATCAGTTTCACCTTCATACCCCTTGACGTAAGACAAATCCATAAAATTAACACTAAATTTAAAATCTACTAGACGTTTATGTTTGTAGGGTTCACAAACTAGTTCAGGACTAGGGCCTTGGATTAGGTTGGAGAAGAAACTCTTCAAGGCCATTTTAAATCAAACATTGGAGTATGAGATAGGGAGTGTCTAAGTATAGTGTCATGAAATTTATCTGGGACCCCCCTCTAACACAGGGGATAAACACGAGGTCGCGTGCGGAAAGGTAGCGGAGATAACCCCTCCAAAGCTAGACCAATCGTAGTGGAGAACACATATAGAGGGCTTGTTTTGGGATTTCGTCGTTTTCATTTGCCATGGGGCTTCGTGGGTCTCAAATCCATTCAAGGTCCTCAGTTGTCTTCCAGAACATTTTTTCTTGATACCCTTGACAGGTTTCAGGCTCGATACCCTGCTCATTGTGGTCTACCTGACTTTCGACTGTACCCGCCTGGTGACTGTTCGCGCGCTGGAAACCTAGTTGCCAATATTTTTAGGGACATACATAGGTGACTGCGGGGGTATACCATGGTACCTAGGACAGACATCAGGCCATCCTTTGCAGAGTATACCTGGAGGGTGCTTTCATGTTCGAGTTTCACTTGCACCGGTAAGTTGCTCTAGTGTTGGTTGTTGTAACTGTTATTCCAATTAATTTAGTGTTTGCTTGTCTTTTCTCCTAGGGACTTTTTTTAGTGAGTGTTACTTTTGAACGTTTAGACTACCTTAGAGTGTCTTGGATATTCTCACACAGTGGAGGATCCTGAGCTCCGCCGGTCATGAAGGCTTCTTGGTCTATCGCTGGTTACACTGGAGCCACCCCCGCCACCATTAAGGCGAAAGCTAGACCAACAAGGGTCTTTTGAAGCGACCGGGTTACAAACCATTGTGCCCGAACAACCCTCAGAGGAATAGACCATTTTGGACCTTGAAGAAACCGCTCTTGGCTCGGTTGAAACCCTAACCATTAATTTCTTGGGACATTTCATTGTACCAATTCAATTTAACGAGCGTCAGACAGTGTCGTACAAAAAAATGGAAACAAATGTTGTTACTCCTTCTGGGAATTCTTCAATTCTCACCACAATTATCACCACAGGAGAGATTTCATCTCCTAACCCACCGTCGTCGGTCTGAGCCACCATGGTCTCGACCGCAACTACGTCACACAGTGTTCTGATCCCGTCTTTGGCGATGGCCACAACCCCTTTCACACCAAGTGCGACAGGCCCTTCATTCTCATACAGTGTGCCTAGTTCGGGTACAAGTCCTGTACTTTCCTACTCAACTTTACAGACTTTGGGTCTAGGGGTAGGGAGCTCTAGCGCTCCTCTGCAAGGTTACATGGGGGGCACTCCTGTCCCTTTTAACGCTTTTCCTTATGGAGGAGGTCATATCCCTCCTTCCTCCCCTTCACTCGGTGGCTCACATCAACAATTTGCCAGACAACCTACACACAATAGTTTATTTGGAGCGGGGAGTCAAGGACCACCTTCGCATAGTATGCCAGTAGGTTCGACACCATTTTCTTGGAACAAAAGGTTTGGTAACAACACCTTCTCGTCAGTCTCTTTCCCGATTGGGGGAAACCCCATTTTTGGACAATCTACTCCTGTGCAGGGTACTATTCCTGCACAGGGGGAAAACCTAACAGGACCTTGAAATTCAGGGAAAGGATCCATTCCCTCCTCTGGAATGTCTATCTGGGGTAATTATTTCCACAATCAATGGAACCCCGGACAAACTACTATTCCTATCCCCATGGGACCGGCATGGGGTAATCCTTCCCAAAGTCGTTTGAATACAATGCATGCCCAACCATCTATGTCCTATTTGGGAAATGAGTTGATGATGTCTCCACATATGCAAACTTCTTACGCTGGCTAGGGCCATGGTTTCTACTAGAATCTGGGCTAGCAACCAAACTTTTCCTGGCAACCTGGTGCCAGTCAAACTCCAGGACCCTTTTTCCCAGGTTTTCAGCAGCAACCTAAACTACTGTTCTTGGTGACTTTACACTTGCTAGATTTGACAAGGTTGTTGAATGACCCCATTTGTCATGATCCGCATTGGCCTCCTATGCCGACGAAGTTGCCTTCGGACATTCCAAAGTTCGAAGCCAAGCCTAACGAAGATATGGGTGATCATGTGACTACCTTCCATCTTTGGTGCTCATCTAACTCATTGAAATATGACTCTGTATAGTTGTGATTGTTTCAACGTACTCTCATTGGGAGTGCCACAAAATGGTACATTGAGTTCGATCACTCAAGATACTCTTCTTTTGGCGAACTAGAGATGGCTTTTCTTAACCATTTTCAGGTACCTATGAGATACGATGTTGGCACAGAGTTGCTTGCTAATTTTGAATAGACAACAATGGACCATATCTTTGATCACATTCGAGAATGGAGATGTTGGAAGAGTTTAATCAAGGTACCAGTCCCACTAGCATTCCTGCTTGAGTGGTTCCTTAAGTTTTTGGTCCTGCAGTTATCCAAAGGCGTCGCGACGTCCAGAGTTTTCTCTGAAGAAGATGTCGTCATGAGGGCTCAACAGTTTGAGTTCATCTATTCTCAATCCGATTTATTATACAACATATTTCCAGATGCGCCACGTTCAATATTGGATAAAACTAGACAGTGAGTTGGACCACATGTCGATGGTATTGTTGGTTCAGCACAAACAAATCTCGTTGAGAAATTGATGAAGCAATTGCAGTAGTTATCTCTACAACACACAACGTCCAACCAAACTACTGCTTTGGTTGCTCCCCCTACCAAAACATCGGAAGTACACACTGTGCAGTCGACTAACCCAAAGGCCACCCAGCAGCCTGAAGGGAAGAAAAAACAACGAAAGAAGGGTAAGGGGGATAAAAAACACAACGATAATGTTGGCGGGGAAAACACTGAAAAACAGAAGGCGAGGTATCCATGCAACTTGTTCACGGAAGACCACCCGACCCATCTATGTCCTAGACTTGCAGAGGCCCAAAAATTTGTCACGCAACAACAGCATGTGGTGTTGACGAACCCATTTCAACATGGGCAAAATCTAACTCAAGCCTTTGCAAGCACGGAAGGGGGCAACCAAGAAACCTACCTGCCTCCAAACAACCCCTCATCCACGAACATATATATGGTTAGGGGTGATTCTTTCATATTGACTAGAGCGCACGATTATAATAAACCAAGAGCTTCTGAGAAGGGTAAAGAAGTTGACCTCCCATCTCTTCCTCTACAGATTGAGAAGACATTGGGAGAAACAATGACATGCATTCCAAAAGGTGCATTTAAAAAAGATTCTCATAACCCAAACGCAAGGGCCGCCCAAAACTACTCTGTGGTGGAAGATTTATCACAAACCCCTTGTGCGATGTCTGCTTTGGAGGTCCTCCAAAGCTGCCCTGCTCAGAGAAAATCCTTGTTAACCGCATTGAGCTCTACTAAGACTTGTAATCCGGGTACCATCATGTTAGATACAACTGAATTAAAACCTCATTTTCCTTACCACATAGCATTTCAGATAGTAGTGGATTACCCCACGAAAAGTTTTACATGGAATATATTTCGCACGGTGGTTGACGAGAGCACCTCGACATGCGTTATTTTGTTGGCATGTTGGAAGGCCATTGGCCAACCTGTTTTGTCTCCATCACCTACTCTCCTCACTGCTTTCAATGGTCGTTCGTTCCAACCACATGGAATCGTTCCTTCTTTCCCCGTGCAGTTAAGAGGGAAGACCATGTGTGTTGAAGTAGAGGTAGTCGATGCTCCCCTTGACTATAACCTCTTGTTAGGAAGAAGTTGGACTTATGCTATGCAATATGTGGTTGCTACAGTTTTCTGGGTCTTGTTATTTCCACACGAGGGCCGGATAGTGACCATCGATCAATTGTCTTTCTCTAGACCTGACCCAGCTTTGGGGGCATCCACAGTCCCGATGATTGATAATCCTCAACCAGGTGTCATCAACGTAGGGGTTGGTTTGTGCCCATATTTGATGGGGACCTTCGATTACCCACCCCCTCAAGGCGATATCAAGTTTATATCCAATCACCATAAGGTTGATATTTTTCAAGTTTCGTCGTTCCGCACGACTTACTTCAAGGATCCATTGATACTTCCTTCCCCATTGGCCATGTTGGATGAGACAGGGCACCCAGGCATGTCCATGCCCTTGTCTTCCACTGAAGTAGCATACTCTTTAGTCCAGGAATCTTCAACTAACACTGATCCAACTCCTGCACAAGAGTTAGATCCACTTCTAGAGCCTATTTGGGCTCAGGGTTCTCTCACTAACATCGATTCATTAGACTTAGTCTTACCTTCTGATGAAGCAGTAATCGAAGCAATGACTAGTCCGGACAAACCTTGGGAAGATCTTCATCACAGATCGTATTTTTTCCCAGAGTTAAGCCTAATCGAAGCAGGATAATTCACCGTGACCATGACAGGAGATCAGTCGTGTCCTATTAATCTCTTAGCTACACATGAAATTTTTGTTGAGGGAAATATGGCCACTATCGCTGAAACTATACCAATCAACATCTCCCGAAACCCTGGCGTCATGGAGAACGTCTTCATCGGAGCGGATTTCTCCCCCGAAGAGATTCAAATCTACAAGGATCTTTTCAAAGAATTCCACGACGTTTTTGCCTAGTCTTATGAGGAAATGCCAGGTATCGATCAAAAAATAGTTGAACATGAAATCACAACGTATCCTGATGCCAAGCTTGTTCGATAGAAACTTTGTCCAGTTAATCCCAAGAAAGAAACAACCATCAAGATTGAGGTTGAGAAATTGCTAAAAGCTAGTTTTATCTATCCTATCCATTTGACTCGATGGGTGTCAAATCGTGTGTCGGTCAATAAAAAACAAGGCACGATTCATGTATGTACCGACTTCCATGATTTGAACAAGGCATGTCCCAAAGATAATTTTCCAACACCATTCATCAACCATATCATTGATGAATGTACTAGTTGTGAAGCCTTTTCTTTCATGGACGTTTTTTCGGGATATAATCAAATCCAAATCAAACCCGAAGACCAACACAAAACGACATTCATTTGTCCTTGGTGTACATTCACATATCGTAAGATGCCTTTTGGTCTTAAAAATGCTAGAGCCACCTTCCAGTGGGCCATGTCTTTTTATTTTCATGATCTCAAGCATATAGTTGAGGCCTATATAGATGATTTAGCATCACGATCTCTCAAGAGAACGGATCATCCCACACACCTTAGACTAATCTTCGAATGTTGTCGCTACTTTAGGATTCGCTTGAATCCAAAAAAGTGCAGCTTTCGCGTAACGTCAGGACGTTTGTTAGGTTTCATCATATCAACAATAGGGATCATGGTCAATCCCCTCAAGGTGGAGGCAATAATCTAGTTTTCCCCCCCACGCACAATCCTTCAGCTTCAGAGTCTACAAGGCAAGGAAAACTTTTTACAATGCTTCATCACCAACTATGCTGAAATTACCAAGGGCTTTATGCGCTTACTAAAGAAAGACGTTCCTTTTTATTGGGACGATGCCGCTCAATGCTCTTTCGATGTATTAAAACATGCCCTCACAACTGCACCTCTGCTACGACCGCCTAACTATAACAAAGATTTATTATTATATCTGGTTGCTGCAGAGTCAACCATTGGCATGGTTTTAGTTCAGGAAGATGATTTGTTCTTAGAATACGTGATCTATTACCTGAGCCAAGGCCTCGTAGGACCGGAGCTCAATTATTCTCATATTGAAAAACTTGCATTGGCAGCAGTTCATGCTGCTCAACGGTTCTGTCATTATGTTCTGTTTCGCAAGACCACTGTCATTGTTGTCGTGAATCCATTCTAGTACATGTTGACGCGATGGGTTATGGGCGGAAAAATCAGTAGATGGATAGTCATCCTCCATGATTTTGACTTAGACTTCGTTTCAGCAAAGTCCAAAAAGTCTTTGGTCTTTGCAGAGCTTATTTCAGAACTTTCGGTTGAGTCAGGTGACATTGTGCCTGAAGAATTGCCTATCCGGGGAGATATGTTTTTGATCACATATTTAGATCCCTGGTACGGAGATATACTTATCTATCTCCAGACTTTGAAGTGCCCCACTTCTACTTCTCGTGATGAGCGTCGGTGTATATGCCATCAGGCTAAGAATTATCTCATACTCGATGATACATTGTATCGGAGAGGTGTAGATTGCATCTTACGTTGATGTCTCACACATAAGGAGGAAGTCATCATGCTCAACGATTTCCATACCGTAGCTTGTGGTGGTTATTTGTCTGGGTTGGAAACAATCCAAATGATTCTATGAGCAGGTTACTTTTGGTCGACACTTATCAAATATTGTATAGAATCGGTCAAGAAGTGCCATCCGTGCAAAATCTTCTCTCGGAAGATGAGGGCACATCCCGCTCCCATGTTTCCTGTCATCATAGTTGGTCCCTTCACCAAGTGGGGGATTGATTACACTACTTGCAACCCCCCTTCAGAAAGGGGGCACCACTATATCATCGTAGCTGTAAAATACTTCACGAAGTGGGTCGAAGCTATGCCAACATTTAAAGATGATGGAGAGACTACAACTCTCTTCTTATTCAACCAGATTATAGCAAGGTTCAGCGTTCCGAGAGAGATTGTTACTGACCATGGCAGTCACTTTCAGAACCAAATGATGACTGAATTAACATTAAATCTTGGGTTATGGCAAGAGCATTCATCACCCTACTACCCCCAAGCCAATGGGCAGGTGGAAGCTGTAAACAAAACTCTTAAGACTATTCTACAGCGAACTATCAAATCAGCCAAGTCAAATTGGCATTTGATGTTATACTCGACATTATGGGCTTACCAAACATCTGTTAAGACTACAACTGGTTTCTCACATTTTCAACTCGTTTATGGGTTGGAGGTAGTATTGCCCATCGAATGTTAGATCCCATATCTAAAATTGGTAGTACAATTATTGCTAGACACTTCTCCACTTGAAGAACGGTTAGTACACCTTAAGAAGCTCAATGAGAAGTGGTGTGATGTGGCCCTAGCCAATGAGGCTCACAAACATAAGGTCAAGTGTCAGTATGATAGGTTCGTTTGTCCTCAGATTTTCTCTAAAGGTGACCTTGTCCTGGTCTATGACCAAGATAAGGACCCCTTGGGGGCAGGAAAATTCAAACCCATGTGGTTCGGAACTTTCATCATAAAAGAGGTATTAAAAAAGGGCTCTTATCGTCTGGTTGATTTTGAAGGGAATGCTTTGGCAAAGCCTAGAAATGGGCTCTACCTCAAGAAGTATTACTCATAGGCAGGTCACTATGGGTAACTTTTTGTAACATATGTATAGTCTTTGTACTATTACTTTTTAGTTTATTTTAAGTGTTATGGACGTGTCATTGATGTTATCTTTCGTCAATGTGGCAGATGTCAAGTGATTCTGAGGTGTTCATTGGGTATGCAAATGGTGCTAGTTGCCACACTCGGAGGCTTGCCTCTACAACTTGGGTAATCTTTACACCTTAGGGCCAGTTGTTATCTTCCGGAGGTATATTCTTAGGTGACACCACAAATAATTTCATCGAGTATAGTGCAGTTATTGAGTTGCTTCATGACGCCTTGTCATTGGGTATCTCTCATATCCAGATCTATCTCGACACTCAACTGGTTGTGTCTCAGCTAAACAGAGTATACCGGATTCATGATCCAACCTTGCACTAACGATTCCTTAGGGTACGTCTCTTAGAATGAAACTTTGATTATATTACATATTTTCATGTTCTTAGGAGATTAAACCAAATTACAGATACTCTAGCTAATCAAATTATAGATTGGTATCTTACACACATATGAAAGAACATTGACATAATCATGTAAATACATTTTTGCACACGTGATCCATAAGACACAAAAGATCAAAAAACCATATATAACATCATAAAATAACCAGAGTACATAGATGGACGCAAGCGCCTAAAAAATAGGACCAATAATGAGTCACAAGGCTTATGCCCTCAAAAAATATATACAAGTAGTGCTCATGGCACGTAAAAAGTCTAAATAGGTTCAGGGTCTATGGGCCCTGTTATAATAGTCCACAGCATGGGCTAAACGCCTAAACAGTCGGACCAAGTTCGAGGTGCCCCCACTACATGAGGCTGCATGGATGGCAGCAGGTCCTCTATCTATGCCATCGGGACTGTGCGAGTGAGTGTAGTAAAGTTCCGCTCAACTCGTCTAAGTACCCTCTCAGCCTCCCCAGCTGGGAGGTTCCCTGCTACTGCTGGTCCCCCGGCGGTGGCAGTTGCGGCTTCTGGCCGAGGAAGACGCCTATTCCGTGCATAATCGGCAAGTCGCACGGGTCCCACATCTGTATGAAACAAACGTATATCCGTCAAATACTCTGGCATATAAAAAAAATGGTATATATAACAAAAACAACATAAAATTTACATATACAACAAAAAAACTACAAAGGTGGAGACTTACCCATCTTCCCTCGCTCCTCACCAGGAGGCACGGGTATCTCAGGATCTATAGAAAAGTCTATCCCTGCATATTGGTAATCCTCGATCACAGGGATCTGCCGTGACAGCCATGCAAAAAACTCATCATCGAAGGACTCATTGGGCCTTCCACCACCCTGTCGCGGCAGTAATACTGCCCATCTACATATAGCAGGAAAAGAGGCCTGATGTCCTCGTACCACTTCTTGAGGACTAAAGCTCAGAACTCTCTCAAAGAAGAATGCACACAAAATCATCCCAAACCTGAAGTTCCTCTGTGTCCGCTGCTAGCAATCTGTCAATTGCCTCTTCATACACTCCAGTAGTGTGGTACTCCAGTAAAAAATTTGTGCATTCAAGCACTGGATAACACAGTTCATCTGTGCACGAGACGCTTGATGCAAGGTTTCAGAATCGGTAATCCACCCAATAAGTAATAATATCGCTTGCAGCGATAGGTCAATGATATTACTTATGGGCACCTAGGAGCTCAAATGGTTTTTCCCAGCCTAACAGTGCAGGGCTATCAGTTCTGATATGTTAAGCGGCCCCGTTGGAAACGTCCTAAAGTTGACTGGTTCCCCTCTCCTTGAGAGGCCAGTCAAAAAATAGATATCCTCAGTGGTGGGCACCAGTGATTGCCTCTCTAGCATAAAGGCCTCTGCATCAGGGTGCCAATAGTCAACCAAGGCATTCGGTAGCCTCGGTTTTGCTCGCATAAAAGGACACAGGAAGAACTTGAGCAAACCACATTGCATCAATGCGGCCACAACATTCGGATCTCCCGTAACCAAATCACTAATTGCTTCATTCTCCCTTTCCCTCCAGTGGACATACATCCTGCCAACACAACAAAGTTTAGGAGGTTTAGTAAGGGATTTTTAGTTTTTTTTTTTTTTTTTATAAAAGGGGGGTCCACGTGTGCTGTCTAGGTGACAGTCGCGTGTACACGCAGGAAGGCTTTACTCTGCCCGAGTGTACATGTGGCCTGTCTAGAGACAACCTGTGTGGACCTAGGGCCGAATTTTTAAAGGTCGACACCCACCCAAAAAAAAAAATCAAAAGCAAAATTAAAGAATTGAATAGCTAGATAGGGGAGTTTGTACTTACTTGGTCCAAGCGGAAGTTTGTTTCGTCCACTGTAGCTCCCAGAATCACCGTTTTTATCAAAGGGGGTTTTTTCTCTCCAGAGTCAATTTCCAAATCAACAATGGTGATAATGAGCTGCCAACTTCTATTTATAGACTTTTTGGCCTCTTTTTGTCACTTTTTTAGCCTCCCTTATCATTTTATTAATACCAAAAACCATTTAGAGTGATTCAGGAGTTATATGGGAGGGATTTGATCGGGTATTGGGACACTTTTTTTGAGTTTTGAGGAAATTTTGACGGTCCATGAAATTTTTTCCAAGAATCAACTTGAGCATATAGGTTAGGTTACTACCCCGACTTTTGTGTCTCGTTGTCTTTTTCCTCTGCTATAGGATCGATCCCATCAGGTTGTGACATGAAACCGTCATATCTAATTTAGAAGTGTCGCAACTTGGTAGTAGAGCTTACTGGAACATGGATGCCCTAGGTAGGTCGTGGTTGCATTATGGTGTCCATGTTGTTTCTAAAAAACTGTAGGCTCAAGAGTCCTTATAGTCTTTCTTGAATATGAGTTTAAGCCTCATTTTCATGATTCTTCTTCGCTCTTGATCTCACCCTCAGGACTCCCAAAAAATATCGGGTCTCCTTTTAAGCCCTTTTCAGACCCTCTAAACATGAAAAAATTGATGAGTGATCTTGTGGCCTTTCACGCTCGTTAAACTGAAATTTGAAGTCATGTCTGTCCGGCAGTAGTTTACCCCTTTTTCGGTCCGGACGGTCAACTGTATGAACAAAGGTATACTCTATGGAACTTCATCTCTATAGAAGAGTACTCTCAGGTATAATTTTATCCCTTTTTCGGGCCTGAGGGACTAAACCTACGAAAAAGGAACCCCCAAGGAGTCCATAGTTAAGCTCTTTTCAGACTCCCTAAAATTGAAAAGATAGCCGAGTGATCTTATTCTTTCACACTCGTTAAATTGGTCCAGGAGAATATTCTTGACGGAGTCCATAGTTAAGCTTTTTTCAAACTCCTTAAAAATGAAAAAATAGCTGAGTGATCTTGTCTTTGTCACACTCATTAAAATGGTTTTGAATCGACGTCTAATCGGTGCTAGTTTACCCTTTTTCGAACCGACTAGACTATCTTCGAAAAAGATATCCCAATGGAGTCTCCTTTTTATGTTTTTTCAGACTCTCTAAATATGAAAAACCACCGAGCTTACCTTCTCTGGGCTCTTTAAACTTACATCGAAGGACGTTACCATTGTGTGTTTTGTTAACCTCGGTTGCATACCCTATACACCAACCTTGTAACAAGTTACTTCTGCGTCTTAACACCTTTGGCCCCCGGAAGATTTTTCCCGAGTATCATTTTACTAGAACATCAGTCTTGTCCTTGTGCCTTGAGCTTGTATGTTTGCAACACTTGTTCCTCCCTTGTAACGTAATATTCCTTTATTCTTTTTCCACAATTATTGAAAAGAACAAAAAAAATCAAATATACCCCAAAAAGAGGAAGCGAAAAGTATTTTCTTTATTGGYAGCATAATGAGTCGCCCTTGGATAAAGCACATCTGTYTGTTTGTTCATCAGACTATGGGATGTAGTACGACCTTCAGAAGATTTTCTCRCTATATAGAGTTGTGTCCTCCACCGTTTGGTTATCCTTCCAAACATATGGAGAGTTTGCGCCGCCTCCTACTTCGTAGACTTATGATTAACATACATGCTGCCTGAGTCTCATCATTTGTCGTGCTATTATCCAAGGGAAGTTTATCACCAAGCTTGAGTTGGCCCCTCTACAATATGTCTCTTGTCCTCATGCCCGACCATCATGAAACATCCAATCAAGTCCTTGTTTGAAATCATTGAAGCTTTCAGTCTGATCATCAAGATTATCAAGTCCATGACCGACGAGCCATTGAAGACCTCTGGGTAGTGCAGTCATACACTCATATTACACTCCTACCCGAGTTTTGAAGATTTTGAAGTTGTTTCTCGAGCTCTGAAGATCTCATCTCCAGCCATCAGGCTGAATCAACTTCTGGAAGATGGATACTCTATATGTATAACTTTCAGATTTTGAGATGTAGCTCCGCTATGCATTGTTCACGGCTACTCTTTATAGTTATTTGACATGGATCTACAATGTATTTGATTGGTATCCATGGTTCTATTTTATCCCGAGAATGGGTATGCATGCCTCGGTGAGACATTTGTTATTTTGCAGACAACACCTCCCAGTTCCTGATCCTTGGGCTCAATCATTCGGCACATCAGTAAATATTGGTAATGTATTGGTTGTGCTTGACAGAGATAAATATATTGCTAAAGGTGATCGTCAATTATCTGATCGCCATGTTTATTCTCCAGTTACTTTGGTTCCTTGGATATCCATGTGTGCCTCATTAAGGAAGCTTCAAGCTCGTTATAGACATCTTCTTTCCATAGATCACTGGAAATTCATTTTGCAGGTTGATTTTCAGCACTCCCAGGCTTGTGTACTCTACTTCATCTGGAAAGTACAAAAGAACCCCCCAGTTGGGCATCCTATCTACTCTTATAATGGATATATGCTTGAACCACTGTCCAAATACCTGCACCATAAGCTCCTGGACACTCTTTTGGCACAACCAAACCATCTTCCAGACTCTCTTTCACTTCTCCAAGTTATTGAAGCAGAAAGGTTTTCAGCTGACTGTTTGTTAGTAACTTTTGATGTGGAATCTCTGTACCCCAGCATCCCAACTCAAGAAGGTCTCTTGTCTCTTAGGGATATTCTCTCTCAATGTACAGTTCATTCTTTCAGTTCAGAAGAAGTGGATTTTTTGGTTAGTGCTGCAGAACTCATTCTTCGATGGCACTTTTTGGAATTCAATGGCAGATTCTACCAACAGATCAGGGGCACTGCAATGGGTAGTAACTTTGCAGTCGTGTATGCATGTTTGTTTCTCTGTCATTTAGAACAAGAAGTACAACGAATATTGCCCACTCCATAATTGTCATTTTTCAAACGCTTCATTGATGATTCTTTTCTAGTTTGGTCGGGATCAAGAGATAGACTGCAAGATTATCTCGATTGTTACCAATCCATCTATCCGGATAACATTCGAATTACAACTTGTATCTCCAATTCAAGTGTTAATCTGCTTGATGTTGTACTTCTCAAAGGGCCCGATTTCGAGCTCTCTGGAAATCTTTCCACTAGATGCTATCAGAAACAATTGAATGCATACCAATACATTCCTTTCACCTCATGGCATCCTCGACATCAGAAGTCTGCCTTTGTTTTGAACGAGTTAAAGAGATATTTGCTTCGGGAAAGTGATCAGTCTGGTTTTCTGAAGCTAAGGAGGTTGTTCTATTATCGTCTGAGAGCCCAAGGATACCCACCTGATTTTCTTCAGGCATGCTTCTCTCAAGTCAATTGGAATCAAAGGGATGCTTTACTGCATCAGGTTTGTGCGTGTGGACCCATTCAACATTCTGGTCTCAAGAGGGCCCCCCTGGTGTTAAAGTTGGATTTTTGCGAGTCTACTAGAGCTTTGAACCTCGGGGGTACCCTAAACCCTAAACTGCATGGATTCTTCCAGTGTCACCCTCTGCTTTAGCATATTCCTAAGCCTTTGATTTGTTGGAGGAATCCACGTAAACTGGGCACCTTCATCATGAGCAGCAAGCTTCGGGATCCAGCTCACTAAATTTTGGCTGTTTCGTTCGGCGCCTTTGGGGGTGCAGGGGCTACCCCCCGAATCCCCCCTTTGTCAGGGGGCTCGGGGGCAACGCCCCCGATCCAAATTCCAGCTGTCCGTCTCCCATTGATCGGTCTGAAGAAGCTCTGTACTTTTCACCGTACAATCGGTTTTTCAGAGTCGACCATTTTCTTGGGATTCGTGCCCCTGCTGCAGTACTCAGAACCGTTTCAACTATTCCGCAGAAACGCCTCAGATTCTGTGCCCTGAACTTCGAGCACAGATTTTGTTTTCTGCCATCTGTCAGATCAGTCAGTTCTGTTCCCGACTCTCGGGCTTCGCCAACTGTTCCAACGGTTGAGCTACCCAACTTTTGGGATATTTCTATTTTGCGCTAGAACACAGTCCATAAAAGGACATCATTGTAAAAGATTAAATTTTGTATCACTGATGAGACCCTAAAGGTTGAAACTAGTTTGATAATACAATTTTTCTTTTCGCATCTTTATGTCCTTTTAAATTTTCTAGCTCTCTGTTCAAGTATTTTCTCAGAATATTTTTTCTTGCTCTGGTATCGCTAGCCTTATGCACATTTGTTTTTAACCCTAAACCTTGTCCTTGGCGTATGCTGCCAACAACAAGATTTTTTATCTGATTTCCGACTTGCATTCCTCTACAATGTCGCCTGTTACGCATTCGCATCAATCGAACGATTCGAGTCATACTGTCGATGATCCCAACCTCCAATATCTTCTCAATGCCGCAGCCGCAGAAGAAGAAGCAAACAACACCGAAAATGTTGTTCCGGAGCCGCATCGTCAACCAGATATGCCCGAATCTTCACACCGGCGTCTGCAAATGCCGCGCGATGAACTTCCAGAGATTCCCAAATCTTGGGAGGTTGCGATTCAGAGCGCTGTGAAAGATTTTCAAAAGGCCACTGAAATATTTCATCGTACACAGGCCCTTGTCGATAAACTTGTCGCTCTGCAAGAAGACGATAAAGTTATTCAGAACCTTATGGTAAAGGTCCCCGGTCTGGAATCCTCGGATCCCGACTCGACTCCAATTCTCATAGCTGGACTCGAAGATATCACCATTCGCTTTCGAAAGGAATGCCACGCTTTCTACATTGAACATGAACGTATGATCCATGACAGAATGGCTCAGAATCTTCCTCAGATCACTAAGGATTTTCAGGCGAAGATCTGTGAACTGGCTACTCCATACGGGTCGGTTCAATATACTTCTTCTGTTGGAAAAGTTTCTGGCAAATCTGTGGCCATTAAATGGGCCAATTTTGCGGCTGCCTCTTTTAATCGTCAAACCAATCAATTCCAAATAAAATTGATTGAACGCAAAGCTTCACGCACAACCTCTTTTTCCGCTCGCACCGAAGCACGGGAGGAAGCTGCCAGACAAGCCGATGATATGCTCTTCTGACCTCACACATTAGGGGGCATCTGTTATAACCCTAAATTGCACCACACATGCTTATCTGGCATCAGGCCAACTCATATCCCTTTTTTTCCAAAGCACTGCTGAACAACTCTTTGAAAATCCTCTTGTATAAAGGCCCACACGCCCTAATCCATTATTGCACGTGTGTACACGCTAGCTGACCCAAAACAGCCCGCGTGGACCAACAAAAGCATGAAAAAAGGAAAGTTGCTGATGGAACAAAAAGTTATGGGTGAGTTAATTGAAACTCTCGGCCATGCATGGCTGAGGGTTCATCCAAATACCTAGCTCCTTCTAGCCTATAAAATAAGGGGTAGGGGTCCCATTTGGAGGAGGAAAAATATAGCAAAGAAACTCTGCCCATTTACGTATTCCCATTGTCCCAACCCTTTAGCCTTTCCTTGTGCCAAAGGAGATTTAAAGCAAAGTAGTTGGAGGACAGAAGAAGAGGAGCCTAGGATCAGGTTCAAGGAGCGGTGGTCGGTCTCAACTTTTGTAAGTTGACTCATTCTAAGTAATAAAGAGAATGTTTTTCCCATCCCAATTCGTGAACTGTTTATAGTTCGATCAGTATATGTTTGGATTTCTAACCCGTTAGTATATAAGTAGTATGCATACATAGTTGTTGCTTGTCTTGGATGTAGGTCAGCTTTGGAAGGAGTATTGCGAACAAGTAATCGAGCACAACGGAGGATCGACATTAAACACCGAGAATGAGGTAGGTTGATCTTTCCATGCATTTACTAAGAAAAGGGGATTTAAATCTAGGGATGAAAGTAGAAAGTAATTTCTATTCGGTCATATCTGCATGCAAAGTCTGAACTCTATTTGCTAGTCTGTAGGGTGTTTTTCTCCAACAACAACTATGGTGTGAGATCTGTAAAACACATGGACATGATCCACATCATTGTCCAATGATGCAGAAATACTAGACAATGCCTAAGAGTTCATAATGCAACTTTTGCAAGTCAATGGGTCATGATGACAAGACTACATGACAATGGATCTAATGAGAGAAATAACATCAGATGCCTATAGGGTGCATAAAGAAATGATGACAAGGAAATTTTCACCATATTTTAACTAAGTACCAACCCCATATAACACTACACAACAACAATATAACACTATGCATCCATAGTACAATACCGTGCAGCCATAATATAATCTTGTGCAGTATAATCGGGTACCTCAGTACAACACACCGTGAGGAGATTGAGCTGGCTAAAGAGGTGGAGGATGAGGTAGAGGACTGGTGGCATGTCATAACTGTTAATAAATAGGACACTATGCACAATAATGTCCACTTCCACCTGCGACATGTATGTATTGTCATGCATCATATCATGACACAAAAGATTTTTTGAAACTATTGGGGAAGATCCAGGAGAAGAGGAATCAAAACAATCAGAATGTACAATGGATATCTATAGAAGCTAGAGAGTATGGAAGAAATATCAAGATATTCACGCATGGAGGAGCTAAAATAGGACCTAACGTAGTAATACAAGATTCAACACAACAACAATGGGTGAAGAATAATGCTGAACCACATAAGCAATTTGATGTGCAGAACGAAAAACAAACATTCAAGCAAGATGGAAAATAATTTTTGAAGCCATATATTGTATCTACATCAACTGAGCAACATACTCAGGATGTACCAATGTATGATATTCCTTCATCATTGTATCACACTAGTGAAGCACAACCTTTTAGACAAGTAAGTACCATAAAGGATTTTCTGCAATCCTGTGTTAAACTACTAAATGATCCATCATATGTTAAAGTATTACAATTATATTAGAAAGATGTAACATGGAGGTAGAGGGGAATCTAGAGAAGAAAATGGTTAATCATTTGCATACAAGGAGGAGTACACGCAGAGAATTCAGATTGAATTCCAACATTGGATATTTCCACCTGGGGGATATTATACTGGATTTAGGCTCCGAAGTAAATGTGTTACCCAAGAAGACATGGAATGTATGGGAGATCCTGCATTAGGATATTCACCTATTCAGATGAAGCTAGCAAACCAACACAAATTCCTACCAATTGGAAGGCTTAAAGGAGTCACAGTTGACTTGGATGGAGTGCACACTAAGGCAAACTTTGAAGTCATAGAAATAGTAGATGGTACAACACATTATCCAACATTTATTGGGCTGGATTGGGCATTTGATAACCATGCCATAATCAATTTAAATACAAAAAATATGACATTTGAGTCATGAGAATACAAATTTGTTGCACCATTAGACCCTTCAAAAGGAGAAAGGTTTGTAGAACCAACTTTTCTGGATTTAGAAGAGATAAATCGGTTGTATAGAACCACCGCACGCACAAAATATTATGTTAACCCAACTACATATGGAGTAATCGACTGGAGAAGCATCACATCATGTGCTTCAGACTTAGATACAGGGTTGGATAATTTACATCAGAGATTACACGAAGTGTCCACAAGAAGGTGTGCAATAACAGACCGTGCAATAAGATGGGTGGGTAAATAAATCAGAGAACCTCCCAGTTTCCATGGAATGAACGATTTAGAAGAATTCCTAACAATATACAAATATGAGGTGTTAGAAAATCATAGGCTATTAGCCTAGACATAACACTCAAGAAAACACCTGCAAGATGGTGGGGTGCGCACAAATACATAGTTAAGGATTGGTACCAATTTAAGTGAATATTGCACATTAGATTTGGTGCAGAACATGGAAGAAAGGAGAACAAGATCTATGGTCCATATTTGTTCAGGGATTTTTCCAAACGCTGCATCTCGACAAGCCAAGCGAGATGGTCTAGAATGAGATCTATGGTCCATATTTGTTCAGTCTGGCCTCTTAGTAAATCTACGACTCTTATTCACTCGAGATACCCCCATCTAGAGGTTTACCTTGGCAGTGCTTGTGGTTTATTTTGAATGATCATCTTTCAAAAGGGATATTTTTGACACTCTAATATTCGATGGATGGTCGAGATCAACCCTCAACATACAATCTATGACTGAGATTAATTTGGGGGTTTTTAAGCGGGGACTCAAATAATGGTATAGGAAACTCCCAAGTGAATAAAATATTTTCTTACCTTGCATTGTTTGCAAGGAATTAACCCGGGGATCCTCAGACCTTTGGCTCGCATATTTAGTACTTGGATGCCTTGAAGAGAATATTTTCTCATCCTACAAACTTTCTATTCAAGAGCTTGGGAAAATACAAGGTTACATGCCCCATTAACCAGGCATCCCTTACATGTTCTCCATAGGAAATCAACCAGTGTGGAAAGGGTCTCAACAGGTGAAAAAATTCAAATTTAACATTCATTCAACATGCTAGAACTTCATTCATGAAAAAATTGCAAGGAATAATATTCATTAATAAATAATTACCAATTACATTTAGAAACACTTATATGTTATAGATCAAACTCCAACCTACCAATTGGTTGAGGGTGAATTCCTCTCCACCAACCATAGGCTATGTTGTACCTTTGATTTCTATATAAATCCACCCCCATTCAAGGCCATGATACCACCAAGGGACTCTTGTAGGTTAGCTCTCAAGTTAAGGGTTTGAAATGAAGGTTGCTCTCCTTCACCAATTGGAAACAACAAAATTCCCTCTTCCCACTGAGTCTAGGGCCACCACAAGCTTACCAAGAACCTTCTCAGATGAATTTCCTCTACAAAAGGGAGTCCCTTCACTAATTAGCAGTCCCTCGTTTCCCTCCCCTTACTAGTGTTGACTTATTTCTAGCAAGAACCAACTCACTCTTTGCTCCAGTCTAGGATTGGGTGTTCTCTGTTCCAAATTGACAACACATTCCTTAGCTAAGCATCGTATTTTCCTCATAGGAATTTCAAAGTTTTTCTTTGCTTAGATCATGCACATGATCTATTCACATTGGTGTGCATAATTAGCTCTATTTCTGTTTCTAATGTCCTCCCCCCTAGAGTCCATAACCCTATGCTTTCCTTCCCCCTCAAATCTGGAACATTCCCCTACTTCAGGTTCCTCAACTTACTTTTGTTAGCAATAGTCCTAGGGGTCAAGAACCCAAATTTAAGGCACACCATAGTAATCCTAGATCATAGCTTCAACCAAACCAATCATTCTTCCATGTTCTCTTCTAAGGGCAGTCATAACTACCCCAACTACAAGGTCTCATCCCCATTAATTGAATTTCTTGTGATCAGGGAAAAACATGGTACTACTTGTAGATTTGGTCATTCAAGGTTAATCAGATCGAGGTTGGATTTATTGGGTAATTAAGATAGTTCACAGTTCCCCTTCACCAATTCATACTTGTGATATCATGGCCAATACTGCAAGGCTTCCCCTTCTATGAATTGGTTGGAAATTTTCATTAAAAATAAAACACAATTACATTGTTCATCAATTATAGTCATGAAATTATTAATTATAATTATAGACTTGGAAAAAAACGAGGTGTTACATTCCCGTCCCCCTTAAAATAAAACACCGTCCTCGATTTTTTACCACAATATATACAACTTTATATAGATAACAAAAATGGCTATTCCATCCTCATGGAATCCTAGTCCAATTCCCATGTGGCCTCATCTGCTCCAAAGTGCTTCCATTGCACCTTGAATTACACGATGACTCGGTTTTGGAGCAATTTCTATCTCCTATCCAAGATGCATTAATGATCTAGCTTAAATTCTCTCTCTGGTTCCACATGTACCACAATCTAATCAATGACATGATTAGAATCATGAATATACTTCTTAATTAAAGATACATGGAACAGATTGTGAGCTTTAACATTATGAGGTACAACAAGTCGGTATGCCACCGATCTCACTCTTTATAGGACTTCAAATGGTCCACAATAGTGGGGAGCTATATTGGTGCAAGTTACCATTCTTAGGGAGCTCCTCTGGGGATTCACATTGATATACACATGATCTCCCACCTTGAACTTTTTATGAGTTCTTTTGCTATCAACATAGCTTTTCTGTCAGTCTTGGGACACCTTAAAATTTTGTTTAATTTTGATTACTTCATGCTCCATATCCTTCAATAATTCCTATCCAAGGGTGATCTTGTCCATTGTATTATCCCAATTATTTGGAATTATACACTTTCTTCCATAAAGGGCCTCAAATGGGTTCATCTTTAGTGACTCTTGGTAGTCGTTATTGTAGGAAAATTCTACCAAGGGTATATATTCTTCCCATTTATTAGGATGATGCATAACATCCATCCTCAACATATCTTCTAGCACCCTATTCACCCTCTTGGTATGTCGATGTGTTTAGGGATGGTAAGCGGCGTTGAATACTAATTGCATTCCAAAGCACGCAAATAAGATTTTCTAGAAATTTGACATGAATTTTGCATCTCAATTTGAGATAATGGTCTTGAGCATACCATGCAATATAAAAATTTCCTTTATAAAGGCATCAAAAACATATACAACTTTATAAGTGGAATTAATTGGAAGAAAATGAGTTTCCTTGCCGAGTTTATTCACCACCACCATGATTGCATCATGCTACCTGGTTGTTCTTGGAAACCCTGTGATAAAGTCCATGGAGATAATCTCCCACTTCCATTCTGGAATTTTCATTGGTTGCAATAATCATGCTAGGTTCTTGTGCTCAACCTTAACTTGTTGGAACTTAAGGCACCTAGAAATATACTATGCAATGTCCTTTTACATTCCTGGCCAATAATACAATTGTCTTGTTGTTGTTATCATATTTTGATAACCGAGATGACCCATATAAGGTATCCTATGAAATTCATCCATTATGCTCATCTCTACTGAAGCAGGTATGTACATCTTGTTATTGTTCAACAACAACCCATATGTTGTGAGTTGGTATCTCTCATACTTATTCCTCTTGGGTTCTTGTTGCAAGCTTTCATTCACTAGATTAAAGTGTTTGTCACTTTGTAAAAGAAATCTAATTCTCTATTTGATATTATGTTTTCACATGCTTGCAGCTGCTAAGTGTACCATATGCAAAATTCGGCTGAGTGCACATGTCACTCGATTTTCCTTCCCTTTTATATGTTTGATTTTGAAATCAAACTCACTGATTAGTTCCAAACATTTGGCCTTCCTAGCATTTAATCGAGGCTAGTCAAATAGGTATTTCAGTCCACAATGATCTATCATCAAGACAAATCTCTTCCAAACTAAGTAATGCCTCCACATTTTTAAAGCGTGCACAATGGTTGCAAGTTCCAAGTCATGAGTAACATTACGCTAGTCATGTTCATTTAATTTCCTTGATTCATTACAAATCGCTTGTCCTTATTGCATGACGACCCCAAAAAGTCCTTCCTTGCAAGAATCAATATAGACTAGGAAATGTTTTCTAGGGTTTGCAATCTTCAATACATGGGCATTAGTTAAGAGGTGTTTCAGTTGTTGAAAGATGGTCTTACACTCTGTTGACCATGCAAAATTTACCATTTTTATCTGTAATGAGGTTATGGGATGATAGATCTTGGAAAATAACTTAATGAACCTCCTATAATATCTCGCTAATCCCATACAAGATCTTACCTCAAATACATTTCTAGGATTTGGCCAATCCAAGCTTTCCTTAATATTTTCTGGATTAACAACCACTCCATCTTCTAAAATTATGTGACCCAAATATTGGATCTCCCTCCAAAAGAAGTCACACTTGATATATTTAGCATAAAGTTGGAGATCTCTTAAAATCTATAACACTAATATAAGAATCTCTTCATGCTCTTCCTTGGTATTGGAATGTACCAAGATATTATTAACAATCACAAGGATGAACTTGTCCAAGTACTTGTTGATAATGTCATTCATCAGACACATAAAGGTGGTTGGTGTGTTGGTAAGCCCAAAAGGCACCACCACAAATTTATAGTGTCCATACCTCATTCTAAAAATTTCCTTGTGGATGTATTCATCCTTAATTTTGACTTGGTGATATCCATATCTCAATTCTATTTTAGAAAAAATTGTATCCCCTCTAAGATGATAAAAAAGATCATCAATCCTGGGTAGTGGGTACTTGTTCTTGATGGTCATATTGTTTAACTGTCAGTAGTCAATACACAACCGCAATGTACCATATTTATTCTTTACAAACAATGTTGGTACTCTCCATGGGGACAAACTTGGCCTAATATACTCTTGATCCATAATCTCTTTTAATTGAAATTTTAACTCCACGAGATCTGACATACTCATCCTATAGGGAACTTTAGATGCTGATACTTCTCTTAGTACAAGGTCTATGGAAAAATCAATACCTTGTTTAGGAAGAAGTCTGGGTACCTCCTCTGGAAACACATATTCGAATTCATATAGCACTGGGTGATCCTCAATATTCCATTTATTGTTCTCTGTTGCATTTAGCACTTGTATTGCATACAAGGGACACCCTTTTTTATTAAATTTATTGAGTTGTAGTGCTTATACTTTCCTCACCAATACAAGATTATAGATTTCCTGCAACATCCTCGTGTTTCCTTCACTATCTTCACATTATAAGGTTTTGTCATAGAAGTCCAAATTTTATTTGTGGGAAGCCAACCGGTCCATGCCTAAAAGTATGTCATATGACCCCAAAAGTAGGATATTTGAGGTTGCTTGTGTATGCAGTTCATTCATTTCAAATGGGCATGATTCAATCATTTATGTCACCTTTCACTTGGTTCCTGTGGTTAGATGAACTGACCATGTTTTCACTTGCTTATTTATCTGTAAGGAACATGCTTCAACAAGTTGGGGTGATATATAGATAAGGTTAGAACCAAGCCAAACCAAAATTTAAACGGTTCATTTGGAAATTGTACCTTCCAGTTCCACCACTGAGGCTTGATGGTCTCCTCGTTGATTCTCAATAGTTGCATAAATTTGTGGCACATTAATGGCCACATCATTAATGATAGTAGCCTCTTGAACATTGTACACTCTCTTGCTATCATGTTGTCTCTGAGGGTATTCCCTTGTTGGCCATCAACCAAGTTTTTGAGGAAATCTTGGTCACGTTTAACCACTTTTTGGACTTCGACACGGTGATCGAGGAAGGAGTGCCCAAACAGAGCTAAGATCGTGGATCTCACTTGATTTGTGGGATTTGTGGACCCAACAAGGGGTTAATTAGGGTTTTTGTAATGGGTTATGGGATGTCGGTCCATGGGTTTACCCATGTTTAGGCCTTATTGTAAAAGTATAAATAAGTAAGATTGTAAGGTAGAAGAAAGAAGCGAAGTGATGCAAGAGACTTAGAGAGCGAAGTATAAGTAGCTAAGTGTGAGTAGTTATGAGTGTTTTGTGCAGCATAATGTGTATGTAAGGCTCTATTCTTGATAAAGGAGTTGGCTCTATGCCTTGACCTAATTTTGGGAAGGAGGATCGGGTGCTCAGTGCACAGATCTCCTGTCCTTTGTGAATCTTGGCTTTGTGGCTTAGTGCATAGGAGAAAATGAATGTAAGAGATTAGAGACTAATAAAGAATATGAAGCAGTTGGTGGACGTAGCCCCACAATGGGGTGAACCACGTATATCTTGTGTCTTCTAGTTTCTTTGTTTTGTGTTGTCTATATTTTGAATTTGATTTGATTATTATGTATGTTAGATAGACTTATAGATGCTTAGTGATTCACCCATGGAAAGGAAGAATGCATGTTAGATCTACTCTGTGTTGTATGCTAAGTGGTTGAAGTACTTAATTTACTGTGGTGATCTATCTTAGGGTTTGTTCTATAATGTTAATAAAGCTAATGAACTAGTGCATATCATCTTCTAAGTGTTATTAAAGTATTTTCGAAGTGTTATAATCACATATTTGTGTCCTAGCTTGGTTACAGACACCTGATTCTTGTAACCACCCCTACCTCTACCTCGGGTGAGTCTTCGCTTTCTTTGAAGGTGTTGTTGAAAGGGATGGTAGTTAGGGTTTTGTTGGTGCGTTGTTGAAGCATTGAATCTTGGGTCTACCCCTGTGCCAACAAATGGTTCTGTTGCCAAAACCTGAAACTGTGATTGTTGGGAACTGAAGTAAAGAAAAGAGAAGCTTTGTGCATAGATCTGCTACTATAGTGAACAATACTCTACTTGACTTGCAAAGCTCTGTGCTAAGAAAGAAACTCAATCTGAAGAAAAGAGGTAAGATCTTAAAAGAGGTAAATATTTTTTCTTTGATAAGAGTAAGATAAGTGGAAGTTTTTGTTTCGAAAGCATGACTTTAGGTATGTTTAATAAAAAAATTCCTATTCTGAAAGCTAGGGCACAATTGGAAGAAAGAGTTGATCTAAATAAATTTGATAGAAATAAATAAAGATATGTTATTCATATGCATAGAAAGAATCTTTGGACTAATAAATGGATGCACGAACCTAGAAAGAATTTTTGCAGATAGCAGGTCCAACACTGTGATCCTAGTGCACAGTACAAGAGAAGTTGGGGAACTTACAAGAGAAAGAGAGGATTGACACTATGTTATACCTGCAGAAGACCAGGACATCTTGCTAAGGAATGCCCTGGTACATGTCCTATTTGTCTTTGTTGTAAAATTGTTGGTCATGAAGTTGAGGATTGTCCAAAGATGATTGCTAAAGTTGAACGAATGAACATGAGACAAGAAAACTATGAAGGACATCAAGATAATAAGAGAATGTTAGAGAATCAAAAAGAGAATGAGTCAGAAAAAGTTCATACTATGTTATCACAGTTGAAAGAAATGATGAATGATCACAAATATGTCATCTTACCAGAGATTTTGAAAGTAAAACAACACATAAATGCAAGAATAGGAGACTTCGAAATAAACTATGTCTTGGATGAGGAAACACAAGTGAATATTATGACAGAAGACACTTGGGAAATTTTGGGAAAGCCTACTGTGGTACCTTCATTGGGAAGGATAGGATTTTTCAAGGGAAAGATGATAACCCTATGTGGAAGAGTTACTAATGTACCTATTATCATCCATGGAACATCGATTGAAGAGGAATTTGAAGTCATTAAGTTTGTTGAGAATGGCGCCCCATTCCCACTTTTGTTAGGAAAGACTTGGATCGAGAAGGATCAGATCAAAAGGAAAGCAGATGAAGAATCCACAAATAAGAAAAAGAAAGAACTAAGGGATTTCATAGCTATAAAAATAGATCGACTAATAGAAGAATGAGAAGTTAAGTCGAAGCAACAGAGTGTAAGACAATTAGTTGTCGAAGTTGAAAGAACGCAAGAAGGTTTGAAGGACCTATCCATGCAAGAAAGGAGTATACCCACCCTAGAATTAATAAGAGAAGAGGTATTAACTTCGAACCCTTTGAGATCACATCAACAATGCGAAGTCAACACTAGGAGAAGATAAGAATAGGAATGGAAAGAGGAATCCATAAATAGTTAGAGAGACCCAGATCATAGGAAAGAAGGAAAGGAAGCTCAGTAAGAAGAAATCCAAGTTGGAAAAGCTACAGCAAGTTATAGAGAATAAATGGAAGACTTCGCAGGAGGCAGGTTTGCGGGATTTGAACCTTGCCAGAACAGAAGAACCACGTAGAATGGGACTTCACCCCAGGGAAGCTATATGACCATTGGAGGCACCCCAACCATTAGAAAGATTCTCCAGAACAGATAGGAAATTCATTTATGGGCAGATGAACCATGTTTGGGATGTTGAGACCGCGCCATAACGAACAAATTCATATTAATGGAAGAATTCCTTCCCGTTGGAAGAATCTGTTACGACGATCTCTTATTTAACCCGTTGGACACTGCGTCAGGAGAAATTTTTACTACCTATGATTATCTGAGACAATATGAGGAGTGATTGTGTGTCAAGCCATGTTATCAGACCTCACCATCCATTGTTTACTCCACCTGTCCATTCACCTACCCCGACCTTCCTATTTAAAATTGAGAATGTCGGGCGAACACAGTGAGTTAGAGAAGTCCATAGAGGAGGTTATTAAGAATTGTATGGCTCATAAAGCTATGTATGAAGGAGTACATGCATCATCGACCAAGGGACTCCAGGATTCCCCTTCGACTGGACGACATTCTGTTCGTACCAACCCCGTGACTGAACAACGAAGTAAGCATCGCAGAGATATGGTGAATGAAAAGCAGATCCCATCGATATTACCAAATTATATCCCTCCTTTGGTTGGTACGGTTAATTTTGATAGCATCCCATGGGACTTCGAGTACACTTTGATCACCGCGTACATCCCAAGAGGAATACGCATAGTTGGGAGTCAATTGGGACAGATCCCACTACTAAATAACAATGAATTTAACCTAGGGGATAGAAATACCTATGTGATGCTCAAACGTCACAGATACTTGATGAAGACCACTGGGAAGAAGCCTCGCCTGGTCTCCTAGTCTTGGATTAAGGAGCTCGTGCAGTCCACTATACTCAATGTGATGAAGATTCCCCATTTTGGCCCACACCAGAAGGTTAATGCTTGCGTTAAAATCCTCTTTTCGTGCTACCATGGCATATACCTATGGATCGACAGGTGAATTACTATGGATCTAGAGCTGATCCACTTGATTACAGGATTGAACATGCAGGGACCCGATCCTCTGCAGTTTTACCCAAGGAAGACCTCAGATCGCTCCTTGGACCAGAGCATCAAGGAAGCATATGGAGAAGTTGAAAAAGGGAAGTGAGGCTACAAGGTAGCCTCTATCCAGAATGGTGAAGTGTGCCTCGCTTTCCAACTCATAGCTGGCAATATTGTAAGAAAGAATCGCCCCACACAGGTCACTGGGTTCGTGTTGGACCTCACAGGAAAGTGTGTGGAGGGAATGCAAATGAATTAGGTGAGTTACCTCATCAATGAGCTCGAGAAAAACTATCGCAAAGATCAGGATAATAGATACAAGTTCCACTTTAGCTATTGGCTCGTATTGATTGCATTTGTCCCTTGGAAAATTTCAGAAGGAGACACCTTCCCGGAGATCGAACCATCAGAGCCATTGGCCACCGAGTTCTCAACCTTGTGCTACACCAATGATATGTTGAAGAAATGGCAGTCGAACACTGTGTTCCATGCCTATTATCAGCAACTGAAGGTTTCCATTGAATCCTTTCCATGCATGAAACTGCGCACCTTGCACCAGTACCGACTTTTGCAAAGTTCTACGTAGATCGACATTTTATATATATCACTATGCACAAAGATTAGAGAAAGGAAGATTTGCAATCATATTACAATATAAAAAACAACAACATGGAGAAGATCACGAAGGAGTGGCTGGAGGAGTTCCTTGTACCAGTCGATGATGCAGAACTTTATGACCTTGGCATCATAGGAAGCCCCTTGGTCACCCGAGTTGAGCATGCTGGATAGTCCAGTGTGAAGAAGAAGAAGAAAAAGGAGGAAGCCCAGAATATAGAGACTGATGAGGAGGACATCACCTCTGAAGAAATTGGATATGTCTCGCCTGCAGGAGGAGGAGGAGGAGAAGACCAAGAAGATGGACAAGGAGGAGGGGATGAAGGATAAAATCAAGGAGAGGGAAAAGATACACCATTGAAAGATCCTCCTACTGAAACACTGTAGAAGAGGAAGATTTCTCCGTAGAAACCTTGGGCAAGAAAGAAGACCCGCGCCAGTAATCCCTAGCTAGAGACCACGCTCACCGAGGATGATATCAGTCTAGTCCAATGAGCCATGGATTATCTATATGGATATCAGTGTCCACCCACCTTTTCCAACTGGCTCAAAATAGTTTTCTGACAATTTTGGCAATTTACTATTTTTAGCAATTTTAACTTCCAAAGCCATTTTGAGGGCCTAAATGAAGGTTTTTCGGGATTGAGCTCCCCAATGAAATTAAAAGGCATGATCGAGCCCCAAAAATGAATCTCCTCGATGATACCTTTCCAACGGGCTATCACATTCCTAAAACAGAGATCGTATGCAAAAGTTACGACCCCGGGAAGTTGATGTACTAACTTACCCAAACGGGGCCCACATGACTTTAGGCGCTTCATCTCCTAGGGTTAGGTTTTTGGATGTCTAGGGTTTTGGGCATTCTTTCTTATTGTAAAAATGCCTTCAAAGCCTCATTTTAACCTTCTTCTTGCGAATGCGCATTGTCGTCACATCTCTTCTCAGAGATAAGCCGCCACCATTCCAGCAAGCTTGTTTCCGCTGCATTTTACAATTTCAGCTTATTTCGTTATTGAATAGAAAACCAGTTTTACTGTATCTCTGTTAGTTTGTGTTAAGCACCTGTTAATAATATGTATTCATTTCATTCTTCTCATAAAATATGGATTAGTGGTATCAGAGCGGTCTGCTCCTTGTCAACTTAATGCATGTCCCCAACGAGGTCGGAGTACAAAGAGTTGGGTCTCGAGCTTGTTTCTCTTGAGGAGAGAAGCTCTCGCATGCCCAAGAAACCTACCATGGCAGGAGAAAATAAATATGATGGGATAGGAGATCCTTTCAAACTGTTGATTGAGGAATCCCTCACGCAACAGAGGAATGAGATGATGGATAGTTTCGCGCAAATCCTTTGACGACTACCAACAGGCAACGCATCTTCTTCGAACGAAGGTTACACCCCCTTCAAGGTACAAATAAACTTCGATATTCCTATATTTGAAGGTCAGATAGATGCAATGTTGTAGACAAGTGGTTGAATCTACTAGAAGGGTATTTTTCTGTCCATAACTTTTCGAATAAAGAAAAGATTACTTTTGTGCTCCTCAAAGTCATTCCCCATGTCAAAGATTGGTGGGAAACTTTCTGTGAGGAAAAGGAAATAGAGGAAACCTCATTATTTTCAGTCATGGCCACCTGGGAATCCTTCAGGGATGCTATTAAGGAACAATACTACCCTGTGAGAAGTTATGATGACCTGTATACCAAATGGACCACACTGTGGAAAGAAAGAGACCAAGCAGTGTCAGATTTCACAAATATCTTCCATACCTTTCACACCAAGTTGCGTATCAAAGATTCAAAGCAACATCTGGTGCTCAAGTATTGTGGTGCTTTGCATAGATACATCCAAACTGAAATGGAATTTCTAGACATCTCATCATTGGGTGCAGCCTACCAATATGCCATCAAAATCGAGCAGAAGCTCAAACAAAAGACACGACAATTTGGGCCTGGGAACCCCTCACAACAAAATCTAGGAAAGGGAGGACCCAAACCACTGAACAAAGGACAAAGCAAAGATGGATAGTATCAGGACAACTAGTCCAAGCCATAAGAAAAGAAGGACATCGAAAATACAAAGAAAGATACCGAGAAGTGGTGCGACTTCCATAAGAGACCTTGGCATAGCACTGCTGACTGCCACTCAAAGCAGTCGTTGGTGGCCGAAGTGAAAGCCTTTGAATCAGATGCAGATTATGACTTTGAGATAGAACCAGAAATGGGAAGATAGATCATTGACGTGGAACCCAGTGCCACAGTTTCTACCACCAAGCTCCAGCCTGGTGAACCAGACAAGCCAGAAGAAGGAGAGCACCTCTTCCATTCACAGATGTGGGTAAAAGGCACCCCGCTACTCTTCATCATTGATAGTGGTAGCAAGAAGAACCTCATCTCAGCAGAGGTCATCAAGCGGTTGGCCCTGCCAACAACACTGCACCCACAACCATACACCATTAGATTGATCCACCAAGGAAGCGATCTCCACGTCAGCCAACAGTGTCGACTATAGTACAACATCAAACCCTTCAAAGACGAGGTATTGCGTGATGTTGCTCCTCTCAAAGTTTGTGATGTTCTTTTGGGCCAACCTTACTTATGGAAACGTCATGTTGTATATGAGTCTAGGCCTCGTAGTGTTATTATTAGTTTGAACAGGAAATTGTACAGGATACCCGAGGCAGTCCCACCTAGTGCTATTTCCTTTATCTCTGCTAAGAAATGCAGGAAGGTCATCTCCTAGATGAGGAAGTTTTTATTCTTCATGATTCGCTCTCATAATAAGTGAAAGATCACAGCCACATCCAAGGTCTCTGCATCCAACCTCTCCACACAGCAGAAGCAAGTAGATAAGGTCATGGAAGAATACTCAGATATCTTCTCCTCACCTACAGGGGTACCTCTGCACTGCCAAGTCAATCACCCCATCAATCTGACCCTTGACGCACCACTTCCCAATGGGCCAGTCTATCATCACTCTTTGTTAGAGAATGAGGAGATCAAGCGACAGATCCAAGAACTGCTCCACAAGGGGCACATCTACCCCAACTCATCACCTTGTGGGAGCCCAATAGTGTTGGTATAGAAGAAAGATGGGACCTGGCGACTTTGTATTGATTACCAAGCTCTGAATAAAATCACAGTCAGAAACCGATACCTGATTCCCTGATTCGATGAACTCCTTGATCAACTCACGGGGGACAAATACTTCAGTAAGATTGATCTAAAGTCTGGCTACCACCAGGTCCCGATAGAATAGAAAGATGTATAGAAGACCACCTTCAAGTCAAAGGAAGGCCTTGGTTTGACAAATGCTCCAGCCACTTTCATGAGGATGATGGACGATATCTTGCGACCATTCACCAATACTTTTGTAATGGTGTATTTGGATGACATTCTAATTTATAGCAAGACTTGGGTCGAACACTTGCGGCATATTCAACATGTTCTGCACACCCTGCGACAGTACAAGCTATACGCCAACTTGGAAAAATGCTCCTTTGGCATGGACAGGGTCCATTACCTGGGCTACATCATTGATCAGCATGGCGTACATGTGGATCCAGCCAAGATCCAAGTCATCTGTGACTGGCTATCCCCAACAACACTTACTGAGCTTCGAAGCTTCTTGGGCCTTGCCAATTTCTACCGCAGGTTCATGTTGGGTTTCTCCCATATTGCATGGGCCCTCAGCCAAATAAATAGGGGTGGTGGTAAGGCAAAATTTGTGTGGGGCCAGTCCCAACAACAAGCATTTGATGATTTAAATTAGTGCTTGTGCTCAGCCCTAGTACTTTCACTGCCATACCTGCAACATCTTTTTTAGATCGAGACAGATGCTTCAGACTATGTTGTGGGCACCATTCTCACTCAGCATAGCCACCCCATGGCCTATCATAGTGAGACACTGTCAGATACTGTTTGTAAGTACCCTACTTACAACAAATAAATTTACTCCATTGTGTAAGAATGTTGTCAGTGGAGACATTACATTCTTGGGAAGGAGACAATCATCCACACTAATCATAAGCCACTACAGTTCATGCAGACATAGGGAAAATTGTAGAATGACCGCCATCAAAAGTAGTCCACATACTTGCAGCAATTCCACCTCAACATCAAGTATAAAATAGGAAGCACCAATCGCGTCACTGATTTCCTCTGTAGACCACCAGTCATGGCACTCATGACAGTGTTAGACTCTTGTGGCCATGAGACATCTGGATGGCCCCAACTCTATGAGACAGACCCTGACTTCGCCACCACCTACCAAATGTTGGGTGCAAACGAAGTTGTCAATAATTTCCATCTTCAGGATGGGTTGTTGTGTCGTCTGGGCCATATCTGTGTTCCATCAAGTGAGCGAGCAAAGCTGATCTGGGAATCCCACTATAGTCGGGTGGCATGACACTTCAGCATTGAAAAGACAGTGGCGATACTACAAAAACATTTCTACTAGCCGAAACTTCGACAGGAGGTCAACAAGTATATTAGGTCCTGCACTGCCTGCGCTATTGCCAAACTGACCACTAAGAAATAGGGCCTGTACACCCCTCTTCCTACTCCTGACAGGTCATGGGAATCCATCTCAATGGACTACATGTCAGGCCTCCCATCCACCAAGCGGGGAAATGACTGTGTTTTTGTGGTTGTTGATCAGTTTTCTAAGATGGTGATTATGGTTGGCTGCAAGAAGAGAATCACAGCAGAGGCCACTGCCAAGCTCTTCTTTGAACAAGTCTGGGTAAATTTTGGAATCCCACAAACCATTGTCTCAAATCGGGATAATTGATTTCTCATCACATTCTGGTCGAGCCTCTGGTCACTATTGGACACCAAGCTCACCAAATCCACGGCCTTCCACCCCCAGACAGATGGCCAAAACGAGGTTGTAAATCAAATGATTGTGCATATCCTTCGCATGTATAATTCAAAGCACCCTCGCACATGGGATGAGAGCCTTCCCTATGTCCAGCATAGCTACAACCGAGCCCTGCATAGCTCAACTGGCCACAGCCCCTTTCAAGCGAGGTTGGGATTCCAACCATTGGGACCCATAGATGTTTCACTTCCCCTTGCGGTCACCTCAACCGACTCATCTCCTGATCCAACTGAAGCTGACAAAGCCACCCGGTTCATTGAGAGGATCCATCACATCCGCCAACAGGTTCAGGATATCCTATAGAAGTCCAATGACAAGTACAAACAACACCATGATCAACATCGGGTGCAGCATAAGTTTCAGGTGGGCGACAAAGTTTAGTTGTACTTACAGAAAGAATGCCTTATAGGACCCCATCGAAAGCTTCGCCCACTCCGTTATGGGCCATACACTATCACCAAGGCCATGGGGGATAATTATTTTGAGCTCAACATTCCTCCTTTCCTTGGTCTGCACCCAGTGTTCAACGTGGATCTCCTTCACCCTTATTTCCCACTATTATTGGACACCTCAGAAGTAGCAGAACAACTGACACCAACAAAGATCAACCCCGAATGCCTACAATAGGCATCCAATGATCACCTTGTGGATATATATATCAAGGTCACTTGACAAGAAAGGATCCAACCTTATTGAGTCGTCAAAGCAGGGCAGCTCCTGCACCAAGGCAAGTGGCTCACCCGGGGCAAAATTCAGCAGAAATTTCCTCATCTGATGGGGGACCTCAATGCAATGGAGATAATTGCTTCCTAAGGAGGGAGGATTGATCCAGATGGATATCAGTGGCCACCCACCTTTTTCAACAGGCTCAAAATAGTTTTCTGACAATTTTGGCAATTTACTATTTTTAGCAGTTTTAACTTCCAGGGCCATTTTGAGGGCCTAAATAAAGGTTTTTCAGGATAGAGCTCCTCAATGATATTCAAATACATTATTGAGACCCCAAAATGAATCTCCTCGATGATACCTTTCCAACGGGCTATCACATGCCTAAAACGGAGATCGTATGCAAAAGTTACGACCCCGGGAAGTTGATGTACTAACTTACCCAAACCGGGCCCACATGACTTTTGGCGCTTCATCTCCTAGGGTTAGGTTTTTGGATGTCTAGGGATTTTTTTCATTTTAACCTTCTTCTTGTGAATGGGCACTTCTATCACATCTCTTCTCAGAGATAAGCCACCACCATTCCAGCAAGCTTGTTTCCACTGCATTTTACAGTTTCATCTTTTTTCGTTATTGAATAGAAAACCAACTTTATTGTATCTCTGTTAGTTTGTGTTAAGAACCTGTTAATAATCTGTATTCATTTTGTTCTGATCATGAAATCTAGATCAATGGAGGATGAATCTAAATATCTATTTTAAAGATATGGAGCGAAGTAGGAGGAGTTTTATGGAAGGGTTGAGAAGGAATTCAAGGAAATACATCAGGCTATTCGATCTGTCCGCGCAGTACCCATTGTGCCTTCCTTGTCGGAGACAACAGAATTGGGGGATGAGCCTGCCCAACTAAGAATACTTGCAGATGAAATAGAGGTTCGACTTCAAAGAACCCAAGAAGAAAAGGAGAAGGCTATAGAAGCCCTGAAGCAAGGGAAAGAGGAAGTCTTAGAGAAACTACAAGTTGTGCGGTACTGTGTAACCGCCTATGAAAAGGAGAGATATGAGTTTTGGGAAAGGCTTGAGGAGGACAAAGCGAAGATATAGATAGAAAAGGACCAGTTGCTCGTGGAGAAAACTATGGTCAAAGAAGAAGTGGATAAATCACTTTACTCTGTGCCTGGCTTAGCATAGGAGGGACAAGAATCAATTGAGATTCAAGTGGTGAATCTCGCTAAGGCCATACAACAGCTTCAAGCGAGGATAATGGAGTTGGATATTCAAGTAGTACTGAGCACTCTGCAGGAGGTGCGCGATCAAAGGGAGGAAAACGCTAAGAACGCATTTGGAAGGATCAGAGACCTCGCCTCAGAATGCAAAAAACTGAGCGATAGAAGTACGCAGACTTATGAACGCCTCACATAATACCCAAATCTAAGGAAACTGGAAGCACAATTACAGGAGGCACAGTAGTAGGCACTATCAGTATAGGAAACTATGAAGCAACTCACTACAGTTGAGAGAATAAAAATATCACAAGAATAGTGTGCGGTACAATAACATATTACTACCATCCAGGGCAGAGTAATGGAAATCATGCAGAAGCTGCAACCTGTGCAGGATGAGGCATGCAAGGTGTTTGAAGAAATTGAAGGACAAGTCTCACAACTGGACCAAGTGGTTGCAACAGTGGAACAATGCCTGGAAGGGCATGTTACATAGAAGATGATTCAAGATCTTGCTAAGAAGGAGGTTTAGGAGAAGAAGCAAGTCGAGGTCGCTCGAGTGAAGCTCGAGGCCTTCAAATTAGTGTTTCCCAGACTTGAGTGACTCAAGATGAGTCATAGGTGAGTGTTGGGGGCTTGTTGGCCCTCACCCAAGTTTTGAGAAAATCTTGGTCAGGTTTAACCACTTTTTGGAATTCGACGCAGTGATAAAGGAAGGAGCACCCAGGAAGAGCTGAGCTTGTTTATCTCACTTGTTTTGTGGGCTTTGTGGACCCAACAAGGGGTTCATTAGGGTTTTTGTAATGGGTTACAGGATGTCGGTCCATGGTTTTACCCATGTTTAGGCCCTATTGTAAAAGTATAAATAAGTAATATTGTAAGGTAGAAGAAATAAGCAAAGCGATGTAAGAGACTTAGAGAGAGAAGTCTAAGTAGCTAAGTGTGAGTATTTATGAGTGATTTGTGCAACAAAATGTGTATGTAAGGCTCTGTTCTTGATAAAGGATTTGTCTTTGTGCCTTGACCTAATTTTGGGAAGGAGGATTGGGTGCTCAATGCACAGATCTCCTGTCCTCTACGAAGCTTGGCTCTGTGGCTTAGTGCACAGGATCAGATGAATGTAAGATATTAGAGACTAATAAATCAGATGAAGTAGCTGGTGGACGTAGCCCCACACTAGGGTGAACCACGTATATCTTGTGTCTTCTGGTTTCTTTGTGTTTTGTTGTCTATATTGTGAATCTGCTTTTCTTATTATGTATGTTAGATAGACTTATAGATGCTTAGTGCTTCACCTATGGTAAGGGAGAATGAATGTTAGGTCTACTATGTGTTGTATGCTAAGTGGTTGAAGCACTTAAGTTACTGCGTTGATCTATCTTATGGTTTGTTGTGTGATGTTAATAAATATAATGAACTAGTGCATATCATATTCTAGGTGTTATTAAAGTACTTGCGAAGTGTTGTAATCACATATCTGTGTTCCAACTTAGTTACAGACACTTGAGTCCTGTAAACCCCCCTACCTCTACCTCAGGTGAGATTTCACATTCTTCGCAAGTGTTGTCGAAAGGGCCGGTAGTTAGGGTTTTGTTGGTGCATTGTTGAAGCATTGAACCCTGGGTCTGCCCCTGTGCCAACATCCCTCAAAATATGTGCTTCTCCACCACCCCAACATTTTTTAGGTCCTTTCTTCTACTCCTCTAATTTGTCCCTCACTTTCTCTGTTGGTCTATTCCCACTTTGAAATGAAATTTTTTGTTGGTGCATGGTTCTAGTCGGATGACTGGGATGAGAACCTCCTTTTGTATTTTTGAATTGGGATGGTTTAAATCCATTCCTGTGAAATTCAATCTTATCCTTCCTTTTCCAATCCTTAGAAGGCTCCTGCCTGTGCTTGCATTGATCATAACATCATATGTCCTTTCTAATGGTGTCCTCTAGTGTCTTAGGCTCGTCAAACTTAATCCTATCCTAATAGGACTGTGGTAATCCATTGAGGAAGCGTCATATCCTTTATTTCTTATCCTTGAGATAAGGGACATACCTTAATAAATATAAGAACATTTTTGCATACACATCCATGGTAAGTTTCCCTAGCTTATGTTCATGGAAAGTTTTAATCTTACCATCATAGTACTTCTTTGATAGATATGATTTCTTGAAATATCTCTCGAACTGCTTTCAGGTCAGCTTAATTTCCTTTAATCCTTTAATATCCTTGAGGTATTCCAAACATATGGAAGCTCCCCCATTTAGATTAAATATGGCTATATTTTCCTTTGTATTTTGTCAGTAATTATGTACTAAAAAATAATTCCTTAATCCTAGCAGCTAGGTCTCAACCTCCTCTCCTTTCTTGATTTCTCCATTAAAGGTAGGTGAATTTCCTTCTTGAATTGATCTATCAAGGAACTCTAAGAGTGTATCTTCTTCTTCTTCTTCTTCCTGGGGACACTTGACCCAGTGTCATTGCTAGACAACTTTTTGTAGTGGTCTTTCCACTAGGTGACTGTGTAGAAGAGTCTCAGCTAACTGTATTTCTCTTAGAATTCATGTTCCTTTTCCTAGAGGAACTCCTACCCACATTATTTTGAGGTGGCCTATGATTCTGAATATATGATGGGATCTACAACCTCTCAGACTATTTTTTTCCATTATTACTCGTAGTTGGACCTTGTTACAAGTGATTTTGAATCTTAGAGAGACTCTGTAGTAATACTACATTTAATTTTGCATGCTCGGATTGAGCCTTCATGATCATTTTATTTCCTGCTTTCAGACTCCTCATTGTTGCTAGCAAATACATAGGGGTTTCCATAGCCTTCCTTCCATCAGATTCCTCATCTCGGAAATGTGAGGTCTCTTCCATGTTGAGTTGCACCATTCACTTTTATTTTATTTTTCTCTTAAGTATCTCCTACATGCTGAAACAATAAGCCATTATTAACAAATCACCATTCAAATTACACGTGAAAAATAATCTTGGCCTCACTAAGACTTCAAATTACACGTGAAAAACAACGCTATCCCTATTGTTAATATTGTTCATAAACTACTGTTAGAAAACATTAACATAATTAAATTATTCGACAAAAAAAACATAAATTTCTACCATGCATGATGTTATGAAATTCATTCATCCTTGTTGGCCCATTCAAGCCTACAGTTTGGACTCTTCTCTCATACCACTCTGTAACACACCTTACCCCACTAAACATACTTAGGCTAGGGGCATGTCAAATTTTTTCATCCCTACATGAATCTTTTCTCAAATATTTACCCCAAGGATGGAAATTTTCTCACCCCCAACTTTCCATCGGTCATCCTCATAGTCGGAAACTAGGTTCCAGGTCGATATATATGGCCCTCCAAAGCCCTGCGGGATTTTCCTTCCACCATGTCACTAGTTCAACATGGATACCACATGGAATTCTCCTTGTCACCTGAATGAATAGACACGACATGTGTGTGTGTTGATGTGGCAGTGATGTGTCCTTGGGAATGTTACAGTCCATCCTACAAGCCTCGGAAAACCTTCGGTGGGGAAACTTATATGCAATCCATATTTGAACTTATCTAGATCAAGGGTTATGGTTTAATTAGATGAAATTAATCAACAATTGATAAGGTTTCTCTTGGGTAGGACTCATAACAATATTGAATATTTAGATCTCATCGACCAGACCTCATTGCATATCTACGACTCTAGTCCATTCAAAATTTCACCTCCCAGCTTTTATCCATCAGAAAAACATACCATGTGACGCTCATGTATTTTTCAAAATGTCGCATCCTGACAAGCCTAGCGGAATGGTCCAAAATGGGATTTACAGTCCAAATCCATTTGGTCTGACCACTTGGTAAATAGTTGTCTCTCGTCAATGTAGGATACTCTCATTATAAGGTTTACCTTGGTAGTGCTTGATGGTTCTTCTGAATGACCTTCTTTTCGAAGAGTTTTTTTTTACTCTATGATCTTCGATGGATGCTCAAGATCAACCCTCAACATCCAATCTACGACTAAAATTTATTTGGGGGTTTTTAAGTAGGGACTCAAATAAAGGTACATGGCCCTCCGAAGAGAATAAACTCTTCACCTACCTTGCATTGTCTACAATTACTTAGCCTTGGTCTCCTCAAACTTTTTTCATGTATCCTCAATACTCAGATGTCACCTCCTAGCAACCCCGAAGTGAATATTTTCTCATCCTGCAAAATTTCCATTCAAGGGCTTTGGAAAATACAGGGTTACAACTGCATTAACCAGGTATCCCTTACATGTTCTCCACATGAAATCAACTAGTGTGAAAAGAGTCTCAACAGGTGAACAAATTAAGATTTAACATTCATTTAGCATGCTAGAAATTCATTCAAGAAAAAAATTCAAGGATTAATATTCATTAACAAATAGTTACCAATTAATTTTAGAAACACTTATCTGTTTCAGATCAAACTCCAACTTGCCAACTGATTAAGGGTGAATGCCTCTCCACCAAACCGTAGGCTCTGCTGTATCTTTGATTTATATATCAAGACACCGTTGTGCCAGGAAATGATATCACTATGAGACTCTCGCAGGTTGGTTCTCGGGCTAAGGGTATGAAGTGAAGGTTACTCTCCTTCACCAATTGGAAACAACAAACTTTCCTCTTCCCACTGAGTCCAAGGCCACCATGAGCTTACTAAGTTCCTTCCCAGCTGGATTTCCTCTACAAAAGGGAGTCCCTTCACTAACTCATAGTCCCTTGGTGCCCTCCCCTTACCAATGCTGGTTTCTTTCTAGAAATCACCAACTCACAACCCAATTTGCTCCAATCTGGGATCGGGTCTTCTCTGTTCCAAATTGACCACATGTTCCTTGGGTAATATTCTTATTTTCCTCATAGGAACTTCCCAAATTTTCTCTACTCAGCTCGCACACATTCTTTGTTCACACTGGTGTGCATACTTGGATCTACTTTTGTTGAGCTCCTCCCCCCAGAATCCATACTCCTATTCTTTCCTTCCCCCCCAATATAGAGCATTCCCTTGCCTCAGGTGTTGGGTACGTGTTATATTCTTTTCATATGTAGTAGTGTCGGAGCGTATGCGTTGGGCGCGCAGAGGTTCAGGGGCAGCGCCCCCAAATTTTTTTTCTGGATCGGGACTGCATTATATTTAGGTGGTTTTTCGGCACATGGTTTCTTTGCCGGTGGTTTTCTATTTCTGGTTAAGGAATTAGGGTTTTGGACTAATCCAGGTCATTGGGTTAGGGTTTTGGATGTCACTGGATCCTATATGTATTTTTTATTGTAAACATTGTAACACAATGAATGAATATAGTATATGTTGGTTTTCTAGGGGAAAAATATATGTGTAATGTTTGTATTTTCCATTGTATCTTTTTTGTTCTTTTCTAAATATCTATTTACAGTAGATATTGTACAAGGTTAGAATTTACATTTGGTATTAGAGATTTATTGGCTTCAAGGGGACGCCTTTGTGGTCAAGGGTTTGGCTTGGGACTGTGATAAGCCTTGTTACAGTGGGAGATCTGCAGTATTGTTTTTCAGGTGAAAAGAAATGGCAAGCAATTCGAAGATGGAGATCGAGAAGTTTAATGGGAAAAGTTTTGAGTTGTAGAATCTCAAGATGGAAGATTTGTTGGTGGACAGAGATCAGTGGATCGTGGTAGATCCAGGTACTTCACCTACAGGAACTTCTACATATGACTAGAAAAATTTGGATCGGAAGGCAAAGAGCACAATCTGACTGTGTCTCTCTGATTCAGTATTACTGAATGTGTCAAAGGAAACTACATCCAAGGATTTGTGGGAAAAGTTGGGTAATTTGTATCAGTCTAAGTCCCTAGTAAATAAACTATTCTTGATAAATAAGTTGTATAACCTAAGGATGAGAGATGGAGACTCGGTGGCAGAGAATTTGAATGCCTTCAATACTGTGGTAAGTCAGTTAGTATCTGCTGAGATTAAAATTTCAGATGAAGATAAATGTATCAGTTTTTTGTGTTCTTTACCAGACTCATGGGATAGTCTGGTTGTGGCCATAGGTAGTAATACAACTTCCTTGAATTTTGAAGAAGTGGTCTCATCCTTGTTGTCGGAGGAGATGAGACGGAAGAATATGGAAGGATAAGAAAATATGCATTATTTGCAAGAGGACGTTCCCAGGAAATAAATAGATATTATTTCTCAAGTGGGAGATCTAAGTCTAAGGGTAGATCTAAATCTCCCAGAAATTTTGTAAGGGTATGTTGGAGATGTGGAAAAGAAGGGCACTATAAGAAGTAGTGTAGATCCAAAGTTGAGAAAAAGAAGGGATCTGAAGAATCTTCTTCTACAGAAGAAAAGACCTCCAAGGAAGAAGGAGGGAATGCGTACTTGGCATCTTCAAGCACACATGCAGATCATGAGGCATGGTTGATTGACTCTAGTGCATCCTTTCATATGACTCCCCATAGGGAGTGGTTCTGCGAATATGAAAGGTATGATGGAGGTAATGTTTTCTTAGGTAATGATTCGATAACCAGAATCATAGGAAGAGGAAGGGTCAAGTTGAGGCGCATAGAAGGAAGTATTAGAAAACTGCCCGGTGTTCTACACATCCCAGGTATGGCCAGAAATTTGATTTATGTAAGAAAAATGGAAGATGCAAGGGTAAAAACAATATTTGAAAAGGGAACTTGCGGGATGGTTCGAGGAGCAATGGTGTTGATGAGGGGAGTTTGGTTTGGAACTCTATATTAGCTTATAGGAAGCACTATTAGTGATGAGTGTAATAGTTCCATTGTTCCTAATATTGGAGCTGAATAAGAAAGAAATCCTATAGTCTCTCAAGAAAAGGTTATGTTGTGGCATCAAAGACTGGGGCATCTCAGAGAGAAGGGTCTTCGAATACTACACGGTAAAGGTTTGGTTGAAGGTATGTCTAACTGCTCTCTAGATTTTGATTTCTGTGAACATTGTCTATAAGGGAAGAAGAATCAGGTAAGATTCCCCTCTGGTCTAACGAGGGCAAAAGGAATTTTACAGCTAGTTCACAGTGATGTTTTTGGACCTGTGTCAGTGCCATCATTGGGAAAATCTGTGTACTATGTCTCATTTATAGATGACTTCTCGAGGAAAACTTGGATATATTTCCTCATGAAGAAATATGAAGTCTTTGACAGGTTTAAAGAGTTTAAGTCTCTTGTTGAGAATCAAACATAGAAAAGAATTAAGGTGTTGAGGACAGATAATGGTGGAGAGTTCTACAGGAATGAATTTGAAGAATTATGTAAGAAGTGTGGTATATCAAGGCAGAAGACTACTCCAGATACACCTCAGCAAAATGGATTTGCAGAAAGGATGAACATGACGTTGATGGAAAAAGAAAGGTGCATGCTCAGTGGTGCCGGGTTAGGGCAAGAATTATGGGGAGAGGCAGTGGGTACTACATGTTATCTAGTCAACAGATCACCCTCACCAGTGTTGGATGACAAGACTCCACAAGAGGTATGGACTGGTAAGGAACCTTCTCTCACACATCTTAAGGTATTTGGTTGCGATGCATAGGTTCATGTTCCAAAGGAAAACAGGAGTAAGCTGGATAAGAAGGCTACAAAATGTATCTTTATTGGATATAAAGATGGTCTTAAAGGTTATAATATTTGGAACCCATATACTAAGAAAGTAGTGTATAACCGAGATGTGGTATTTAGAGAAATGAAGGATGTTGTTAAACAGGAAGTCCTACCAAGTAAGGAAGAACTAGAGAAAATAGAGTTTGATTTAAATGATGATGAATCTGACTCTACAGAAGAACATGAATCAAAAGAAGAAGAAACCCATACTCCAGTATTGAGGAGATCAGATCAAGAAAGAAGGCTACCAGAAAGGTATAGTCCATCTGATTTCTGTTCAAAATTTTCTTTGTCTATTACTGATGATGATCCTAGAACTGTCAGGGAGGCAGTGGATTCAAAGGATGGAAATCTCTGGAAAAGGGCCATGGAAGAAGAAATGGCATCTTTGGATAAGAATGAGGCTTGGGATCTCCTGTAGTTGCCATCTGGAAGAAATCCCATTCGCAGGAAATGGGTATTTAAAAAGAAGTTGAATGCAAAAGGAAAGGTGGAGAAACACAAAGCTCGGTTAGTAGCAAAGGGTTATTCCTAGGTTGAGGGAATTGATTTTGGTGAGATTTTTTCTCTTGTTTCCAAGTTAACCTCCATAAGATTTTTGTTATCTATTGTTGTTGCATTTGATTTTGAAATAGAACAAATGGATGTGAATACAACATTCCTTCATGGGGATCTAGAAAAAGAAATGTTTATGAAGCAACCAGAAGGTTATGTTGTGAAGGGAAAGAAGGAGTTGGTATGCAAGCTGAAAAAGTCCCTGTATGGTTTAAAACAATCACCAAGAATGTGGTATCAAAAATTTGATACTTATATGATGGGACTTGGCTTCTCAAGAAGCAAAGAAGATCATTATGTGTATTTTAAATTAATTGGTGATCATTTGATTTACTTGGTCTTATATGTGGATGACATGTTGTTGATAGGAAACAATAAGGAGATTATCCACGATGTGAAAACTCGGTTGTCCTCTAAATTTTACATGAAGGATATCGGTGCTTCAAGTTTCATTTTGGGAATGCAAATTAAAAGAGACCAGAAAAGGAGGAAACTCTAGTTAAATCAGAGAAAATATGTTGAGACAATATTGCAGAGGTTTAATATGAAGGTGTTAGCGATATTTCCTGTAGAGGGGATAAGATAGCAAAAGAAGGGGTTAAAAACTCATTTGTCCTAAGTTTTGGGCGATAATGCGCCCATGGTAAGCAACGAGCAAGTCCGAGCAGTCTAGATTCACGCGCTCGGATCAACGGTGCGCGTTGGATTCCGGACCCCCCTTGCCTTTCTACCTTTAAGTGGGGGGGGTCCGGAATCGCGGGCGCAACTCTCCGACGGTTCAGATTAGCATGCCCAGATCAACGACGACGAAGACCATTCCGGACCCCCCCTGCCTTTCTACCTTTAAGCGGAGGGGGGGGGGAATCGGGGGTGAAACTTTCCTACGGCTGAAATTTCAACGCCTAGATCCACGACGCTCATGCACTCCTGCCATCTTCAGCTGCTCTGTGTTTAAGCTTGCGTGGGCCCTCCTCCCGTCATTTCATCTTCCCTTCCGCCCTTCCCCTGCTGCCGTGTGTCATCTATTCACCTCCCCTCTTTGGTCCGCGTGGTCTTCTCTTTTTCTCACCATCCACTCGTTGCTTGCCACATGTCCCGTTCCTTTCCTTTCCACGTCAGCCTCTCACCCAAAGGCGAGTTCGCTTCTCTCGTCTTCTTCCCTTCTACCTGATGTCTTCTGCCATGAATTGTACTCCGTCATCCTTCTCTCATTCCGTCACTCCTTCCACGCCCTTATAACCCGGCACCACCATTCCTGTCGTGCACTCATCCTCCACGCTGGCTTCCATGCCCATCCCTTAAGCTATTCGGTTATTCCAGATGGCAGCGCGAGAAGTCTTCCATATCCCAAAATGCTGAGTTGGTCGGGCCGTTCTCAATCCCAAGAAGCATTTATTGAAGCAGTTGGTGGTGGTTAGATATCGCCTCCACCTTAATGGGAAGGCACGGCCATGAATTTAAGGCACGTCGATTCGCCGTTGGAACTGTCAAACAATTAAGATTGCGTCTGACATAAGTTGCACGATCTTTTAGATGTTGACTGTCAGAAGCCATGCAGATGCAAAGCTTTCAATGCATTTTCTTGGTTCTGCCGCTATTGTTGTTTTGAGTATATCTAGGCATTTTTTCCATTTTGGTATCTATCGATGGTAGAGCTAAGCTCCCGACTGTAAAGTTTCAGCAAATACTCTAGTTTCCTGGTTATGCCTCTGTGTTTGAGACTTCTTGGTTTATAACAAACAATTTTTCTTTTCTTTCCATCTGGTTTCGTCTTATGCCGGAGAGTTCGCAGTTGAATGATTCACGTGAACTTAGCAATCTTGTTATGATAAAGGATTTGTTGTGACATTGTTGCATTTTCTGGTATCTGTGTTTGAATGTGAAAGGATTTTGTGTTTGAATGCATTCTTCTTCAGTCTGTTACAAACTGGATGTCTGTGATAGACCTTTGCACCCTTCTTGCATAAGTCTTCCACCTACTCACCCTTTTACTACGACCCTCTATTTGGAGTTTATCAATACCTCACTCATTCATGCATGCCTGGTTTGGTTTCTGAGTTGAGACGATATCGTTATGAGTTTCCTTCCATTTGATCGCCTCTTAAACACAATGTGACAATAATCTGATGGGTGTCGGGCTCTTCTTCTGCAAGCAATCCAGGAGTGACTTCGGTCACCAACATTTATGGCGCCGTTGCCGGGGAAAATCTTCAAGATTTTCCCTGGGCAGAACGACATTGAGCCTCTGATTCTGAAGGTGCATCAGAAATCAGAGCCCTTAAAGATTGTTGTTGTGCACCTGGCGAATCCACTGTGGCAACTCCATTGTTTCCACATCACTGTTTCAGCTGTGACTACTGTCAGCATGCCTGGAAGCCGACCCTAAGGAGCTTTCTCGAGAAGGTTTCAGCAGTTTCTTTCTCAGTCTGAGAAGCTTCCTGGGGTAACGACAACGTTAATATCTGGCCTTTGATGGTGAACAAGGACCAGGCATATTTGAAGCTGCGCATCTTTCACCTGGCGACTTCATGATTCAAGAATCTATTGGCGACTCCACTAGTTCGATATGGAGAAAATCCTTGCTCGCAGGTTTTCTCCTTTTAATTTCTCTGCTATTCCTGGTTTTCCTAATGTTGTCCCCTCTCTGGATGAATGGGGTGATTATTTGCCCATATTTGGAAAAGGTGAAGAGGACAACCCAGCTCAGCACCTCATTGAGTTTCATGAACTCATGCATCAGTGGGAGATACATCATGAGGATGTATTACTGAAAATTTTCATGTTCTCGTTAGTGGGGGATGCACGTAAATGGTATCGTTCTTTACCCCCGGCTACCATTTCTTCGCTCAGTGATTTTCATGTAGCTTTCACCACCTATTGTAAGAGGTTGTATCCCCCTGAGTTAATTTGTCATAATTGTTGTGAGGGATACCACAACTCTATACAAGAGAAAGTTGTTTCTGACGAAAGCTACGGGGAGGATCTTGATGACCTGGATCAGAACTCAGTCCCTTCTCCTCCCCATCCATCTGCATCCGAGGCAGGTTATGAAAGTGATAAAGTTCCCAAGGAGGAGGATGGCGCCCTGAGTAAGCTGATAGAGCAGGTGAAATATCTCTCTGCCCAATTAGAAGGGTTGAAACATGAAGACTATGCAGAGGATTTTCCAGTCCTTGAGGCAAACACTCTGAGCAACTCTTTCGAAGAGATTATTGAAGATTTATTAGATGAGTTGGCATCTACCCCCGATGAGCTTGCTGTCTCAGATCAAAGCAACAAAGAGGTAGTTGTGGAAGAGGATTGCTCTCTTTTCCTTCACGAGATTTCCCACGATGTGTTTAAATTCGGGGTTGAAACGGAGGAGCGGGGGATGGTTCCATTTCTGCAAGTTGAAGAAGCTTTGTCTCCCCCCGACTTCGATGATTATCTGGAAGAGGAGCAGCAGAGCCTGACATCACCTTTTTCTTGTCAGAGCAGCCAGACCACTTATGACAGTTACGAATCAGAGTCTGAGCTCGATATGCTGGGTTTCCAAGAGCAGGTCGCAGAACCTTATCCTCTGCTCGCTAAAGAAAATTATCACGAGGAAATCATCCACCTCGGTCTTTCAGGAGAGGCCGAGCAATACGAGGAAGGGCAGAATTTACCCGGGGGACCTATTTACGATGGATACGGATCCGACCCTGGGGAGAGCCAAGAAGAGGAAAGAGAACCAGAGGAGCAGTCTGCCCTTTGTTCAGATCCATTCAGCAAACAGATCCACCCCATGGTCCCTATTTATGATGAATACGAATCGGACCTGGGGGAGACCGAACCAGAGGAGCAGACTATTTCCTGTACAGAGCCGGTCAGCGAGCAGCCACCGCCCGAGAACAACGAGCCTACATCAGCTGTCCACCACCAACCTGTGCTTATCATAGTTATTCAGCCATAGGTGAACAACTGTGTAGCAGAGAACGCTGCCTGTCGCCAATTTTCTAGAATTGGCCACTCATTCTATGACCCTGTTAGCAAATACATGGAGTGGCATTTCCTTCATGCCTTGGAGTTTCCCACCTTCATCTTCATGGCAGCCCTCAAACATGAATCAAAGGATGTAGCCATTCTGAGCTCCTGGTTACATCGACTGTTATCCATCATTAACAAAAGGAAGGAGCTTCTATTCAGGAAGCTGCTTGGATGGCTATGGCGGAAGTTTGCTTTCACCTAGCCCCATGTAAAATATTTTATTAGAATTAGGAGTGTATATAAATAAGCTCTTTCGAGCATGTATTTTCTCTTGTTTGCATTTTTATTTTTGTGGCCTAATAAAGACTCCATAGCCCAATGGAAAGGCGACTGGAACTGCAGGAAGAGTTCTTAGAGTATCGCAGGGATGACTCTATCCCCCATGGAGCCAAATGTTAGCGATATTTCCTGTAGAGGGGATTAGATAGCAAAAGAAGGGGTTAAAAACCCATTTGTCCTAAGTTTTGGGCGATAATGTGCCCATGGTAAGCAACGAGCAAGTCCGAGTGGTCCAGATTCGCTCGCCCGGATCAACGACGCACGTTGGATTCCGGACCCCCCTTTCCTTTCTACCTTTAAGCGGGGGGGGGGGGTCCGGAATCGCGGGCGCAACTCTCCGACGGTTCAGATTAGCGCTCCCAGATCAATGGTGACGAAGACCATTCCGGACCCCCCTGCCTTTCTACCTTTAAGCGGAGGGGGGGGGGGGCGAAATCGGGGGTGCAACTTTCCGACGGCTAAAATTTCAGCGCCTAGATCCATGACGCTCATGCACTCCTGCCATCTTCAGCTGCTCTGTGTTTAAGCTTGCGTGGGCCCTCCTCCCATCATTTCATCTTCTCTTCCGACCTTCCCCTGCTGTCGTGTGTCATCTATTCACCTCCCCTCTTTGGTCTGCGTGGTCTTCTCTTTTTCTCACCATCTACTCGTTGCTTGCCACATGTCCCGTTCCTTTCCTTTCCACGTCATCCTCTCACCTGAAGGCGAGTTTGCTTCTCTCGTCTTCTTCCCTTCTACCTGATGTCTTCCGCCATGAATCGTACTCCGTCATCCTTCTCTCATTCCGTCACTCCTTCCACGCCCTTATAACCCAACACCACCATTCCTGTCGTGCACTCATCCTCCGCGCTGGCTTCCATGCCCATCCCTCAAGCTATTCGGTTATTCCAGATGGCAGCGTGAGAAGTCTTCCGTCTCCTGAAATGTTGAGTTGGCTGGGCCATTCTCAATCCCAAGAAGCAGTTATTGAAGCAGTTGGTGGTGGTTAGATATCACCTCCACCTTAATGGGAAGGCACGACCATGAATTTAAGGCACGTCGATTCGCCATTGGAACTGTCAAACAATTAAGATTGTGTCTGACATAAGTTGCACGATCTTTCAGATGTTGACTGTCAGAAGCCATGCAAACGCAAAGCTTTCAATGCATTTTCTTGGTTCTGCTGCTATTGTTGTTTTGAGTATATGTAGGCATTTTTTCCATTTTGGTATCTATCGATGGTAGAGCTAAGCTCCCGACTGTAAAGTTTCAGCAAATACTCTGGTTTCTTGGTTATGCCTCTGTGTTTGAGACTTCTTGGTTTATAACAAACAATTTTTCTTTTCTTTCCATATGGTTTCCTCTTATGCCGGAGATTTCACAGTTGAATGATTCACGCGAACTTAGCAATCTTGTTATGATAAAGGATTTGTTGTGACATTGTTGCATTTTCTGGTATCTGTGTTTGAATGTGAAAGGATTTTGTGTTTGAATGAATTCTTCTTCAGTCTGTTACAAACCGGATGTCTGTGATAGACCTTTGCACCCTTCTTGCGTAAGTCTTCCACCTACTCACCCTTTTACTACGACCCTCTGTTTGGAGTTTATCAAGACCTCACTCGTTCATGCATGCCTGGTCTGGTTTCTGAGTTGAGACAATATCGTTCTGAGTTTCCTTCCATTTGATCGCCTCTTAAACACAACGTGACAATAATCTGATGGGCGTCGGGCTCTGCTCCTGCAAGCAATCTAGGAGTGACTTCCGTCGCCAACAGAAGGAATGTAAACTGGTCAAGGTTCCTATTCATGTTGGTGTAAAGTTATCTGTAGACTAGTGTCCCAAGACACATGAAGAAGAGGAGGACATGTCTCATGTTCCATATGCGAGTGAAGTTGGAAGTTTGATGTATGCAATGGTTTGTACTAGACCGGACATTGCACGTGCAGTGGGATTTTTGAGCAGGTATATGTCAAAACCATGGAAGGAGCATTGGACAGCAGTAAAAAGGGTTTTCAGGTATTTGTGTGGCACTAATAGTTATGGATTGTGATATGAAGGAAGACCAGGATTTGATAGAGTAGTGGATATACATGGATTTGTGGATGTAGACTGAGCTGGAGATATGGATCATAGGAGATCTACAAGCAGGTATGTGTTTAACCTGTTTGGAGGAGTAATAAGTTGGATGAGCAAAATATAGGTTGTAGTGGCACTTTCAACTATATAAGTTGAATACATGGCATCGACTCATTCAAGTAAGGAAGCAATATGGTTACAAATATTTTGTTTAGGTATTGGGTTGGTACAACAAGCTGTAAGGATAGAGTGTGATAGTCAGAGTGCACTTTTTCTGGTGAAGAACCCTGCTTATCATTCAAAGACAAAGCACATTGATATTCAATATCACTTTCTGAGAGACATGATTGAAGAAAAGAAAGTATCACTGATGAAGGTGGACACTTTGAAGAATTTTTCAGACTCATTAAAAAAAAATTCGAGCACTGAGAAGTTCTCTTGGTGTAGAGGATCCATGGGCATTGCTATGTTGGATTGTTGACTATGTAACCCTGTAACCCCCTATATGCAAAGAAAACAACAAGTGGGAGAATGTTGGGTATGTGCTATATTCTTTGCATGTGTATTAGTGTCGGAGCATATGCACAGGGGGGTAAGAGGGGGGGCCTAGAGGCCCCCCCTCGAAGGTTCGGGGGCAGTGCCCCTGGAAATTTTTTTTCTGGATCGAGACTGCATTTTTTGGGACCACATTATATTTAGGTGGTTTTTCGGCACATGGTTTCTTTGTCGATGGTTTTCTATTTCCGGTTAAGGAATTAGGGTTTTTGGACTAATCCAGGTCATTGGGATAGGGTTTTGGATGTCGTTGGCTCCTATATGTATTTTGTATTGTAAACATTGTAACACAATGAATGAATATAGAATATGCTGGTTTTCCCGGTTTGGGTTTCCAGGGGAAAAATCTCTGTGTAATGTTTGTATTTTCCATTGAATCTTTTCTGTTCTTTTCTGAATATCTGTTTACAATAGATATTGTACAAGGTTAGAATTTACATTGGGTTCCTCAGCTTGCTTCTGTCAGAAGCAATCCTATGGTTCAAACTCCAAATCGAAGGGGCGCCATATTAATCCTGGATGACAACTTCAACCGACGCAATCATTCTTCTATGTGTGATTGTCAAGGAAGTCATAACTTCCCCAAATACTAGGTCTTATCCCCATTGAATAACTTTCTTGTGATCAAGGAAAATCAAGGTACTTCTTGCAGATTTGGTCATTCATGGTTAATTAGGGGGAGGTTGGATTTCTTGGGTAATTAAGAAAGTTCCTAGTTCCTCCTCACCAATTCCCACTTGTGGTATCATGGCCAGTACCGCAAGGCTTGAACTTTTGTCAAATGGTTGTAAATTTTCATTAAACATAAAACACAATTACAATGTTCATCAATTAAAGTCATGAAGTCTTAATTTTCATTACAGACTTGGGGGAAAACGAGGTGTTACAAAACTTGTGGATAACTCTATGACTTTTCTCAATATATTTATTGTATATTAAGTTGTAAGAAAAATATTATTGTGTTTTGGCATGTTATGGTTTGGAGTCACCTAACAAGTCTTGGGGGGCACATTGACAATTAATGCATGCAATTGGATGAACCCACCAATTGTCACAAACAAATGAGAATATGTAGAGGATAAAAATACATGAAAGGATGCAGAGAACATGTAATACCTCAGTTTTGATCCCTAGATTAGTAATGTATATGTGTACATGATGAATTACTAAAGACCAAATCATATAATATGTAAAATGGTATATTGAATGATAATCAAAGAATACATTGTAAGTTGTAGAAGGAGAAGGACAAAATAATGGGGGGACATGACTCCATAAGAGAGGAAAGAAAGGGGGCTTAAGGTATAAGGGGAAAATGACAATATTTAATTACCACCCTAAGTTATTTAACCTTAGCTTCATTAAACCTTTACTTATTGGTGATCCTAAGTCCTATTAACCTTGGAATTAGCATTTAAGAGAGATATATGTTAGGATATTTAGACATTTAGGATTTAGTAAAGATCTACTTGGTCTAATGTGTCGTTAGGTGAAATTTTTTTTCTTAGTGTGTTTCTTTAGTATGCATTAGTATGCATTTATAGTTAGGAAATCCGACGATCATGATATGTTCCTGACATAGAGTGATTCGAAGGTTCATATTCTCCTCGATCTTAACGACCATCGATCCATGGACTAACACCCAATTTTTCCATGATATCTCTTTAAATAGCATGGAGGTTCATTTACCGATGATCTATTGTGATAAAATCTCTTGTAAAATCTTTCTGCAATCTTTTTCTTTTGCATTAATAAACTGCTCCAAGTGGTTGCGTTGGCTAGGGCCATGGATGTTTCCCCGTAGGGGTTTTACCATGTCAAAACATCGGTGTGTTTATCTTTGATATGGTTGTGTGAGTGGTTACTTAAGGTGTTCATCCTATTTTAGAATACATGTGTTGTCAAACATGGTATCAGATCCTGCTGAAGACCCACTCTTGTTGTAGATCGAGATCATGAAGCCGAGTTGCCTCATTTCTGTTTTCTTCTAGTTCTGTATATTTATGAGCTAAGAGGACTATTTCATTGCGTCCATAGCGTTATTTTAAGTTAGGAACTCTTTTCATTTCACTTGAAAAGGTTTATGTTTTCCCAAGATGCGACCATTTCAGCTAGATCCGAAGGTATAAATCCTGAATACGCCTTTTTTAAATTTTTACAGAGTATTATTTCGGTTTTATTTTGGTTTTATACTGTTTGTTTCTGGGTTGCTACTCTTTTAAATCTGTGTATTCTCTTTTCCTTGCGCTATGTGTGATATCGATAAATCAGAAACATATAGGAAAAGGTGCATATTCCGGGTAAGTTAACCGAGATCTAACCCTTGTTGTCATCGAGAAGAGAAAATTTTTTCTTGTGTGAAAACAATTTTTTATGAGCACGCTCTCCAAGACTATCTTCAACAACAAAAATAACAATAACAACAACAACAAGCTTTGTGATAAACAATACAATATGTTTTGCTAGCCCACTTGGTTAAAAGTTGCCTTATTAAGTAAGAGGTCTTGAGTTCAAGTCTCTCTTTTTGTTATTTTTTTTGAAAAATTTCATGCTCCATTGTAAAGTGTATTTCACTTCAATTATAAAAGTGAATCACTATAAGTAGCTTTAATATTTTATTTTAGAGTTATTTATTTTGCATGCAACTTTATTTTATAAAGTAACTTCATTGTAAAAGTGATCCCCACTTCCTTTTATAAAAGTGGGCCACTTCATAAAGCAAATTATTTGTAAAAGTGAGGTTATTTGGAGGGGTATCACCACCACATGGTTCTTTGGTTACCGTTTACACATTTTTTTAAAAGGGCATAACTTTCACATTCGAAGTCTGTTTTCAGTGTTGTTTTTTTTTTTTTTTTTAAACCACCTAACCTTTTTGAGATCTTTCCATCCAGATCATCAATTTTATTTTTTAAATCCACATTATCTACATATTTAATATGACTTCTTCCAATAATATTTTTCTTACCAGCACCAACTGCGTCCAATGGAAATCCCATATGGAGGAATTATTAAGAAGTAAAGGCTTGTAGCCCGCAGGGGTGTAGACTGATTGGCAAGTGTCGTGTAAATGGAAGGAAATATGTAAAAATAGGTCTCAAGGTTGATTCTCACCCTAATTTACCTGTGCTCCATTCTTGCGGGCTACGTGGAAGCACCTACAAAAAAAAAGAAAAAAAGTAAATGCTTGTACTAGATTACCTTGGGAAAGGAAAAAGAACCCACTAATGCTGATAAGAAACTCAAATGGGATAATAGGAGTGACGAAGCACATGGACTGATAAAAAATTCCATCTCTCCCGATTTAAGGTTCCACCTTCAAGAAATTGATGACCTTGATGAAGCTTGGTAAAATCTTGAATCTGTGTTTGGTAAACAAAATATTATTCGAGCACATCAGTTAGAAAATCAAATATTGACTTTAAGTCCAAATGATTTTTCTTGCATTGAAACTATCTATATAAGTTTAAAACACTCATAATTTTATGTCAAGAATGTGAGATAAAGCTGGAGGAAGAGCGTTGCATCTATATTATTCTTTCTAAGCTAGGTAGTGCATATTCTGTGTTTGTATCTACCTTTTATTCCATGAGAGAGGCTCTAGGGAAATATGATCAAAAACCCACTCTTGAGTCCTTTTGTGATGCTTTGATTAGAGAGAAAGATAAGCTTGTACAACTTGGAGTGATCAACACTGTAGGTACCTCCAACAAATCCTTAGTCGCCCAATAGAAAGATAAACCCAGGAATCCCAACAAGCGAAATTCTCACCAAAAAAACAAGCAACATAAGGGTCCTAAGCCCACTCAGACAGCTTCAGCTCCTAATGGTGACAAAGGAGAAAAATATAAAAATAAGAAGATTGACATACATTGCAGCTTTTGTGATAAAGATGGTCATGATGAGTCCAAATGTTTCAAGAAGATGGCAACTTTAGAAGCAACGATGAAGACGCACAACATCATTATTGATTCTACTACTTCTTCTTCTCATGGACATGCACTTTCTGCTTTTGGTTTCTCCTTCAATACAACTTCTACTTCTTATTTTGATGAATGGTTTATTGATTATGGAATATCTTATCATATGGATAAGGACAAAAACATATTTTCTTCTCTAAATGAATGTAACACCAAGAAAATATTTATTGGTGATGATAGATCTCTTAGTGTTGTAGGATCTGGAACAGTTCAAGTAGATAATGGTCATTTCAATGATGTATTGTGTGTTCCAAGTCTTTCTTGTAACATTCTATTAGTATATCAAATCACTCATTTGGGTGAAGGTAAAACCATAGAGTTTTCACCACACCAAGTTGTAATCAAGGATCTAAAAGATCCTAATCATGTTCTTGCAACTAGAATTGTTGATGATATTACCAGGTTGGACAAGTTTGACAACTTTGGGTCATCATATTTTCCATCAGTTTTTGTTGCTCATAGCGATGACTTGAGCAAACTTTGGCATGAGCAGTTTGGTCATCTAAACTATCGCTCCCTGAAACAACTATGTAATCAACAAATGGTGAATGTTATTCCTCTTGTTTCATGCAGAGATGGTATTTGTGCCGGTAATTTTCTTGGCAAACATCATCGAGACAATTTTGACAAACGTGCCTCTTGGAACGCCTCAGGCCCTTTGTAGCTTGTTCATAGTGACTTGTGTGGTCCACTTTCTTCTGCTTGTTTTTCTGGGTGCAAGTATTTCTTAAATTTCATTGATGACTTTTCCAGACGTACTTGGGTTTACTTATTAAAACTCAAGAGCGAATTTTTTGACAATTTTATGACAATTTTATGGCCTACAAGGCCCTTGTAGAAAAGATATATGGACATCGAATTCAAAGTTAAGAACAAATAATGGAGGAAAATATGTGAACAATAATTTTACAAGTTAATGCACTACATAAGGCATCCAAATGCAACACATTGTTCCATATAAACCACAACAAAATGGTGTTGCTGAGAGAAAGAATCGCACATTAAAAGAAATGGCTAATTGTATGATCCAATCTAAGGGATAAAGTCTAAAGTATTGGGTGGAAGCCATCAATTGTGCAAATTACACAGTAAATCACACTCCCACGAAAGCTCTTAAAAATATAACACCAGAAGAAGCTTGGACTGAAATTAAACCATATGTAAGTCACTTTCGTGTATTTGGCAGTATAGCATGGACTCACATTCTTGATGAGAAAAGGAAATCATTTCAACCTAAAAGTGAGAAGTGTATATTTTTTGGTTATTCTGAAGATGGAAAAGGTTATATACTTCTTCAACCACATTGTAATGAAATTATTATTATAAGAGATGTTAAATTTGATGAAAAAATCTTGGCCTGGGAGCCTAATTCGATGATTGTTCCTTCTTCAACCTACGAGCCATCTTTGAAATTTGTGCCTTCATCTATTCCTATTCTGGTTTCTTCTTAAAATGATGAAAGTGAGGATTAATTCCACCTCTACCTGCTCACATTCCTCCAGATGATTCCATTGAACCTGAACCAACACCATCACCACCGCTTCCTGGATGGGTTTGTTCAACATGAGAAGCAGTTGGTGATCTTGTTGGTGATCCTTCAGATCAACGTCAGACACGTTCTCAATTCCAACGAGCCACTTCTCTTTTTCCTCAAGTTTCAGAGACTCATGATCCATAGACATTTCCAAAAGCTTCATGTTATCCAGATTGGGATACAACAAAGTATGAGGAGTATCTTTCTTTAATGGCAAACGATACTTGGGATCTTATGGCTCTTCCGAAAGGAAGAAAACTTGTTAGATGTAAATGGGTCAACAAAACTAAGTATGCATCAGATGGAAGTGTTGAAATACGTAAGGCCCGGTTAGTTTCCAAAGGATTTTCCCAAGTTGAAGGAATTGACTATAATGAAACTTTTGCCTGTGTAGCCAAAATGAATTCCATCCACCTTGTTCTTTCCCTTGTTGCCTCACATAAATGGGAGGTCCATAAGATGGATGTTAAATATACCTTTTTGCATGGGGATTTGCAAGAATAAATTTGCATGGAATAACCTCCTGGATATGTCCAAAATGAATCTAGCCTTGTTTGTCACCTTAAGAAATCTCTTTATGGTCTTAATAAATCTCCCCAAGCTTGCTATACCAAAGTGGAGATATTTCTTATTGACACTGGATTTTCTAGATGCCAGTCTGATCCTAATGTGTATACCAAGAAAGTAGGAATCCATATCATAATCCTTGTCCTTTATTTTGATGACCTTATCCTTACTAGTAGTGACTCAAAACTTTTAAACCATGTGAAAACCAACCTTAAGAAGAAATTTGAAATGACGAACTTAGGCTTTTTGCACTATTTCCTTGACCTCCAAGTTTTGCAAACCAATGAAGATTTTTTTATTTCTCAATCTAAGTATGCTTTAATCTTCTTCGTCGCTTTCACATGGAAGATTGTAAACCAACCCCTTCTCCCTTATATTCTGGATTCAAGCTTGCTGCCACCTGTACTTCCCCCAAAGTTGATGCCACCTTGTACCGTCAATTAGTTGGTAGCCTCTTATACTTGACTCATACCCATCCTGATATTTCCTTTGTTTTTGGTATTTTTTCTTGGTATATGCAAACACCCCATGAAATCCATTGGAAAGAAGATAAAAGGATACTTCGGTATGTATGGGGTACAATTCAGTTTGGGATACATTACAGTTCAGGGGGGGACTTCTTTATTGGTTGGTTTCACTGATTCAGATTGGGTCGGTGGCCCTGATGATCAAAATTCTATTGCAGGTTATGTTTTCAGCCTTGGTTTAAGACTTGTCACTTGGGACTGTAAGAAACAAAAGGCTATTGCACTTTCTTTAGTAGAAGTAGAGTATTGATAAACGATAAATGAAATTCAGGAAGTCGTGTGGCTTTGACAGATCCTTTCAAAGTTTGGATTCTAGCAACATCATCCGACGAACCTTTGGTGCAACAATCGGAGTTCCATCAAGCTCACTAAAGACCCAGTTCAACATCAGTGCAATAAACACATCAAGCTACACATGCACTTCATCATAAAATTCATTCATGATCAATTTATTGAAGTGCTATGTTTCCCTACAAAAGATCAAGTTGCAGACATTTTCACAAAGTCTCTTACAGAAGCAGAGTTTTCCAAATTTCACTCTATGTTAGGAGTTCAAGAAGCTGTCATTAAGGGGGGATAGGCTCTAATGCCTCCTTCCTTCTCCTATTGTATCACTATTGTAAATCCTTCAATCCTATCCCAAGTTTTTCTTAAGGGGGGATGTTGGGATATTTAGACACTTAGCAGTTAGTTAATATTGACTTGGTCTAATGTGTCATTAGGTAAAAGTGTGTTTCTTAATGTGTATATTTAGTATGCATTTGTAGTTAGTAAATCCAGTGATCACGATATGTTTTCGACATAGAGTGATCTGACGATTCATATTATCCTCGATATTAACAGCCATTGATCCATGGATTAACACCCGATTGGTCCATGATCTCTATTTAAAGAGCATGGGGGGTAATTTTTCGATGATTGATTGTGAGAAACTCTCTTGTAAAATATCTATGTAATATTTTTATTTTTCATTAATAAACTGCTCCAAGTGGTCACATTGGTTGGGGTCATGTATGTTTCCTTGTAGGAGTTTTACCATGTCAAAAAATCAGTGTGTTGATATTTTATCTGTTTGTGTGAGTGGTTGCTGAAGGTGTTTGTCCTCCATTGGAATACCTGTGTTGTCAAACAATACATGCACTTCTCATGAAGGCATGTGGTCTCTCCCATGCATGCAAATATTTTCCATGCTTTTTGGGCATGTAAGAGGAGATTCACCTTCATTCTTCTTGAAGACTTTTCTTTATAAGCTTAATATGTTGTATGACCATGGTAATGAAATTACGGAAAATTATTTCCATGAGACTATCTGTAAATTACGAATATGTATGAGAGAAATTGTTGCCGTTGAGGAAAACTAATTTCAGTTGATAATATTTAGAATCCCAACAATGATATTTCCTAGATATTTTGTGTTGGATCCTTGGATGGAAGTGTGATATCTTGAGGGATTGTGTAACAAAGAAGGATAACCCATTCATTGCGTTGTGTAGGCTAAATGGAAAGAGGGTTGGTGGTTTGGCATAAAAGTAGAGGTTAAAAATTGAGAATTTCGAGAATTGGGATGTGTGAAGAGATAAATCCAACCATAGGTAAATTCATCCTTGTGGATTCATAGCCTCAACTTGGGGGTGTCCTTTGTTGTAGAGATATTAAGTGCAATAGAGAACCTATGGTTGGGTGGAATTCCATTCTTCTACACCTAGTGGGTGTTTAATTTCCAGAAAAGTGTTTATGATTTATTTATGAATATGCCAAATTAATGTTGTTTATGTTATGGATTTGAATTAGTTTATATCTTATTCGAGTTCTATTTGCATGTTTAAGCATGCATATGTAACTTATATGGATTCATTGTCCATTGAATGATTTAATTATGTTCGCATAAGTTTGCATTGTCATGCATGGATGAATTAATTAATTAATAGAAGGATAGTGAGGAAAGGTATTAGAACAATAAATTTGGAGTGGAATTGGTGGTCATGGAGTACCTTGTAGCCTCAACAATGCATCGAGGGTGTTGGGTATGTTACAATGTAGAAAGAAAACTTGATTAACAAAAGAAATCCATCAATTTAGCACAAAAATACGTGCATGACCTATGTAAGCTACACATTATCTTGGTTTCTTGGTATTTTATGTGTGCACCTCTTGTGTGTAGGGTATTACGAACAAAATAACAAGCTACATAGAACATACAAACCATGTTTGGTGTGCATAAGAAATATCACCCTTTTATGGCTTTAGACAATAGACCACCAACTTTTCAATCTAGTTTTGAAATATTTATATTTCCATTTGGTTTCCTTAGGTGTCTCTATCCAAAAGGACATTCCAAAAATTTATGTTCATAGAATATCTATTGAATTTTAAATTAAAAGAGTGATTTAACGAGGGAATGGCAATGAAATAATTTCAAAAGTGCTAAAAATGAGAGAGAACATATTTCACAACATAACTCACTTTTTTAACAAATTCAAACAAATATATTTTCAAAAAAAAAAAAACTTGAATTCTTACAATACAATTTGTGTAAAGAATTCCAACTAAGAAAATAAAAATGTAAGCCCATTATAGAAGAAAGCACAATAATATGAATTTATGAACAATGTACTCACAATTCAACCATCGATGAAATAAGGGAGTAGAGAAAAACGACCATTGACATATTCGACCACAACTTTATTAATTAATGCCAAAGTTTAAAAGTATAATAGTATTCTTCTCCCCTTATATAAAATCTTGGTTTGAACCTCTTGAATGCTAAGTATTTTCTTTTTTTAGTTAATAAAGAAAAATACCAAGACTGGTAGAGCATGAGCACCTAAAGGGGCTATGATACCACATGAGGGGAAAGGTGAGGGGGTCTAAGGGAGGTTTATGCTTAAAAACATCTACACTATGTTACCTTGAAACTTCACTCATTTCAAAATATGAGTTGCAAAGTTAAAGAGGTTAAGATAAGTCGAGGAAATAAATTCCTCAATCTAAGCCAAAATTTCCTAAAAACTAACAAGTTGGCTTCCCTACATTCTTGGAATCAGGGAAAAAATTGAATTGGAATTCTCTACCTATCATGCATGTACAATAAATTCGAATGGGGAGGAAGATGTTGTTGGAAAAAGGGGTAAAAGAGAGTTTTAGAGAGTTAGATGACAAAAAAAGAGAGACAAGTTCATGATAGAACAAACTAGTCATGAAAGGAATCTTTTACACTTGGAAAACATTCCAAGAAACCAACGGGATTCTGTAGAAGCTTGAGATATCATCTTGGACCTTTCTATGCACACATTGAAGAGAACTGGAGGGAGGAATTTATGAGGTATTGTATAAAAGAGAAGGAAATGCTCCTTTTGTGGTGTGGGTGCCTAAGATATGCTTTGTCCTCAAGAAGACTAGTAGTGAAAATCACTTTGTTTGGACCTATTTAGTTTGAAATTCATAGTTTTATTTTCCTACTTCTCTCTAGTGGTATCATATCTCAGTTAGGGGGTGGTTTCCATAGTGGAATACCTATGGTTGGGTGGAAATAGCTCACTCAGTTGGTTTTTTGGTTTGCAACATTCAAAAGATAAGTTTATAACTCTGTTATATATATATATATGTAAACTCAATGTCTTTACTTCTATCATTTTCATCTTTGGTTCCTGAGAATTCCTATAGATCATTGTTTCTGCATTTGTTGTTGAATTAAAGTATGGGTCAACTTGTTTATGTAGAGGGATAATATGAATTATTGGTTAAATTTACGAGGAGAGATTTGTTTGTGTTGTTGTTCCTATGAGATAATACTTTCTCTACTTGTGCTTATTTGTTGTGTGTGGGAGGGGGGTGATTAAAAGGATTAGTTCCTCTATGCATAATTGTTAGGGACCTAGCCTCCCTAACCCCTCATGTAGGTAGAATAATATGTTTTCCATGTAATAAAGGCCAATATTAATAAGGCCTAGTAACAAGGAATAATAATTCAAATGTAAGACGACCTGATAGAAGCTTCCACCTCTAGAAAGATATTCCTCTATATTTTTCTCTTGGTAGATAGATTTAGTATAAATAAAAGTCAAGGGCATGCAAATTTTTTGTCTTGAGAATTATTGTAGTAGATATCTGCTATGTTGGAGGTAGCCCCCTTGAAGAGGCAAGTGAACATTGTTTCCTATCAATAAATGTATAATTTTGGTGTTGTGGTTCCATATAATTTGTTGTTCCATTGTTGATCTCTGCAGTATCTTCTTTTTTTGTTTCTCTTTCACTTTTATTCTCTGTAATATTTCTCTTTTCTTCTCATATAATATATCTGGTACCTTACAAGTGGTATCATATCACTTTCCTTGGCATAAAATTATGGGTTATTTTTTTTCCAGGGTAGAGACGTATTCCATAGTCTTTAAGCTACATAGATCTTTCATTACATGCATAAACCCGCGATTGGGGAGTAACACACACATGAAATACAAGTGGTAATTAAGTGCACATATGTTGGCCACCCTTGTAACCCATGTTGGTACCCCTTCGAGTGGTAGTGCATAAAAAAAAACCTATATACAGATCGTCCTAGGCATCATGAATCCCTCCGTAGATAAATCGACCGGTCACCTGACTACTATAGTGTCATCGAGAACAACACTTGGGAAGTGACTCTCCAGTACCTGGGTAGTCAGGTAGTATAGCTAAGGGTATGGTCTATCCTCCTTAGTTGGTTCCCTTAGATATTGGGCCGAGTACTATTGTTGGACCTTGCACGTATATCAGAGAGTTATAGCACAGGGAAAACCCTTGACTGTATATCGCCTACAATCCCTAACCCTTGGGAACATAACATAAAAGGAAAAGACAAGATATTTTGTAGTGCAACCTTGTCATCTACACCGGGGTTGCAAAATTACTACATATTTTGTCCTGTTAAGAGTCTGGACATTTCGCCTCTGCAATATTATTCAGTTCGGAGTATAACTCTGCAGAAGTAAAAAACAAAAGTATGGGCCCTCTCATTTTCAAGATTTATTTTTTCTCCTGTGGTCCCAACCCCTCCCCGACACCCTTATTTTAGACCCATCTCATTCCTTTCCTCTTATCACATTGAACATAGTCATATATATCATTTTTCACCCTTTTTTCTATGGACCCACTCCCCCTCCTCCATTCCCCTCCTTTCCCTATGGCCAACACTCGCAACCAAGAATTCCTTCAATCCCTGCAAGATGAATCCAAAAAACACAAGGTCGAAATCCAACAAATGACCTCTGAAATTACTTCCGCCAAGTCTCACTTGGACATTATAGATGCCCACTTTATTGATGTAAGGGTGATTTGACCTATGTTAAGAGAAAATTAGCCTCCCTCACCCAATGGCTAAAACAGTCCCTTGATTCTCACTACCTTGATCCCCCTTCCCATTTTGAATGTGATAACTCCTCTCATAATATGAACCTTCATTCTAACTCCCTCCTCGTGACCCCCATATTCGTCGATTTGAAGTGAAAACATTTGATGGCTCAGATCCCACTGGTTGGGTCACTCAAATGGAACATTATTTCTCCCTACATGGCATTAAGGATGAGTTGGCAAAAATTTGTTATGGTGTCCTCTGTTTGCATATGAAATGATGGAAATGATGGCAATGGAGTAGAAAGACATTCCAAGGGTATGTTGCTTGGACACAATTTGTGTCTAAGCTATATGAATGCTTTGGAATTGACACTCACTATCTAGGTCATTTAACCAAGTTGAAACAATCTGGAATAGTGGAAGACTTTACATCTTCCTTTGAACACTTGAATTTTAGAATGGAGGGCATGTGCAATGATTTCTTTAGGGAATGTTTTATCAGTGGCCTCAAATATGAAATTTGTTCCCAGGTCCTCATGGCTCACCCTCAAACTTGGTTGGAGGCTACTTAACGTGCTAAGGAAGCTCAACAAATTGTGTGTTCCTAGACACATAAACCTTCCTTTATTCCTCACACTCCCCCTACCAACCAAACTTCTCATCCCACTCCTCTTAACATCCATAAATTAAGTCAAGATGAAATGGTTGAACGCCAACTGAAGGGACTTTGTTATAATTGTGATGACAAATATTTTCTAGGGCACAAGAGTAAGGAAAAAAAGTTGTTTATGGCCATCTATGAAGATGTTTCTGAAGAAGAGGTATAGAACCCCCCCTATTTCATAATTACCCGAGCCAAATTATATTACTCCGCCATCTGATCCACCTGAAGTAGAACCGGTTGTTTCATTGAATGATGTCATTAGCTTATCCACTCCCCAAACCCTCAAGCTCATTGGTTACATTAAGAACATAAAGGTCATCATCTTAATTGACAGTGGAAGCACCCATAATTTTATCCATTGTCACATTTCCCAAGAAACCCATTTCTATGTCCATGCATTCAATAACTTTCAAATCGTGATTACCAATGGAGGTTTAATGAAATGTGGTGGCCGTTGTGAAAATGTGTGTCTCCAAGTTGGGCAGTACAACCTGAAATCTCATATGTTTGATATATACATGGGTGGTTGTGATATTCTTCTTGGTGTAGAATGGTTACGCACTCTTGGTCCCATCCTCATGGATTTTATGGAATTAACCATGCAATTCTAGCAGGCAGGCCAACAGTACAAGTTCCAAGGAATCACAACCAATTCCCATGAGATCATCAGTTCTCGTCGAATGGAAAAGCTCCTAAAAAAGGTCATTCCGGCATCATTTCCAAACTCCAATCTATTCAAGCCATTGAGACACCTTTGGTGCATCCTGACCTCCATTATCTCATCTCCAAACACCAAGCTATTTTTTCCAACCCCCAGGGACTTCCTCCTTCTCGTGGTGTTCATGACCATTCCATTCCTCTCATCCTAGGAATTCTTCCACCCAATGTTCACCCTTATCATCATCCATTTTCCCAAAAGAATGAAATTGACAAAATTGTTCAATAATTGTTTGTCGTAGGTGTTATTCTCCCTAGTACCAGCCCCTATTCCTCTCTCGTGGTCATGGTACTCAAGAAAGAAGGTACTTGGTGCATGTGTCCATAATTTCATGCCCTCAATAAGCTCACCATCAAAGACAAATTTCCCATTCTTGTCATTGATGATCTCTTGGATGAATTGAGTGGTGCCCAATACTTTACTAAACTTGATCTTCAGTCCAACTACCACCAGATCCACATGAAAGAAGAAGACATCCCTAAGAATTCTTTTTGCACTCATGAGGGTCACTATGAGTTCTTGGTCATTCCCTTTGGCCTTTTTAATGCCCCATCAAATTTCCAAAGTCTCATGAATCATGTCTTCCGTCCTTTTCTTCGTCATTTTGTCTTAGTTTTATTTGATGATATTCTCATATATAGTAAAACTTGGACCAACCATCTTACTCATGTGGATCAAGTTCTTCATCTACTCTCTAAGCACCAACGTTTCCTCAAACAAACTAGATGTTCTTTTGGAGCATCAAAAGTTGAGTACTTGGGTCATATTGTTGGAAAGGTAGGTGTCAGGGTGGATCCTAAGAAGATTGAAGCTATGCAAGAATGGCCTCGCCCAAAGACTCTCAAAAGCTTGTGTGGTTTTCTAGGTTTAACAATATATTATCGCAATTTTGTTAATAATTATGGCAATATTGTCGCACCTCTCACTGCTCTTCTTAAAAATACTTCATTCATTTGGACTCCAACAATTCATCACACCTTTCAAGCCTTGAAGGAGGCCATGTGAACCACTCCTATCTTGGTGCTTCCTGACTTCACAAAGACATTTTTCCTGGAATGTGATGCTTCTAGGAGAGGAATTGGAGCAGTCCTTATGCAAGATGGTCTACCTTTGGAATTTACCATCAAACAATTGTTAGAGAGACATTTGGGAAAATCGGTCTATGAAAAGGAAATGTTGGTTATTCTGCATGCAGTAGATCTATGACACCCTTATCTATTGGGGAAACATTTCCAAATTAAGACAGATCATCAGAGCCTCAAGTATTTTCTGGAGCAACATCCTTCCTCTCAGGAGCAACAAAAATGGGTAGCTAAATTATTTGGATATGATTATCAGATCATCTACAAGAAAGGAAAAAACAATGTGGTTGTTGATGCTCTTTCCCAGAAATATGAAGATGAAGGGTCTCTTTTTTCCCTCTCCTTCATTGTACTAGAGTGGCTCCAAGCGGTTCTCCAGGAATGGCTACAAGATCCCAAAATTTCACGTTTGATCCAACAATTGCAAGCCAATGCTCCAGTTTCCCCAGGGTACTCTTGGAACAATGATGAGCTTCACTACAAAGGCCGTATGTATTCAAGTCAACAGTCACAAATTAAATCCACAATACTTTTTGAGCTTCATGTTACACCCTCAGTTGGGCACTCGGGGTTTACCAAAACCTATGAATGGGTCAAACGCTCTTTTTTATAGGATGGTATGAAACAAGATGTTTTCACTTTTGTTGCAGAATGTGATGTGTGTCAATGCAACAAGGGAGAAATAGTCAAATCACCTGACACACTCCAACCACTTCCAATTCCACTTGCTATATGGAGGGATATCTCTATGGATTTCATGGTTGGCTTACCTAAATCAAGAAATAATTCCATCATCATGGTGGTAGTTGATTGACTTTCCAAGTATGCTCATTTCTATGCTCTTCAACACCCATTTACTGCCTCCACAGTGGCTCAACTTTTCATGGATCATGTATTCAAGCTTCACGACATCCCTCATTCTATTGTTTTTGATAGAGATCCCACTTTCACCAACAATTTTTGGTAAGAATTGTTCAGGCTATAGGGCAGCCAGTTGCATCTCAACACCGCCTATCATCCCTAGACTAATGCTCAAACTAAAGTTGTCAACGAATGTTTGGAAACATATTTGATGTGTTTTTCATATGAAAGGAAGAATCAATGGGCTCAATGGTTACCTTTAGTTGAATGGTGATACAACACTTCTTACGATATAACTATTCACATGACTCCATTTGAAGTAGTATATGGATAGAATCCACCTTCAGTTATTTCATACATTCCCAATGTCTCGAAGGTCTAGACAATTGACCAAAATCTTACAGTTCGAGAGGATATTCTACGTACCCTCAAAGATAATTTGTTCATGGTTCATAATCACATGAAGAAACAAGTAGATCAAATTCGCTTCGAACCCCAATTTGTTGAAGGGGAGCAAGTGTTTCTTTGACTGCAACCTTATAAGCAAACTTCACTCAAGGTCAACCATTGTCAGAAACCGGTGCCCAAATTTTATGGTCCTTATACAATTCTCAAGTGCATGGGATAAGTGGCCTATCAGTTAGCCTTTCCTAGTCATTCTAATATCCATCATGTTTGTCATGTCTCATGCTTGAAGAAGGTGATTGGAACTAAATTCCAAACTCAAACTAGTCTTCCTAAGTTGGATGAAGAAGGCTCCATCTAGTTGCAGCCACAAGCAGTCTTGGACCAATGTGAGTGTTGTCTTCGTGAATGCACCATCAATGAAGTGTTAGTTCAGTGGAAAGATACAACTCCAACTGATGCCACCTGGGATCCAGATACCATTCTGCAACAATTTCCTCATCTCAAGCCTTAAGGAAAAGGCTATTATAAGGGGAAGGCATGTTAGGGACCTAACCTCCCTAACCCCTCATGTAGGTAGAATAATATTTTTTCCATGTAATAAATGCCAATAATAAGGCCTAGTAATAAGGAAGAACAAGTCAAATGTAAGAAGACCTAATAGAAGCTTCTTCTTCTAGAAAGATCTTCCTCTAGATTTTTCTCTTGGTGGATAGATTTAGTATAAATAGGAGTCGAGGGCATGAGAATTTTTTGTCTTGATAATTATTGTAATGGATCGCTTCTCTACTGGAGGTATCCCCCTTGAAGAGGAAAGTGAACATTGTTTCCTATCAATAAAGGTATAATTTTGGTGTTGTGGTTCCATATAATTTGTTGTTTCGTTGTTGATCTCTGTAGTATCTTCATTTTATGTTGCTCTTTAACTTTTATTCTCTACAATATTGCTCTTTCCTGCTCATATAATAGATATGGTACCTTACAGTAACTAGAGAATATAGATAATATCATGGAAACACTGAATAGAGTTCGAGAGAGTGTTGATACAGGTTCCATGATGGTGGAATCCCTTGAGAGCATTTTTGAGAATTTTCAATCCAAATATTGGGAAGATTTTAAGCTCTATAATTTGTCTTGTATTGCATCTATGTTTTCTTTTCCATTGCTAATAAGTGTTTTAAGGGTTGGGAATCGCTTCAAAATCCTTTTCATGGTTTAGAGATTATGTCTCTATGGTAGAGGATTCTGCAAGTGGATGAACCTTATGACTATAGTATATTTCCAGAAGCAAAGGTTAATGCATCGACTCCTTACACATCTATTCTTTGAGGTTGTCCTTCCAATAATGATTATAGTTGCTACAAACTCTTGGGAGCCTAGGGACCTTGAACCTATGTTACACTTTTTGGAAACTTGGGAAATATTGATACCAACTTCCATACTCCATACCATTCTTGAATAGATGGTGATGCCTAAATTAACAACAATAGTATATTCTTGGGATCCTCACCGAGAAAATGGGCGAATTCATGCATGGTTACACCTTGGCTTCCATTTTTGGGACAACATATGGCACCTTTCTGTCACCAAATTCGGTATAATTTGGAAAGTGTACCTCATGACTGGAATGTAAGTGATGCATATGCATATGAAATTATATCTCATTGGAAAACTATTATGATCCTACTAGTTGGGAACATCTTGTTGTATGCTATATTATACCTAATGTTATCACTATAAGTCACACCTAGATTGTTGTAGGTGTATGCCTAATACCCATCAGAATGTAAAGGATAAATGTTTATAAAAGGTGGCAAAGGGATGGAAAACTCGGTTAAATATGTCAATCATAGATAACTCCATGAAATATACACCAGCAAATAAGGCCTTGAATAGCTTCAAATCAGGTTTTAAGAGATAAAGTGATAGATGGAAGCCTTAACAAGGAAAGTGTAATACACATATCATTTACATCAGGTAACACTGACACACATATGAAGAAAACTCTATGAATAGTAACCTCTCACTTTCACAACCACATCATTGTTATCAAATAATATCTCCAAAGGAAACAATCCTTTAGGAATACAATTGCTAGGAAAATGGACAATTTTGTTATTTGCAATCTTATTCAAAAATTTATCAGCATGTGGAATTTTATCATCATTTGGGTTTTGATCAATATGAAGAGCATATAATTCATCTATAGTTTCCAGAAATATCTTCATTTCTAGATCATCTTCAAAATCCTTTCAATGCTTGACATTATCAAGTATAGAAGGTCTATATTTCACCTCAACATCATACTTAGGTTTGGGAGGTAGTGGGATTTTAAGGTTACTAGCATAAACAACTAAGGAATCAACCAATGTATTATATTATCTAGGAACAAAAGATATGATGAAGGATAGGAATAAATTGTCAATAAGGTCCCATACCTCATTCCTATAATTTATCAATCTTTGATTCTTTGCTTGATAGATATTTATGACTTGATGCACAATCATCTCTGCATCTCCCAAAACTGATAATTCTTCAATTTTCACGTCCTTTGCAGCTCTAAGCCCCAAAACTAGGGCCTCATATTTTTCAATGTTGTTTGTGGTTTCAAATTGCAATTTGAAGGACAAAGTTATGACTTCTTGAGAAGGAGAAATGATCACAACTCCAACACCAATGCTATCTTTAGAATATGCACCATCAAAATACATTTTCCAAGTTTGAACACCTTGTCTGGATGTCTCACATGTTGTTGGTGATTTCTTTTTATTTCCAATGATGACTGGGGAAAATTAGTAAGATGTAAAATGCTAAATCCCAAATCAGTATCAACATCATAGATGGGATGGTTTGTGGGATTTCCTTCATCACTAATACTATATGCAAGTTTTGCTTCTCTGTACAACCTTATGTGTTCACCACCAAAGACTAATATAGTAGCATAAGAGAGATCCATTTGCAATGTCCCTCCCAACCTTTTAATCCATGATCTAGAAAATAACATCCCGAACTTGGGTGGAACATCTGCAACGACATTATCCATGACTATACTCTTCATAGGTATTTGAAAGAGAGTAACAACCAAATATTTAATCACCACAAGGTAGTTTCCTTTTCTTGAGTCAAAGGAATACAAATCATGATATGATTTAGTGATTTCCAGACCCAATTCATCCATGATAGACTTAGGCATTAAGTTATGGGATGAACTTGAGTCCATAAGGCAATTGTGCAAGATTATATCATGTACATTCAAAGAGGTGTAAAAAGGAGGAGAGGAGTAATCTGTGTCTTCTACTAGTGGCCCCAATATAACTGTAGGTTTCTCATCCTGCAAGTTGACTGAGTTTGTTGAATGGGAAGAAAATTCAGGTTGTAACATTTTAGAAATGGACTTCTTGAAGTCTTCATTTTTTATCAACTCTAGGAATGGGACATGAATTTTTATTTTCTGGATTTCATTCTCAAAGTTGAAAGAGGATGGGGACTTCAGAATTTCCTTGTTTTCTTGAACAAGAGATTTAATTATGGGATGATTATTTTGTTCCTCATTTTTTTTATTTGGTGCAGCCACTGTTTTGGTAGAAGTATCTGATTGTTTAGGCTGATTAGATGTACTTGGCTTTCCCTCTTTTTGTTTTTACCACAAATTGTTTTTTTTTTAGTTTCATTTGCTTTCTCTCCTTTGCTTAACTCATTCAGTTGATTGTTCATAAGAGACTCTTCATAAGAAGATTGGGTTAGATGAGGGGAAGTAGATGTGTCCCCCAGACAATGAATTTCTTGATCTGCTTCTTCATTATCTCCTTCTTCATCATCTACCAAATTGTTTTGGAGGGGGGTTTGAACCTTCTGATCTTATCTATTTCTCTGATCTCTTTGAAGAATTTGAGGTGTATTATTTTGTCTTCTAAAATTGTTTCTATTTCCAAAATCTTGGGGGGGTTCTATTTTCTTTCCTTCCTTCAAGTTTTAGTTTTTCCATTTCTACAGAAAGTGACTTGACTAATTGGGTCAATTCATCAACCTGGGGATTAGTTCTTGAAGCATTAGAAGATGAAGATTCTTCCTTTTGTTTCCTTCTATCCCTATCATATTTTCCCCTTAGCTTATATGTTTCTAATACATTGGATTCCACCTCTAGAGCAACGTATTTCATATGGGCTAATGTGGTAGACCTTCTTTCTCTCAACAAAAGACAAAATCCAGGGTAAAAGGCACTTGCATAGGTTGTTTTAGCAGAAGTTTCAGTAGAATTGATCTCAGTAGGAATTTTGTTATGTATCTTGTTAAATATCTTTGAAAAGTATGACACTGATTCATATTATTTCCTTTTAAGAGCCCCAACTTCTATGATATAATATAAGAAGTCCTTTTTATCACCCCAATGTCTAAAAAATGCATCATCTAGGGATTTAATTCTAGCAATTTATCCAGGAGATAGACTTCTAAACCACTTTTTATCTTCTCCATCAAGACTTTGCACAAAAACCCTCATCCAAACATCTTCATTCTCAATATTCAAATTACCAACATAACTATAAAATGTTGCAAGGTGTTCTTCTGCAGTGATATATTTCTCTCCTATGAACTTGGGCATATACTTTAGGTAATCTCCTATTGAAATAGCGTTCATAGGTTGAGGAAGCACTAATGGGGTATACCTAGCATCGACAATGGAATCCATGCTATTTTGAGGAGGATTAACCCGTGCCATTTGATAGGGAAAATGAGGATTCTTAATTCTAGGAGAAGTAGGAGGTGATTTTACAGGTAAAGATGCAGTCTGTATAACATGAAATTTTGGAAAAGGAAAATTATAAGGTGGGGGAATTTCATATTTAACAGGAAGTGGTTAAGTCTTGGATGAGGATGGGGGAATTTCAAGAGAAACTGAGGTTCCTTATTCTTTAGCTACAACAAATTTAAAATAATGGGGAGAAGGAGAACCTAAGAGAGAAAAATATTCCAAAATTTCAAGTCTAAACCAATTTACAATTTCAGGGGATGCAATAAAATCAAACTTTTCCAGACTTTCTTCTTTCAACTCAGGAGAAAAAGTTGAATATTCTACAGGAAAATCTCCTAGTTTTGACTTTACATGAGTTTCAGCAATAGGAAAATGAGAAACATGAGTAACAACAATTGGTATATGGAAACAAGAGTCAGGTAGGTCTCCAGAAGTACCTAAGAATTTGGAAGAGGAAGCTCCTTGAAAAATGTTTCCCTTCTTTAAGATGTTTTTTGGATCAGGTTCAAGTGCAACCAAAGGTGACTATGGATTGGACCTCATTTTTCTGCTCTTGGGAGCCACAACTGAAATTTGGAGTCGCCAAGTGCACTATGTAGTCTTTTGTTTGCTGATTTTTGTACACCATCAAAATCAATATTTTCTTGTCATACAACCCAGGGAAAAATATTCAATCCATTCCCCAACAACGACATTGAAAATGTTAGCACTAGAAGTCACACCTAGACTATTGTAGGTGTAATCCTAATACCCATTAGAATGTAAAGGATAAATGTTTATAAAAGGTGGAAAATGGATGGAAAACTCAATTAAAGATGTCAATCACAGATAACTACATGCAATATACACCAACAAACAAGGCCTTGAATAACTTCAAATAAGGTTTATTATAGAGATAAAGTGATAGATGGAAGACTTAACAAGGAAATTGTAATATGCATATGATTTATATAAAAAATGTTAGCACTAGAAGTCACACCTAGACGGATGTAGGTGTAAGACTAATACCCATTAGAATGTAAAGGATAAACTTTTATAAAAGGTGGAAAGTGGATGAAAAACTCAATTAAAGATGTTAATCACAGATAACTCCATGCAATATACACCAACAAACAAGGTCTTGAATAGCTTCAAATCAGGGTTTAAGAGATAAAGTGATAGATGGAAGACTTAACAAGGAAAGTGTAATATGAATATCATTTACATCAGGTAACACTGACACACACATGAAGAAAACTCTCAGAATAAGAACCCCTTACAATCAAAGAAAAAGTGTTCTGATAAACTTGCATACAATATTACAATAGATCCTTTATTGCAATAAAGAAACAAAAACCGGATGAATCATTCACATAGACTGATATCAAACTAAGACAACAAAATATGATAAAAGAAGCATGATTGATTTCCACCATTAAAAGTATCTTGGATCTGGTCCATACATTAGGAGAAAAACTCTCTTACAAAGACAATATCAAAATAGGATCTTTCTGTCACACCATTTGAACCCCCTTTAGTCTTACAATGCCCTTTAAATAACTAAAACTATCAATGGTAGCTTTACAATTTGCCCCTCAACTTCCCCATAGGATCCTCGTGCCTAAGGTAAGTGTAGAAAACATGTGTACACCAGAAAAGAAACAAACTGCTACTTTAAAGGAGGATGTTGGAAACATATGCAACATTCTTTAATAGTTGATGATGTGTCCATAAGAGTGCATATTCTTAAGGTAGGTGGCCTCCCAAAGAAAAAATAACCCTCAGAGTGCTGGAATGAATCCATTTTGACAACTAGAACCTCCCTTTCTCTCCAAAATCTCCAAAAAACTGAGTTCGCAGCGCAGCGCTGCAAACTGTCCTGAAACAACCAGTTCACAGCGCCAATGATTCCAGGCGTTGCGAACTTTCCTATTGAATCCTGTTTCACTTTTTCCAAGGATTTTGTTATCTCCTAAAATAGCACTGTCATTTTACCAATTTTTAAGTGATAGGAACAGGTCCAAAAATTCATTTCCAAATTTTTTAGGTGTGTTAGAAGGTCTGCTATTTGGATACAAACTTGGAAAAAACATCAATTTTGGTCTTGGCAAGAAAATCTTTAAATCTCAGGTTTCGGTGGTTAAGAGGAGCTAAAAAACTGCTCATTAACCACCGAAAGTCTTGGTTTTTGGTGGTTAAGAGGCGAAAATAAAGGGCATGTTAACCACCGAAAATGTTTCTATGCGCAAAAGGAAAAAGCCCGTGCTTTTGCACGAGCCAGATGTCAAATGGGCACAATCATTAAGTTATAACCGCCGAAAGTTTATCTAGGTGGTGAGGTATGAAGTTCTTATGGCATCTTATCTGAAGATTTATGCCTTGTTCTCCTTTTAACTACCAATTGTCATTTCAGAATTAAGACTCGGCAGAAATCCAGAATTCCATGCATGATTTTCAGATAATAGAATTGATTTGTCACATGGGCCTTCATTATCTCCAGTCACGAGGGTACATAATCATTATGACTTCATTTGATTTCTGTTTCAATTTCATTAATAATCAATATTGAATATGAGAGTCATTGTTATTGTCATGATCCCGTGATTTCCTCATGCAAACTCATACTCAGCAGCCATAATCCCGTGATTTTTCAAGGTTGCCAAGTGGAATTCGAGTTCAATTGCTGGTTATTGAGCCATTTGTCATCCAATTCAAAGAAAAATCCAAGTCATTGCGATTCCCACGCAAATTAATTCACTGCAGATCCGTTTTTGAAAGTTACAGGTTTCGGTGGTTAACAGGCCCAGATTTTTATCTCTTAACCACCGAAAGTAGAGCTTTTTGGTGGTTAACAAGCCCATATTTTTATCTCTTAACCATTGAAACCTGTACATGGCAGCGAGGTCAAATTTTTGCACAGATTTGACTTTTTCTCAACCAAATCTTTCGAGGTTGGTTTCTAAAGATGCATAATAATTAAATACATCATATTTAAGGTTTTATCTTGATGTATTTAATGTTTAAGAAGGTGGAAAAGTGAAAATGGTGACCTAGTTGATGAGCAAAAAAACTGTCTTTTTGCCAAAGGTGGCAAATTCGAATTTCCTATGAGGATTCATCAGCCTTGGAAGACTTTCTACATCTGTCAAAGAGTTTGGAGGATATAAAGGATATCAAGATAGAGTTGACACCTAAGATAGGATATTTTGTTTTGACTTTCCATTTTTAGAAGTCTAGATCCATTTTTATAGGATCTCATCCTACACTTGTTTGGTTTGACTATTTTTAGCAAATCTGATCCATCTTTCAAGGATCTAGATTTCATCTTGTAAGGCTATAAATCCAAAGACATTTGAAGCACCAAGGGATTCAATTTTGGAGACTTTTTCATATTATGTACTCAAACTTCTCATTTTAATATTGAGTAATACAAGCTTCTTTTGCCATAACTTGTTCAGATTTCATCTTCTTATCTATTCTGTACTTGCACCTGCATATTATATTCATTTTGTTATGCTTGTTTATGCCCGATAACTGTCATCTTATCATTGCATTCATAAGTTAAACTTTGCAAGTATTCCTATGATTATTGTAATTGACCATTCATATATGCTTTGTATGTGATTTTGTTGATATAATAGTTATTTCTCCATACATCCCGTTATTTGTAAACTCTCTGAACATTTTTGGTTGAAAGCCTTGTCCATATAAATGTGTTCATGCATGTTTTGAGTGAGAAATGATTCAGTCATCCGACTTTATCCAAACCCACACTTATTATTGAGAAAACAGTTACCAAAAGATTAAGTTACCAAGCATCTCTGACTTACAGTCTAGGAGAGTTTCCTGGAGTGATAACAGATTCAACACCCCAAAACTTATACCAGGAGTCCATATATGCTACAAACTTTATAATATTGATATATAACCGGAGGAAAAACACCAAAACTACTAGTTATAGTTCAAAACTCATAACCATCACCAAAATGTTATCAATGAATATAAAAGAAACTTTGACCAAAATTGATGTTGGTTTTGGAAGATCAATGTATTTATCTTTTTGTTTTGGAGCTAATTCTGGTAGCCACCTTGGACAACATGTCTAAATTTCTCTTTTCCAATTCTTCTTTGAAAGGTTGTAGCTCTGCCTTCAATTTCCTGATTTCATCTTGATGGGTTTTGTTTTTCCTATAGAGATTCTTGAGCTGCCTGTGAAGAGGAAACATATTTTTTCCAAGAACCTTGCCTTATCATTGGTCTCTTCATACATGTCCAACATCTCCTTAAACTTCTTCATGGAATCCAAGTCTTCTTTCTTCAACTTATCAGTTTCATCTCTTGCTTCCTTGAGCCCTTTTAAGGTGGGGTTGCTTTCATGTTGAGGAGTAGTGATGTCAATGAATTCTATAGGTTGATTATAATACTATCATCCTTCACAAGGACATGTTGCTTGGCTTCTTCTCTAGTAAAAGGCCTCATAGGTTTAACCTTGTCTGCAACAATGGGTGGGGAGAAAACAAGTTTTTTTCCTTTCAATCCTCTTGGTTTTCTTGAGGGAACCTCCATAGGGATATGATCTACCATTGGTGAATTTACTCTATATGTAGGTTGTGAAGGAACACCTTCTTCTGCTTCATTAGTTTCTCTGACATTTTTATCACTCATAGTCACCCTTTTCTTCTTGCTAGACTATGAATGCACAGTCCTCTCAACATGAGCATGACTTTGTCTCTTGGACTGTGGAGTGGGGGAAACATCTAATTGAAAATGTGATTAAGTTAGTAAGGTTTCCCAATTAGTGTTAGTTTTCCTTAACTCTTCCATTACTAACATCGTAATAAGGCTAGAGTGAAAGACTCTAGTATCTACTTTCTTTGACTTGGCTTGGACTATGTCTGACATCTTACCAATGCTTCTAAAAAGATAAAATGGAAGGTTCATGGTTTCTTTTCTTGTGAAGTGTAACAGTAACATGATGTGGTATTGGTACACCATGTTGAACCTCCCCTCACATGTGAAGTATCTCTAGATAACCCTCAACATCTTGTTAATACATTAAAGAGTGTGGCTTCTAGGTACTCCTTTGGACAAGTTGTCCTCCTGATACTCTGGCTTAAGGAATTCCTTTGAGAAGGAAGAATTTAGGGACATGGATTTGAACCACTTCTCCCCACAGTTAGGTATATTTGTTGCAATAGAGATGGAATTCTATGAAACATCAAACTCTAACATCCCAACTTTAGTTTTAGTCCCATTAAAGTTGAGTGCAAACTCTTTGGCTACTTTTGGATGTCCTCTCTACATATTTTGACATAAATTTAGGCAACTTACTCTATGAAAATATTCTCTGATCAAAGGTTCATAGTTAAGGAGTTGCATATCATAAGTTTCAGTCCTTACGATCTCCCCGACCTTATGAGTCTTCTTGTTTTTCTGACTATCCATAACCATTGCTTGAAGAATACTTTTTGTAATTTGTTATGACAACTAGGTGTGTGAAAATAGAGTACATAGGAATTTAGAGTTTTAATGACATAACTATTTTCCTAGAGCTCACCTTGTCTAAAGCTTTATACAAATTAATCTATATACATCAATGGTATGAGATAAAGAACATTTCAAACAGGACGGATAATGGAACAACCACTAAGATTTGTAATGAAAGGAAGACAAGTGAAACTTCTTTGCTAAAATAGAGTTTCAATAGCATAAATATTAGTTTGCAGCACCAGTGATGTACACAATTTTAAGCTGGTTCTACAAAAGATTAACCATAATCCTCAGGTTTGATAGTGTTTTCATTCAATGGGTTAAGACTAAACTTCAAATTGATGCAGAAGACAAGGGTTTCAACAATTCTATACCAAAGGGTTCACAGTGTCTAGTTCACAGCACACGCTAGTGATGCAGAGTCAAAGAAACCAGTTCACGACGTTGAGGTATTTAGTGGGACATGTGGCTTATCTGCAGAGGAAAAGATATAGTGAGGTTGAGGTAACATTTTGTACTGGTGGGAAGAATTCAGGGTGCCACCAAAATGCATTTGAAAGTTGGCAGCAAATGAGTTTGAATAGTTCATAGCGCCTGTAAATAAAGCAACATAAATCCCTCCTTCAATATTTGAACAACATGGAGATCATCAAGGAGTACCTGATACACCTAGGTTTGATGTTGATTCTTGTGAACCTAATTTGATCTATTTGCAAGTCATCTAAACTCAACGATCTTCTTCAACCAGTCTGCAGCACCAGTTCGCAATGCCAAGTTTGCAGCACCAAGTTCAAAATCAAAAAGTGCACTTCAAGGAGATTGTTAGAAATTATGTGACATAATACTTGAAAAATTAATTAAATGAAGGCATTGAAAACCATAAAATACCCTTTGACATGTTTCTTAACTGCAATGATGACAAATGAATGCAAGAGGTACTCATAAGTACGTTGTGAACTCTCCTGGTGAGTTGGCAACACATACATTTGAATTTTGACTTGACATCTAAACGGTTGGATATTGACAAAGGAAAACTTGTGTACAAATAGGTGGCAAGACATGTCATGGTCATGATTTTAAGATCAAAAGTGTGACTCATAAGGACAATTAACCTTTTCATTATGACTAATATTATGACATAAAGAATCTAAACCAAGGCTAAACATAACTTTTCTTATACAATTCAAAATTTGAGTTAAGACCACAAAAAGAAGACCCAAAACCTAAGACTTATAAAACCCTATGACTCAAAAAACAAAACCAAAGTGATTTTTGACCCCCTACAATTCTATGTACTAACACCTAAATTGTTGGTTGTGTTACAAGAATTTTAAATCAACTTAGATAATAAACAAGTATATGAATTCTACTCGGTCATGGGTTGGGAATTTTATATTCACATACATCATATGGTTACTATGTTAGAGGCATGATTTTTCTCTAAGTGCCAACATGTTTTGTATCATCGGTTGTGTACAAATTTGGATTTTGATGAAGTTACCCTACAATTTTTGGGGTGGAAAGGACTTCTTCTCCTAGAGCTCCTTTCTAATTACAGGATTATAAAATAACTAAATGTGGGCCTTGAAATGATGAATCAGGTTGTAGAGCGTATGATTGTTGAACAACCTGCTCTATGCACAATAGTCGAACTAGAGGAAATCACTAATAATTTATAAACATAGTGAAATCACAAATATTTCTTGTTTCAAAAAGCTTCAATAATGGATTGTTTTCCAAAGCCTGTTTTTGAGTGGCATCCTCAACTATCCATTTTTCTAGATAAGTGTTATTTATACTATTCAATTATTTCCACAAAGGTAGATGGAAATTATTGATGATGGCATTGTTATGATTATGGGTTTATTAAAATTGGTATTATATCCCAAGGTTATAGCATTGGGGCTATATGGGATTTGTTAGAAACAATTGTGGTATCGGGATTTTAAAGGGAGAGAAGGCCGAGATCTTTCGAGTCTCGAAAGACCGATGGGATCCTAGCCATTAATTTTGGCAGGACACGTGTCAGACATCAAAAGGAGAGTCGGGATTTCACTCTATCGGAAGATCGGAGTTTCTAAAGGCAGAGAACTCTTACATGAGTAAATCGCGAAGTGCGATTGCCCGACTAAATCAGAGTCGTCCGTCAGCTGTGGCACGTGGCGAGAGATCCTGCTAAGTCGGGGATCGGGGAATCGAAAGTCTCGCGCACATGGCAGCTGAATTCCCGATATCCCGAT
>ML779675.1:155834-182391 GCA_009831015.1 Picea engelmannii
AAATAGTGACATAAAATTGATGGGCGTTGGGCTTTGCTCCTGCAAGCAATCCAGGAGTGACTTCTAACGCTAACATTTCTGGCGCCGTTGTCGGGGATGGAATTGAAGATTTTCCCTGGGTAAAATGACATTGAGTCTCTGAATCCGAAGGTGCATAGGATCATCAGATCCTTTTAGATTGCTCGTTTGCACCTGGCGACTCCATTGTAACGAATCCGCTGGGGAGAACCTGTTCAATTAATTGTGGCTTTCAGAGGCAGGCATACGCGGTCTCACCCACAGCTGCCTCTAGCTACACCTGAAATGGATCCAGAGGCGGTGCTCAGAAAAGGAAAGGCCTCCAAAGAAGAAGCGCCCATCACCGAACCAGGTAATCCACCATATCCTTCTGTTGGAGCTCCTTTTTCTCCTCCTCAGTTATTCGACAGGCCTGTCTCTGCAGTTTCACATTTCTTAAATTTTGGGAGTGTTCCTATTGAGTTTTCCCCTCCCGGTCTGGGATCAGAGGGAAAAGATTTTGTCACTCCCCTCTCCCCTGAAGCTGTGCCTTGGCGTAGACCCATGACCTCAGAAGATTTCCCTACTCCTGTGCAAGGAGGAGCACCTGCTGACTGGAGCTCGATAGCCTGTTCTCTGAATAACCTCTTGTTTCCCACCCCACTTCGAGATTTATCCTCAATAACCCCTTTGCGAACTCCTTCTCCTCCAAGTTCTCCTACACCTAACATCCCTATGGCTGGTTCTAATCCCCCTCTCAATAGAATGGATGCTATAGTCACTGCCAGATACGCTCCCTTAGTTCTTCCCCATCCTATGAATCCCCTCCCTGCTGGAGATTACCTGAAATACATGCCCAAGTTCACTGGGGAAGGAGACTTAACTGCTGAAGAACACCTGGCTACTTTTTACACTTATGCAGACAACCTCAATATTTAAAGTGAGGGCGTCTGGATGAGAGTTTTCGTCCAGAGCCTGGATGGTGAAGTGAGGAAGTGGTTTAGAGGATTGGCCCCAGGAGCTATTGCTGGGATTGAGGCTCTGGATAGTGCTTTCCTGAGGCAGTGGGGAGATAGAAAGGACTTCATGTATTACATGACAGAATTCGGGTCCCTGAAGAAGATGGAAGGAGAGTCGGTCTCTGACTTCTCCAAAATATTTAACAAGATGTATAACAAGATCCCTGCAGAGATAAAGCCCTCAGAAGCCTCTGCCCAAATTTCCTATGCTGATGCATTTGACCCTGATTTCTGCCTTTTGCTGAGAGAAAGAAGAGCCACCTCCTTGGCCCAAATGCAATATGCGGCCATAGAAGTAGAATCCAATGTATTAGCAGCTGACAGACTGAGGAATAAGGCCGATGCAGACAGAAGAAAGGGAAGTTCAGAGGCCTCAACTTCTGGATCATTGGCGCCTCACCCTCAAGTGGATGAACTGACCAAGATGGTGAAGTCTTTGTCTGCAGAGATGGAAAGGATAAGGATGGAAGGGAGGCATGCGTATAAAGGCCCTCAGATCACTGAAAACAAGGGAGGTTTCAGGAGGCCAAATACTTTCACTCCCCCGAATGTGCAGAAAGAGAAGGGAAGAGACAGAGAAGATCAGAAGATTCAGGCCCCTTTTCAAAACAAATTTGTGGCCGAGGAGGGAGAAAGAGGATCAGAGGAGCTTGATCCTAAAATCCACTGCGTTGGAGACACTCCTCCTTTTCCTCATCTCACTCAATCTGCATACGAGGAGTCTCTCATGGACAGCCAGGTGAATGAGCTAAGCAAGGGAGACAAGGCTAGTGGCGGCCGAGGAAGGTATAACCTAAGGTCTAATAAGAAGATAGCAGCACCTGATATTTCCCAGCAGTCCATTAGAGCAGAGAGACCTGCTAATGAAGAATCAAATGATCACAGAGGTAAGAAAGCTCAAAACCCCTCCCCCATTGTCCATCATCATGTTCCTGAAATAAAAGAAATTCCGAAGCCTACATCCTCTTTTAATTTTGAGCATGAGATTCAGAGGATCAGAATCCCTATGCCCCTCATTGAGCTGATTAAACATGGCGAATTTAAAAAATGCTTCTCTGAGATTTTACAATCTGAAGCCTCATCCCTTCCCTCAGACTCCATAAACCTCCAAGACGAAAAACCAGCAGTTGTCCTAGGTCCCATGGTAGAAGATAGAAATGACTCATCCCCTCCCTTCTACACCTCCTTGAACATACATGACAAAGTGTTGCACAACTGTTTGATGGATTCAGGGGCCTCTCACAACCTCATGCCCAAAACTGTCATGGAAGAACTGGGACTAGAAGTTACTAGAGCCTATCATGACCTCTATTATTTTGACTCTAGGAGAGTTCAGTGTCTTGGAGTGATCAAAGACCTTGTAGTGACCTTGTTTCAACTGCCCATGAAAAGTGTGGTCATGGATATCGTAGTAGCCGATGTCCCCCCCAAGTTCGGAATGTTGTTATCAAGATCTTGGATAAAAATAATGGGGGGAACCTTGCAGATGGACCTCACATATGCTACTATCCCAGTGTTCGGAGGAGAGCATAGAAGACTGTACAAGGAAGCTCAATTGGCCTACATAATCAGTGATGAAGCCAACCCCTCCAACCATCCTATCTTTTCCTTAGACATTGATTTAGGCTCCAGTTTACTACAGCTCACCCATGCCCCAGAGCCGCCTCTGAGACTTAGAAAACATCCCACTGTTTCCCTTGAATTTCCTCTCTCCATCACCCCAATCTAGAAAATGTTTTTTGATGGAGCCTGTTCCCGAGAAGGCGCTGGAGCTGGAGTAGTTTTTGTGTCGCTCGCTCAGGAAACCATATCTCTGTCATACAAATTAGAATTTGAAGCTACCAACAATGTGGCAGAGTATGAAGCTCTTGTTCTGGGACTAAGGGCTGCGAGGGAAATGGGAATTCAGGAGATAGCAGTGTTCGGTGATACAGAGTTGGTGGTCCGGCAGGTCAAAAACGCTTATCAAGCTAAGCATCCTCGACTCAGGAGTTACAGGAATGAGGTCTGGGACCTTGTTGAAAGTTTCTTCTCGGCATTTAATATTTCTTTCATCCCAAGAGAGGAGAACACCTTAGCGGATTCCTTGGCTACATCGGCTAGCAATTTCAAAGTACCTCTGCCACCCAAATTCAGATATGATGTGGAAGTAAAATACAGACCCTCCATACCTGACAACGTCAAACATTGGAAGGTATTCGAGGATGATCTTGAGGTCAAGAGGTTCTTGGAAACTGTTGAGGAGTTTTCAGAAATGCACATAGACCAAGATGCCATCCGAGAGGAAGAGCCCGATAGGGGTAATCTTCTGAATAGGATTGCAGGGCGTGACATTGTACAGCTTCCCAACAACCATATTCCCAGGGGACTCATTCCCTTGGAGAGGATTTTTGATAATAATGATGTGTCTGTAAAGGGAAAGGTCTCGGAGGAGGACGTTGATACTATTCAGTGCAACATTGGAACTGAGAGTGAGCCCAAATATGTCAAATTGTCGAGAAGTTTAACAGGGGAGAAGAGGTCTCAATACGCTGGACTCTTGAAGGGATTTGCCGATGTGTTTGCCTGGACCTACGAAGACCTTAAAACCTATGACACCTCTGTCATCGAACATAAAATCCCATTAAAAGAGGAGGCAAATCCATTCAGGCAGAAGCCGAGGTAGATCAATCCCATGTTGTTGCCTATCATGGAGAGAGAAGTGAAGAAGTTGCTGCAAGCTCAGATCATTGTACCACTGAGATATTCAGAGTGGGTGGCTAACTTTGTGCCACTAAGGAAAAATAATGGAGAGATCCGACTCTGTGTAGACTTCAGAAACCTGAACAGAAGCTCGCGAAAGGATAACTACCCCTGCCAAAGATGGAGCATATACTGTAGAGGGTGACAGGAGCCTCCAGGATGTCTATGATCGATGGTTTCTCCGGCTACAATCAGGTCTCTGTTCTGCCTGAAGACAGGGAGAAGACAGCATTCACCACTCCATGGGGCACATTCATGTATGCTAAGATGCCATTCAGACTAATGAATGTGGGGGCGACTTTCCAGCGTGCCATGGACATAGCTTTTGTTGGGGAAAAGGACAAGTTTGTGGTCGTTTATCTGGATGACATCACAGTATTTTCGAGATCTGATGAAGAACACCGTCGCCACCTCAAGAAAGTTTTCCTGAAATGCAGAAAGTTTGGCATTTCATTAAACCCCAAGAAATCTCTATTCTCCATGAAGGAGGGAAAGTTACTAGGCCCCATAGTATCAGCAGAAGGACTCAGAATTGATCCCAGCAGAGTTGAGGCAATACAAGCCTTATCAATCCCGAGGTCTAGGAAAGAGGTCCAGTCTTTCCTAGGTAAGATTAATTTTCTGAGGAGATTTGTGCCTAACTTTGCTGAGGAGGTAAAGCTGATAACAACCATGTTAAAGAAAGAGAATGAAGTAAGGTGGACCCCTCAATCGCATCATTCCTTTGAACAAATCAAGAAGGCCCTGACTGAAGCTCCTGTGCTTATTAGTCCTGATTATTCAAAGGATTTCCTTATTTTCTCCTTTGCTTCACTCGACACCGTGGCTGTTGTTCTACTACAGGCAAATGACAGTGGGTTAGAACAGCCTATTGCTTACTTCAGCCGAGCATTAAGGGATGCCGAAGTCAGGTATGACACTATGGAGAAGCAAGCTTACGCTATGGTGAAAGCTCTCAAAGCTTTTAGAACCTACATTCTGCAATCAAGGATCATCGCCTATGTCCCCTCGGTTGCGGTTAAATATATTCTTATTCAGCCTGACATAGATGGGAGAAGGAGTAAATGGATAGCCAAAATCCTGGAGTTCGACCTGGAAATAAGGCCCACCAAGTTGATCAAAGGGCAAGGCTTAGCCAAGCTGCTGGCTGAAGCAAATTGCCAACCTTTGGGAATAAGTTTCATCAGCGAATGCTCAGATATTCAGCAGGATCGGCTATCTGACATAGATCATCAAAGGAAGCCCCCATTGGCTAAATGTCCTTGGTACAAGGATGTCATATACTTTTTGCAGGAGTTGCGGCCTCCAGATGGCCTGCAAAAAAGCAAAGCAAGATCTCTAAAGATCAAAGCAGTCAGGTACTGCCTAATTGATCAAGCGTTATATTGGAAAGACCCTCTGGGAGTGCTTTTAAAATGCCTTAGTCCACCAGAGGCCGAGATGACCATGTCTGAATTTCACAGCGGCTTGTGTGGAGGACACCATTTCTGGAGAGCCACAACCCACAAAATCCTCAAGGCTGGATACTACTGGCCTACCATGTTCGTCGATGTCTGCAAAAAAATCAGAGCCTGCATCAATTGTCAAAAATTTGCAGGAAAGCAGCAGCTCAGGTCTTTGCCGTTAAGACCAATGGTGGTTTCAAGGCCTTTCCAGCAGTGGGGCCTAGATTTTATTGGAGAAATTCACCCCCCTTCCAGTGGGCAGCATAGGTGGATCCTGACTGCTACAGATTTCTTTACCAAGTGGATTGAAGCTATTCCCACCAGGAGTGCTTCCCACAAGGAAATCATCGGATTCTTGGAGGACCTCATCACAAGGTTTGGCTGTCCAAATAAGATTGTCACCGATAATGCAACAGCTTTCAGGTCTGAGCCATTGGCAAGGTTCTGTGAGCAGTTCAGAATTAAACTGATTCACTCCACCCTGTATTACCCACAAGGCAATGGTTTAGCAGAGTCCTCCAACAAAAGTTTAATAAGAATCATCAAAAGGTTGTTGGAAGACAATCAAAGGGCTTGGAACTCGAAGCTTAAATTAGCCCTATGGGTTGATCGAGTGTCTACAAAAAGAGCTACAGGTCTGTCCCCTTTTCAGTTAGTCTACGGGGCTGAAGTTGTTTTCCCTTCTCAGCTAGCCATCCCTGTAGCGAAATTCCTCCAGGACCATCAGGAAGAGCCTGATGACATGATCAGAAGGATTCATCAGTTAGTTGAGTCTCAGATGACCCTTTTGTTTGTAAATATTGTCCTTTTGTTTCTCAGTGCGTTTTCATTTCTATTTTTGCGGCCTAATAATGACCCCATAGCCCAACAGAAAGGCGACTAGAGCTGCAGGAGGAGTTCTTAGAGCATCGCAGGGACGACTCTATCCCCCATGGAGCCTAATGTTAGCAACAATTGTGGTATCGGGATTTTAAAGGGAGAGAAGGCCGAGATCTTTCGAGTCTCAAAAGACTGATGGGATCCTAGCCGTTAATTTTGGCAGGACGTGTGTCAGACATCAAAAGGAGAGTCGGGATTTTAGTCTATCGGAAGATCAGAGTTTCTAAAGGCAGAGAACTCTTACATGAGTAAATCACGAAGCGCGATTGCCCAACTAAATCAGATTCATCCGTCAGCTGTGGCATGTGGCGAAAGATCCTGCCGAGTCGGGGATCGGGGAACCGAAAGTCCCACGCACATGGCAGCAGAATTCCCGATATCCCGATGCCCGATTTCCCGATATCGGGGGTGGCTTTCAATAGTGGAAGATAGGTGGCAGGTTATGCACCAAGGAATTGACCGTCAACAAGTCAACGGCCATAATCCATCGGGTTTCGGGGAATCACATCTTTATTAGACACAAACATCGTGTCGTCAAGAGCGCCGAAATCCCGATGGAAAGTTGGACTACGGTCGCACAGGGACAGGTCATATGGACTAGTCGGTAGGGGCTAATTCCCGGAAGAAGGAGCTCATCGCATATCGGGATATCGGGGTTTCCGGAGGCAAGGAATTCATGCATTCCAAACTCGCGAACCCCGATCCCCGAAAATCCGAAGCCCCATCGCATGCCTCCTCACCGCCACGTCCTATTCCCTCGTCAGGCCAACTCACATTTTCTTCCCAGCCCCTGTGTCTCATACGCCTGGCTCGTACACTACCCAAAGATTTTCTTTTGCCCATCTGTCCACATGGCCTATCCTCATCCCATACCTGCATCGGGCATGTCCAGTTATCCCTACCTCATCACCGTCCATTCGCCACTTCTTGACAAATCCCCCCAGTTATCATGACAGCCTTCACGTCAACTCATCAGTCCCACCATGATTTCCCCAAGCAAGATTCAAATGGAAGAATATGAAGGTTTCCATGTCCTGAAGGAGCAGAATCCACCTGGGCTTTTCCCGATCCCGATGAAGCAGTTATTACAGCAGTTGATGGTGGTTGGACATCATTTCCACCATAAATGGAAAACCAAGGAATGAATGGAAGCTGGTCAATTCAGTCATAGGGCCTCTGGAACACGATTGCGTCTAAATGAAGCTCACGAACGTCCAGAGATTGCAGGCGCAGTAAATGTGAAGCCGTAATGTCTTCAATACAATGCCTCGATTTAGCTTCCAAGGTTTTGGTTCCAAGTATATGTGGGCATTTTGGCCACTTTGGTAAGGATCGATGGTTGAGCAGAACTCCCTGGTTGTAAAATTTTAATGAAGCATTGTTGTTCTGGTTATGTATGAGCTTTGGAGACTTCTTGCCTTATGAATGCCAGTTTCTATCATATCTTTGTGTACACTGTGTTAGAGCAGCTCGGAATTGGAGGATCCAGTCGAGCTGTAATTATTATAGGATGATGTTGTAATGGATCACTGTAATAGTTATGGAGCCTCTAATCAGTCCCTGTAATTTCATTAGTGATGAATGACTTGGAATTGGAAGATCCAGTCAAGTCCTCTTTCAGTTTATTGAAGCCCTGAACCAGGAGGATCCTGTTTTCGGAGTTTTTCCTCTGCAAACTGCTGCAAGTCTGATGCCCAGAGTTGTTTGTCCACTTTCTCCTTAGTCTTCCACCTGTTCATCTTTAATCAACCCACTGGCTGAAGTTAGGATTCCAGACCTCCTATGTTTTTTACATACCAGATTCAGTCCCTGAGTTAGAGTGATACCTCCTAGAGCCATTATCTCCATTTGATCACCTTTACAAACAAATAGTGACATAAAACTGATGGGTGTTGGGCTCTGCTCCTGCAAGCAATCCAGGAGTGACTTCTAACGCTAACAGGATTAAAAAAAGAAAAAAAGAAAAAAGAAAAAAAGGATGATATCCATGCAAGCCTTGAGAGTCTATGATGATATCATATAATTTATCTTGAAGATCATAGATTTTCATTTTTTTATAAGGTATAAGAAACACCTTAAATCTATATCCAAGGCATTGATAAATTTTGGAGCTCGTTTCATTCATTTTTCTATGGTTGTTACTAAGTTTTGTTGAAGCAAGGTTGGGAATTGGAAGTGGAAGTAAACCAAAGGAATATTGATGATCATATTGTTTTGTTAGGATGGGTTCTAGAAAAGGAAGGAAGAAAACATTGTCTTTAGAGATTGTTAGAGATAATGGCTCCCAAGAATTGAGTTATAAGAAAATTGAGATGAAAATTTCATTGTTGGGATTGCAATGCATAACAATTCCATTGATTTCCATATTAGATTTCCAACAGATGATGGAGTGAAAGAAATTTCTCCATGTACTGTTTTTTTGTGCATGGCCATCGAGGGGAAACTAAACTTATTATATTTTGCTAGGATTAACAAGATATGGAATATACCTCAACTTGTGGTTACACCCACAAGTGTTCTTATTCCTCATTCATTAGCAGAGGGAGGAAAATAAAATTAAGCTCTAAAGTCAAATTTTCTAGTTCTAAAGCTTTGGATTTGGAGATGCAAGGAACAAACAATATTTAAATGTTAAAACCCTCCCGGTTAACAAGAAGTAAAGTGACTTGATTAAGGTAGAATATTCTAGTGCTTTTGAGCTACAATAGGCTAGTGATGTCATAAATCCAATCCCTATCGAGAAGGCCCATTCCATAAATCCAGTGAGAAAGGAAATATATGAAAGTTCTATAATTTATCAAGCAAGTAATCATGGACATGAGTTAGCGAACATGAAAGTTCCTAATGAATTTAAACCAACACTCAATGATAAAGAACCCCCATTATAGTCAAAACAAAATAAGTTGATACAAATTATAAAATGTCTCAAGTCATTACCAAGGTCCTTGATATGGAAAATAGGAAAGATATTAATAAGTTTCAATTGCAAAATACCAGTGGCGATGTAATCCATTGCCCGATGATAAATACTTTTTTGATAGTAATCAAACCCAAGTAAGGAAGGATATCCAAAAATCCGTTGGAACATTTTCTATTCGAGCAAGTACTTTCTTCCAAACTATACCAAATACCTCTCTTTTTGAAGACACAATTAACATTTTTTCAAGTTATGTTGCATGTACAACAATTAAGAGTGCTTCATAGGTTCGATAAATACCAATATTTTAGTCCATTTCTACACCAACAAATGAGTTTGGAATTGTATTTTGACCATGATTAAATTAAACAATATTTTTCTTAGTAAAGTAGTTTCAACTAGGCCTTCAAATATGGATATTCTAGGAAAAGGGTTTGTACAGTCCATTGGACATATTTCAAGTTCTAACATGCCATCATCAAATTGAGTCTCTGTTGTAGGTGTACAACTGCCTTAAAGAGGATTAAATGATGCTTATCATGGAAATTCAAGTCTCCTAGGAGTAAAAGTAAAGTGTTTCTTCTGCTCTCTTGTTAGAAGGTTCTCAATGTATAATTTTCCAACCAATTATGTAGTAGAGATAAAAATATTTGAAGCCATTAGGTGCATCCAAGGGAGGTGTTTAGTTGATTGGCCAACCATTTTGAATCTCATAGATCAAAGATAATTTTTTTAGGGAGCTTGAAAATGTGAGAAATGTGGAAAAAGAAGTTGATGATATTATGTCAGATATTGAAGGAGATGGAATGGTGTCAAATCCAAGCAATGCATCCTTCTAAAAGAATTTAGTCATGAGAATTGAGGATGGAATCAATAAACTTTCAGAAAATTGCAAAGTATCCAAGAAAAGATTTGAGAAGCAATTTCTTAATATTGAAAATATAAGTGACAAGATGATGCAAGGGGCTACTGAATATTGCAACAAGGAAGTCGCATGCTGAAGCAATCACACATGATGAGACTATATGAAGACTCTATCGAGAGAAAAAATCCATGGAAACAAATTACTACAGAGAATTATGTAGTGTATTGTAGACACATATATGAAGAAAAAGAGAGGTTGTGGAGAAAAGTTAATAAGCTGGAAGTTCCAAGCTGTGTAGAGGAATCAAAAGGGAGAAACCCTTGACTCCTCCCTTGTTGATTATTGTATTTCTTTTAGAATGAGAATGATAATAAAAATATGGAAATGCATTTCACTAGTAAACACATTAATATAATGTGGTAAAGTGCATATAGGCATGTTGAAGCATGTCTGATTTTACTTGTGGAATTAAAAGTGTTGTGATACACACAACAAGCATGGAAATATAACTAATGTCATTGTGATGGTTGTGTAGATTGGAATAGTTAAATATTTTAATGATACATTTACCTATGGTAGACAACCTTGTGCAGAGGAAAAAGACAAGACATTGTTTGTCAAGATGGATGATGAAGGGATCATGTGAAAATCCACAAGACATCGACTAATCAGGTAACATCAAAATATGTTGATGGCAACTGCGTAGGTATGAAAACTGATAAAAACATGTGATTTGAAGGAATTATGTAAGGATTCATTTAGACATATCTTATATTTTCAAATTTTATATTCATGTTTGAATGCATGTGTGTCATTGATACTAGTGGGGTATGGCAGAGGAAGAAACCTCGGGTATGCAAAGATGGTTAGAATCTTTATTGTGTATTCATGAAGTTTGTATGTTATGGTTAATATGAATTTTGGGTTGTTGTAAATGCTGAAATGAAAGGATTATATGCATGAATGATTACAATTGTTTGGTTTATTGAAAGTTCATATCACATGTAGAATGGTATTGAATATGGAAATGGGTGTAATTCCATAATGAAGACTGGGTGCTACCACATGCAAGAGCCAAACATTATGAGAAAAATATCATACTTGTGAAATTTGATTCATGTATAAAACAGGTTTGGAAAAAAATATTTCTAATTGAAATTATTATGATGGTATATCATAGTAACTGTATGTCTATGATACAGATGAGATGATATATCTATATAGGATGGACAGATGATGGCCTCTAAAGTTGAAAAAAACAAAGATAATTCCATTGTAGTGACACTAGAACCCCATGATATGCCTTGATTCCAGTTGATATATGTTATTCTATGTTAGATAAAGATGGAGGGACTCCTTGGCTATAAGTATATATAATTATTTGTACCCTTTCTATGCAAGGAAGCCTTAGAAAATAATGGATTTCCTGAGGGATTGTGTAGTAGAGAAGGGGATTCTTGAGCTTGGAGGGTGAGTGACTTCAAGGAAGAGGGGACTTGAATGAATATTATGTAAGATATTCATGTTACATACTAACTAAGATCATGAGTGCATTGGGTGTGTCTGAGAAAATAATGAGTTGATTTCTATCTGTGGCAGCCATATGGAGAAAATACATATTCATACAGATAAGTAGTGTATTGTATTGCATACTTTATCTTGGGTTATTTACATTTCAGTCGTGAATTGAAATTAATATCGAGGACATATTTAATGCATAGAAATGGCTATGATATGCATGTTTACTTTCATGACTATTGTAAGGATATGTTGAAATACTAAAACATTGGAGATATACCAAGATAATTACGAGGATGACATTGTAAGTATCACTAAAGAATGTTGACATAAACATTTATACAATAATAGAACATTGAGGATGGTGTTATTCAAGGGAGGGGGGGAGGTGTAAACTTCTAGTTTGACCCTCTTAAATGCTAACTATTTTATTTTTGCAATTCATAAAGAAAAATACTAAGACTGACAGAGCATGAGTGCCTAAAGGGGCTATGATACCACAAGAGGAGAAATGTGAGGGTGTCTAAGGGGGGTTTATGCATCAAAATATATACCTTATGTTACCTTTAACCTTCACTCATTTCAAATTTTAATTACAAAGTTAAAATAGGTTAAGATAAATGGAGGAAACAAATTCCTCAATCTAAGCCATAATTTCCTAAAAACTAGCAAGTTATCTCCCCTACATTCTTCGAACTAGAGAAGAAGTTGAATTGGAATCACTTGTTATCATGCATGCATGGGAAATTCGAATGGGGAGGAAGAGGCCATTGGAAAAAGGGGGRAAATAGAGTTTTAGAGAGTTAGACTACAAAAAAAGAGAGCCAAGTCCACGATAGAATAAACTAGCCATGAAAGGAAGATTTTAGACTTGGAAAAAGTTCCAAGAAACCAAGGGGATTTTGCAAAAGTTTGAGATATCAGCCTAGACCTTTCTATGCACATATTGAAGAGAACTGGAGGGACTAATTTATAAGGTACTATATAATAGAGAAGGAAATACTCCTTGTTTTTTGCGGCATGGGTAATGTGGGTGCCTAAGAGTTGCTCTATCCTCAAGAAACCTAGTAGTGAAAAGCACATGGTTTGGACATGTTTAGCTTGTAATTTAGAGTTTTATTTTCCCACTTCACCCTAGTGGTATCATAACCCAGCTAGGGTGTGGTGTACATAGTAGAATTCCTATGGTTTGGTGGAAATTGCTTGCTCAGTCTGTTGTCTGGTCACATACATACATACATACATACATACATACATACATACATACATACATACATACATACATACATACATACATACATACATACATACATACATACATACATACATATATATATATATAGATAGATAGATAGATAGATAGATATATAGATATAGATATATGAAATTGTAGATAAACTCTGTGTATTTACTTTTGTCATTTCTATCTCCGGTTCTTGAGAATTCCTGTAGATCATTGTTTCTGCATTTTTTGTTGAACTAAAATATGGGTCAACTTGTCTCTATGGATGGACAACATTGATTACTAGTTAAATTTAGAATTATATAGTTGTCTTTGTTGTTGTTCCTATAAGAGAATGCTTTTTATTCTTGTGATTATTTGTTGTGTATGAGAGGGGGATGCTTAAGAGCATTAGGTCCTATGTGCATAGCTAGAGAATATAGAGAATATCATGATATAAATGGATATATTTAGAGAGATTGTTTCTATAGGTTCCATGATGGTGGAATCCCTTGAAAGAATTTTTGAGAATTTGTATTCCAAATATTGGGAGGATTATAAGCTCTGTAATTTGTCCTATATTGCATCTATGTTTACTTTGACATTGCTAACAAGATTTTTTTAGGGCTAGGAACTACTTCGACATCCTTTTCATGTTTTATAGATTATGTCTCTATGGTAGAGGATTCTACAAGTAGATGAACCTCGTGACTATATTATATTTTCAGAAGCAAAGTTTAGTGCATTGACTCCTTACACTCAGTTGTTCTCAAAGGTTGTCTTTCCAACATTGAGAATAATTGTTGTTAATTCTTAGGATCCTAGGGATCCTAAAAGTGTTACACTTTCTAAAAACTTGGGAGAGATTTCTACCAAGTTCCATACTCCAGACCATTCTTGAACATATGGTGATTCCTAAATTAAAAACAACAATAGATTCTTTGGATTCTTGCCAAGAAACTGGGCCAATTCATGCATGGTTGCACCTTGGCTTCCATTATTGGGACAAAGAATGGATCCTTTGTATCACCCAATTCAATATAAGTTGTAAGGTTTACTTCATGATTTTCATTTTCAACTGCAATTATATTTCCTTGGAAAAAAAAAATTGATCATACTAGTTGGGAACATCTAGTTTTTTGCTCTATTATACCTAAATTGATGGTTGTGTTACGTGAATTTCAAGTTTACCTAGATAATCAGGAACTAGATCAATTCTATCGGGTCATGGGTTGGGCATATGCTATTCACGTACATCATATAGTTTCTATGTTAGAGGCATGATTTTTCCCAAAGTGGAAGCATGTTCTATATCATTGGTTGCATTCAAAATTGTATTTCGATGAATTTACATAATGTTTTTTGGGGTGGAAAAGACTTCTTCCCCTGGAGCTCATGTTTAATAAGAGGATTAGAAATAAACTAAATGTGGGCCTTGAAATGATGAATCATGTTGTAGAGGGTATGATTGTTGAACAACCTACCTCTATGCACCATATTTTAACTGGCGGAAATCACTGATAATTTATAAAAAGAGTGAAATCAAAAATATTTATTTTTTCAAAAGATTCAATACTGGATTGTTTTCAAAAGTTTTTTTTTGAGTGGCATCCTCAACTATCCATTTTCAAGACAAATATTGTTTATACTATTCAATTATTTCCATGCAGGCAGTTGAAAATTAATGATGATGGCATCATTTCATTTATGGGTTTATTACACCTATTAAAAAAATTCATGTGTATTTACTCCTACACATATTTATACAAAACAATGTGGGGATTTACCATAAAGTATTCAATTTTCCCTTTGATTTCTCACATACTCTTGTAATATTAGATAGCTATATTCCAATTTGAATTCTCCAAGGAAATCCATATTATCCTAAATAGATTTAATTACATTAATTTGGTGTCCAAACATTTTCATTAACTTTATTGAAGAAACATTAATTAAGAATGATTTGTTGGTGATGGGGTCCTTAATTCAACTTTTAATTGAGGTTTCATCAATGCTTTGTAAACTTATACTTTTTTCATCCTAATGACTTTTCTAGATAGTTGTTGATTTTTAATAATGGAACAAAGCTTTTCCCATATTTAAATGCTGATAAATTGCATTGATAAATAATATCTTGAATGTATACCAAGGGATGATTGATTTCTTGGAACAACTTATTAACATCTTCATCAACTCCCCTTGTGCTACTTTGATGTGTTGGATGTGATTGAAAGTTGATATATGTCCCCATGCTCCATGGTATGTATATTTGTTGGAATAATCTTGAACTCTACTTTATATAAGATAATGTTATCTAAGATAGAAATCTCTTTTCCATGTTCGCAATTCTCTAGTTTAACTATTAAAAAAATCATTGAAACTTCCTTAGAGATAAATTTCAATTTGAATATGCATTTGAAGAAATTGATTTGGAGGGGTGAACCTTCTTTGAAAAGCCTCCGTGAATAAGTAGTAAATTCTATCATATTATGTCTAGTAGTCTTGTTGTATCTAACTTGATTCTCCAAATTGGCCATATTTTCATCCTTTTGCTTGATTTCTTCCATCATTTCAAGGATTGTTGATCAATTATCCCAGGATACAAGTATTCTGGTTGATGTTTCTGTGATAGAATGCATTGTTTTCACATCAATGATTATTTATTTGGTAATCTTGATGATAATATCTTCTTTGTCTATTTTCTCTAATTTGCGACCTTGTTTTTTCAAATACTTTTTTTTTGCATGTCGAAAAAGAAGTTTTTAAATGACATTGTTGGAACATCATCAAATCCCTAGGTATGTTCACTAAGTGTTGTTTGGAACCGTGATGATGCTTCAACTAGGTTTGAATACCCTCCTTGTATCCCCATCTTCATACTTGGGTTGTTCATTGCGAAACTATTAGTGTTGGGATTAAATCCCTCTTTTTGTTACTCAATGATAGTTTTCTTATAGTACACCACTAGGACAAGATAACATTCATCAAGTGAAATCATTTAAACCATAGATCAGTATCCAAGTCAGCGTAGTTATGAAGTACTTTAAGAAAATGGCACAATAATCAATGAAAAAATTGCATAGTTATGTGTGTAGCAAATGTATATCATAGAGCATGTCCATAACCTATAATTGTAACCAAGCATTAGATATTGTAACCATGGGATATGACAACAAAGATGCACCAACATGTATTTATAGATGTAGGACACCAAAGTTTGATGAGCATATAACAAGTCTAAACCATCACCACATTAAACCTTATGTGATCTAAATGGTGCTAAATACTAACTTTAGTCCACTAGTTTCTTTTGATAGATTTTGCATTAGAATTTTATCACCATGTGAGATCCCAAGTATACCAAAATTTTAGGACCATAACAAAATATAACTTTGAGAAACAATCAAACCCTTGTTTTCAGGCATGCATCACCAATACTAAATGAGACTCAAACTATAAATTTAGAAAATGAAATTAGTGTTATGAACAACCATGAAATATGCAACGATATATGATTTTAAGAGATTTTTTTCATATGTTTAACATTGATATGATATTATGGAAAATATGTAGCACAAGAACACCAAAATGTTGCCCAAATAGCCACTATATCATCCTCATATATGCATTGTATATTCTGCAGTTTATGACAGTTAATGGAAGAGACTTTAGATAGTAACCAAGAGACAACATTAAATTGTTTAACAAATTCGTCGAAACCCCTTTAATGTAATTTGGTTGCCAAAGATAAAATAGATCGATAATTCCTTAGAACGTTGGCAAGTGAAGGAGTTAATCCAACAACATAACACAATATATCTTTGCATTTTTTTAAACAACACATGTAACTTCTGAAAAACGATAATAATATGCAATGTCTAGTGCCTAGGATTTGTCATTGGACCTTCTATTAAGCCGATATGTTGCTAGGAATGATGAAGAATGAGGAATCCTTAAAATGTTGCACAAATAATGGCGTAATAAATGATAAATTGCAACCCTCATTCACATATTTGTTCAATAAAGTAACTAAAGATAGGAACAATAGTAAACGAGATTTTAAACTCATTCAATCATCATTTGTTATGTGTGAGAATAATAACCATGAAATACACTCCAATGTGGAAAAGATGAATGATCTAGATAAGACTTGTTTCCATTCATTCCAAGAACAAAAAACTTAAGGAATTTACAAATTTATTGGGTTTGTTTCTCTTCAAAATGCCTCATTTCACCAAAAGATTAGATCAAAAGATGGGAAATAAAATAGATCCAAACCCTTTTAGATGAAAACAATCCAAGAAGTATTCTTTAAGAGAAATCTACCATGAATAGAATTTAACATACACCAATGAATCTCAAACAATCTAGACCCAAGATAAAATGTAATAAGCCCTAGATTAAAAATAAAAAAGTAGAATAAGTTTTGCTAACATTACCGTTGTTAGGGAACCCTAGCTCACGCGCTTCTGGATCTCCCACAGGTCGTTGGCCCTGAGGCCTCCTGCCCTCCCCTTCCTCCAACGTAGCGGGCATAGCTTTCCCTGTCGGCTCAGCTAAATTCCAATGGTGACCTCCCCGATCTCATCAAAGCAAAGAGGAATCCCTCCTGGTGTGGCTACAGCGGCGGATGTTGGCCTCCCTTCCTTGGCCGCGGCTCTCTCTTCCGGGCTGCCCTCTAATGCAAGCATGGCCCCTGGTGCTCCAGCGGATGAGATATCGCTAGTTCCGGCCCCCTCCTTTAAAGAGGTGGCTTCTCGCCAGAGATTTCTCCCAGGTATGCATGCAGCGGGCCCTGAGGCTGCCTCTCGTCAAGGTTGACCAGCTGGGTTGCATGCAGCAGTTCCAGAAGCTCCTGCAGTCTCAGTTCAAATGACAAAGGAATCCTTAACTCATGCTTGCCATTACAGCAAGCACGCACTAGTTTGCAAGTTTAACGGTTATTGGCCTCATCTGTTGGATCTTCTCTCATGGATCTCTTCCGAATGGTACCCACTTTTAGAGGGAGAAGTCATCACCTGCCCTTGTGCAAAGGGGTTTTTTATAGCAGTTTTCGAATCTACAAGCGATAGAGACAAAGTGTTTAACGTCGGGCCGTGGTTCTAGGGCAGAGAAGGCCTGTCCATGCAACCATGAACCCCTGTCTTCGATCCATCCACAAACTGTATCTCTTCAGCTCCAGTCTAGGTGAGACTTCCATACTTGCCCCTACATTTCTGGGGGGATGAGTCTCTTAAAGTGATTGGAAATGGCCTCGGCAAGTTCCTCTGCAGAAGTCCAGACTCAAAGCCAGCCCGCTCCAACTTCGCTCGAATTTGTGTTGAAATGGATTTCTCCAAAGGTTTCCCAGCTGAAATAATTCTTCAAGGCAAGGACTATTCCAGGACCCAAATCCTCAACTATGAGAATCTCAGCTTCAGGTGTAGGAACTGCTTTGAAACAGGGCACTTAGCCCGTAGCTGTGGAAAATAGCCCGGGAAAAAAAAGCCATCCAAAAACCAAAGACCAACCTGGTGGACGGGGGCACCATCAGAACCGCGCATTGAAAGCAAGGCCCAGGAAGCGGCAGAAGAAGCAGAAGTTGAAGCCGAAACCAAGCCCCCTGCTAAGGGGGAAGCTCCGACAGAAGCCACTCCCAAGTTGCCCACCTGGCCAGAACCCCAGACCTCACGTTGGGCAGATCTAACCAACAAGGAAGACCCTCTGGACCCGTTGGAAAGTCAATCTATGGACCAAAGTATTGAATGGAAAATGGTGTCAAAAAAGAAAGAAAAAAATCCAAGCAAGAAATGATGTAATAACGCGGAGCCGTTCAGACTCGTTGAAATAGTTTTATTTCCATAACTTTGTAATGAGTTAGGACCTTCAGGCAGTAGTTTTCTAGTTTTCAAGCAGATATTTATCGATGTATCGAACCCAGTGGCATGTCCATTGTTATTAATACAAATCTCCATTAACCGTTTCTGTCAAAAAAAAAGTAGAAAAAATAAGAAAGGAAAAAATGATGTTTGATTTTTTGGGTGGTTGAATACAAGGATAGACCAATGCCTAGAGAGGGATATGGGGTCTCTACACTAGATCTAGGTTAAGATTAGGGTTTTAAGACAAGAAAACGTTGATGGCACCCAGAGGATTTCCTCTCAAGCATTGTCCAGGGTTAGATGGTTTTTCTCAAGATTAGGGGGGGGGGATTGGTCCATGAAGAAGCCTCTCTAAGTACTAACAAGATGATATCAAAGGTTGGACAAGAAAAATGGGAAGATCCCTAGGACGTCCTACCTTAATGCAATGGAACAATTATTCAATGGTCACATGGGGAAGGAAATAAAACCATATCTTGACTTATCCTTCCAAGTGGAGCATTTCACCTTTCTTTGGCCTTATAGTAGCTCTGTTCTCCAAAAAACTGAAACGTTTCTATCTAAACCCTTGAAAAATAGCTAAACATTGACCTAGAAAAAGAATAGACTCATATTAAATATTTAAGCAAGTTTTCTTATTAATATCCAACAAATAAAATGAGAGTGGCATCCTCCTTTTATAGTTAAGGAGCCTCCTCAACACAATACATAATAAAATGTGATAACTCAATACCATGAGCTCAAAACCATTGGCCTGGTCAAAACCATGGGAAAAATACAATAAGTGAGTTAAAATATCCCTCAAAACCATCCAAGTCCAACAAATCCCTCTCAAATGGCCCAAAGTATAACAACAAGAGCCACATGTGTGGGCTAAAGAGAGGTAGGGGGGATATTCCCCTCAAAATATGTTCCAATTTAATCTCAAGTGGTGAAAATATGAGTCAAAATGGTCTAAATACTTCCAACAATCCTCTAACCAACTCCCCAAGACTAAGAAATGGTCCAAGTGTGAAAATAACCACCTCAAGTTGATGATGTCACTCTGACACATGTGGGTCTTCAAAGTCAACCAATCAATGAAAGTGGCACATGTGGCCTCCTTAAGGTGGGTACTCCTCAAATAAATAATGGTGATTAATGCCACATCATCCATTGGTCCAACTAACCATATGTAACCAATTCCTCAAATGCATAAATGGATCCCACATGTGGTTTAAGGAAAGATAATAATGCATGAGTGTGAGTACAATGTTCAATTGAGCAAGGAGAATGAATCTAAGTGGTTCATGTGGCAATTGTGATGACATGGTGTCCCCATTATGGCTTGATGCATTGTCATTGATCCCAATGTGGTGACACATATCCGAATGTAGTATATATATCCCAACATAATCATGGATCTCCATGTAGTGTCACATGTCGCAAGGCATGGTACACATATCCCAATGTAATACACCCACTTGAAGTGATGGGCCTAGCTTCTTAACAATCCATTAGATGATAACACCTGGTGACATCTATTAACACAACACAAAAATAAGGGTTAGTTTTAGTATTTTCCTAATTTGGATCAAGGGGGAACAACATTAACCCTTATACATTTACCAAGTCCTAGGAAAACAAATATTTCCCTAGTACCTAGGTGAAAGATAGGTAAAAATATGAATAAGGATGTAAAAGGGAAGGGAAATACTTCATATGATGATCCTTAAAGTAATTTGTATGCATAAGTATTTTTATTTATTCATATAGCTTTCATGAGCTAGTATTTTTATGCAATATCCTTTAAGAGGGAGCTTAGCATTGAGTTACTTATTCTCAACATTGTTTATTACTACCCTTTTATACCTTTTTCTCTAGGTGTTTAGTTTATCGAACGAGTCCCTTTTTCTTTATATATTCATCGACAAGCAAGGGACTAGGGACATTGGCCTCATAGCAAGGTGACATTTCTCAAGATTTAAATTTTTGGATTTTGACTTTAAGTTATTCACCTCTATCCTTTTTTTTTCTTTACTAATTTAGGCTTTTCATTATTTATACCTTTCTTTTACATTTGAGAAGACATACATGACTAGGATATATTTTTTATATCGATAGAATTAAATGAGATAAGGAATGTGGAAAATTTATAGAATGGTTGGGATATGGATAACACTCTCTTGGATAATTTCATAGTAGTACAAACTGACCCAAGAAAGGATGCACTTCTAAAGGAAAATATGGTCCCCTAAGGTACAATAAGGAAAGTAATAAAACTATGCATGTTATGAGGTGCTATCAAGTTCATTTAGCATTTAATACTTGCATGACTAACTAGGAAGTTATAGCATCACATCCAGATGAAAATAAAAATATGGAACATCAAGATAGAACATACTGGAACCATATTGTACCATCCATGTTGAATCTGTCATATGAGGAGTGAAGGAGGACGACGAGCTAAACCACAATTGAGCTAGCACGATCATACATCGATGGAGATAATAAGATGAATTGTATGAGTCTAGATAACATGAGAAATATACCTCATGAAATCACCAACATGATACTCTATGAGGGTACCTCTGAAGTAGTCACCCCCGGGGGAGTAGCAGGGTAAATTGCATTTTCTTCATGCATATGTTTTTGATAATAAATATCTCTTAAAAACAATCTATCAAGGGAATGTTCATGCAACAAATGAGGAGCCTTTGTGTTTCCATAAATCATGATATAGTTCAAATGTTTCTCAATATCTTGGTTTCCAATTGGTTCTATAACTTTCAAAGATTCTTTGAAAATATTTGACAAGGTTTAATAAATACAATTTCATATAGAAGTTCCCTAAAGTTATCACACAAAAATTATATTTTGGTTCATACTTATCTTCCATAAGTCTTGGAAATACACATGTATGGTTATCTTAGAGGGATTCCAAACCCAACTCACCCCCATTAATTTATTAGAGGTGCATACAATGTTTGTTAGGTAAGAATCCATGTATAATTTTGAACTTTCATTATATGTGGTCTCAAAAACCTTCCAAATTATCATATGAAAATTACTCAAGATGATTTCAACCTAGTTACAAATGGATCCTTTATCAATACCTTGATACATCAAAGGAAACTATGACTCATATATGTGTGGCATCCTTGTCACCATATAACATACTCATCAATAATATGCGATCTACCATATCAAGTTTCAAATGCACATTAGGATAAATCCCCATAAGATGGTTTTGAAAATTATTTTCACCCTACCATCAATCTTGGATTCAAATCAATTAGGTCATGTTCTTTGATAAATTGCCCAATCCATCCACATTTTAATTCCACTTGGGTATTTGATAATTTCTAGGTAATGTTAATAACACTCAGATAAAAAGTTTCAATACATTTCCTTGTGCCTAAATATACTTTCCCATATTCAAATTAACTCTCTTTATCAACCATTGAATTACATTATAGCATAGAAAACATTGTTAGACAAGCATTAAAATTATGCATATAATAAGTCATAAATTTATAATTTGATTCCATTTGCTCAAATTCTTCATCACTTATGGACTTACAATAAAGGAGGTTGTTGAGTATACTTTTACATCTCAAATAGTTGTGCATAAGTCTTGTATAAGGATAACCATGTCATGAAGGAAGTGTCTCTAAATGCAATCGTTTCTTTGACATGTTTACTAACATCCCCTTGTTTTGGAGTCTTGGAAGATGTTCTTTCTTTGGATATTCCCTTCTTCCCTTTCTTAGGAGTCATCCCAACTATTTTATTCACAATCACAATTTTCTATTAGTAGAAAACAACCTAATAAATGAATACATGAGTGGTGGATCTTTGTGCAAATATTTGATTATACACCTAGAAATTCAAATATCAAATACAACACTCTCATTTCATTCAATCATAAATTCCCTAAAAAGTACAACAAAGAAATTTTAAATTCCCTAGCTCAACCTTCAACAAAGAATTTTAATTCAAATGTCAAATGGTCTCATGATCCAAAATATTAAGACATTAAGGATTAGAAAACAATTCTTTAAAAATGGTAGGGGAATTATCCTAATTCTAGGCATATAAAAGGTAAACTAAAGACATGAAACTATTCAGATTCTAACTAGTGAATACAAACGTTGTGAAATTCATGGGATAAATTTAAATGGAAATTTCAAGTACTCACTTATGAATCATAATCTACTAGGTTTCCTTAGCTCCTATAACTCTTCCAAATCTTATGAATTTTGAGTGACTTCCCTCTAATAGTGAATACAAAAGATTCTATATGCATAGTGTAAAGACAATGGGGGATGGTGATAAAAAAAATCATTTAAATTATATCAACCTTCCCTATTTTTTTTCACTGGATGTGTGATTGGGAATCACCGTGAATTAAAACTTTAATGATCTTCATGCATGTTTTTTTCTTCATAAATTAGTAAATTTCCCCTTCAATCTATGTGAGGATGATGAAGTTTGAATCAATTCTTACAAAATCTAACATTGGTAGGACAAATCCTTTTTACCGAGGTTGTTTGTTTCATTTATTATCCCCAACCAAAAAATAAATAAAATGCAACTTTGATTTACACTTACGATTACCTAAAAGACCAAAACAAATTGTATAAATATATAACCAAGGATTATCCTATCTAAACTCCTATGGAAAGCATCAAACTTTTAAAAATATCTAGAAACATATAACCAATATCTATCCTATCTTATAAACTCCTATGGAAATCATCAAACAAATAAAATTATATCTATCAAATAAGAGAGACAAGAAATTTATGTGGTAAAACCCCAAGGTGGGTAAACATCCATGGAAGCGAGACATTCTTATTCTCCATATAAAATCTCCCAATTACAATAGTTAGAGCTCACATGTATGGAGTTCAAATGGGATCCATATAACTCTCAATCATATGGATGATCTATCCTAACGACCCCTAGGGTCCAGGCTAATGATCAATACCATAATCCACCCCCACTCTTCTTAATTCAATACCAATAGACTCAATTTATAGTACCTAGGAAAAACTTGGACAATTGATCATAAGGAGAAATCAAATAATCAAGGGGGAGATCAACCAATCCACAAAATTTGATGATAATCTCATCAAGGGATAAGGGAGAAGTAGTGGATATGAATGACCTATGAGTGCAAGTCACCATTACCCAAGAGACATGTCACCACTAAATAACTCCCAAAACTATCTCCACATGCACATGTGTAATATTACAAAAGTCTAATGAGACCATGTTACATGTATAAGTTTCCCACAAATGATGTTATAATGATCATAATTATGATGCTAAGTACAAAATTAAATCAAGCCACTAGACAACATCAAAACACATTCTAACATTCCCCAATAATGTTGACTAGAGAAATAAGCGACCAAGTTGAGGAAGGAGATGTGTTATATAAGAATAATAGGCCAATAATGAAAGATGTTTTAGATCTCACAAGTCTAATGATGCCTCATTGTGTGTACAAATGCCTCATAATGATGTTCTCACAATCATCATAGTGATAGGCTATACAACGGTAAATGTGTCCACTAAACAATCATTACATCATGAGTTGTAATGAAAACATTTGGAAGAATATAGTATTACGTTACATTCCCCATTAATGCCAACTTCAAGCATTCTATATAAGTGGAAAATATAGCATTAAATATTACTACTATCAAGGATAACTTGCAGAGTGGAACAATGTAGGAAAGCATCAATACACTACAACCAGATCCTCAAAAAGGTGTGAGAAGTTACTTGATACCATCAATAAATAATGTAGAATGACCAGTAATAACAAGATCAATATGATCATGGTTAAGTGCCAAACAACTCAAGATATAGTAGTAATATTCAAAATCAATCTATCTCCAAACTATTCACATGCATTGCTTAGGAATAAGTGAAGCAAAATTAGAGCTAATTGCAAGAGAGAACCTCCAAGAGAAAATGAATGAATCATCATGGAAAGTACACAATTTTTCAAAGACCAGTCTCTATAAAAATACATGAATGATAACATAAGATGAATCTAAATGTGAACCAATAGGTTGAAAGTGTTGACGATCAACTAGAGTGCTTCAATCAAGAAGTTGAACACGATCTCACAATGATCATCAAGTTCAATAAGTGCTCAAATATGCACCACATGTAATGTAAAATTGTCTCCCCATAACAAATACATAGTGCCAAGGACAACACTAAATTTATGGCATCAAGAAATTGTCTCAAATAGATTGTTGTCACAATCAAACAAAGGAGAAATATGTGGACATTACCATCCTCAATAATTATATTTCCAAATAAATAGAAACTAATATCACCATTTCATAGAATATAAAATTTATGCATTTTGAATTGTTTTCACTCAAAACAATGTATGTATCAACAAATTATGACCATTTTAAGTTGAAAAACCGAGGTCTAGCCTTGCATTTATGGGAAAAAATAAAAATCACTCGCATCAAATAGAATAATTCATTGGATCCAAATATGTCACTATGTAGAGAATTGAAAAATACATAGTTTGCAAAAAAACCACACTAAAAATTGATGTTTATGACAAAACAATGACAATTTAAATATCATCTTCAATATCTTGGTGCTAATCCCCACAAGATAAGCTAGAAGTGACACATGGCAACCTCTTATTGGTATGAATGGAACCCACCATATGATGACATGGAAAGGTACATAAGTTGACATGGAATATACATAATGCTTATGTGGCATGTAAGAAATGTTGACGTGGCATGTGTGGAAAAAAGACACATGACAATGTACAAAATGACACATGGAAACTGAGTTGGAAAGTTATGTTTAGATGCACCTAATGATGTGAAACATGTTGGTTGGGTGGATGAGTCCATGCGGCAGTGATGTGGTGAGTCCACCAAATGATAAAGTTATTCAACAAAATGTTATTTACAGATGAGAGGGAATGAGTTTTGAACCCAAGACCTCATAACAACCAAATACATAACATATTATAACCAATTGATCAAATCCATAGTATTTGATATCAAATTTATTTTGTATATTGTTGAAAAACTAATTTAAAAACATATTATATTGAATGGACGCAAAATTATCAATATATGTGGCAAATGAAGGATGATTGTGGTAAAAAAAATGATAGATCTTGGATAATTAAATCACTTCGGACACATCTATATGGTCAGATAAAAAACAAATGCACCAACCTGTACATATTTGAAGTTCACCCATGAATCTTCAATCTTAGATCTAAGACCAAATCGAGACCAAATTTAGCGAAATGAATGCTCATTTTGACTAATTAGCATGTTCTAGATGTAAATGTGTTGAACCTGCACATAACAGATCTAGCTAGAAAATAACACACACATTTGCAGAGAGAAATTGAGAAAGAAGAAGCAAGAGAGAAAGAATGGAAGAATTCTCATTAACCAAATGAATAATAAATAATTTACACATGGTATACTCTGTATAACTCAACCAATGTGCACTGGAGGAGAATCCAATGTTCCATAGTGGTTTTCTAGAGTGATCTGGACACACACCAACAGTTATGGGAGTAAACTTCCACCTAGTCTAGTCTCTCGGGAAATTACGGAAGTGAACTGCCACCTAACTGAGTTAACTAGTCTATCAGTCTTCAATTAACTAACTAAAACAAAGTGAAGTGAGGAGGAGATCAGGGAATCATGGGTAATGCGCTAGTGTGGTGATGATCCCAAGGACAATGTGCATTAGTTGGTGATGATCCCAATGTTTCATGGTGACAATACCAATGTAGCATCTTGACTCCACTCAACTGATCAAACTGAAGTGAAAATTGAAGAGAATATTCTCCCTAGAGGAACATTCTTCCTAAAATATAGGAGATTGAATAATGACTAATAAACAAGGAAAAACATTAAGAAAAATAAATCCTAGGTGTGTGTGAAGTAACTCCAACACCCCCCCTAAACATCACTATGGTGAAAATAAAGAATGTGTCCTAGAAATGAGGCCATGTTAGGTACCCAAATACAAAATATACATTGAAATAAAGTGAGAAAAGAGGGAAAACCTCATGGGAACCCACACCAAC
>ML779675.1:182503-250417 GCA_009831015.1 Picea engelmannii
TCTTCACCCCAAGACGAATTCCCAGAGAATGGAACTTCTGCTAAGTGAAGGTGTAGATGAAGATGTTTGTAGTTTATTTTGCTGAAGGAAAAAAATACAGGTCGATGATCCCATCATGTACTAAGTCCCAGATGTAGTGCATGTGGATCTCAATGTGCTTCATTTGTTGCCTCTGAACTGGATCTCTGCAGAAATTATGAGTGCTTTGGTTGTCACACCAGATGACGATTGGCCGATGAAACTAAATGCCCAACTCAATGAGAAAATTATGTAGCCACATAGCCTAAATGGTTATGTTAACTACCCCTCTGTACTCTACCTTGGCTGAAGATAGAGAAATAGCATCATGCTTCTTTCTCAACCAACAGATAGGCCCGGAACCAAGATTGAGTGAGTAACCAGATGTGGACTTGTGATCAATGTTATCGCTAGCCCAGTCAGAATCAGTGAACCTGATGAGATCCAATGTAGAGTTTGTTTCATAATGAGTCCCAAAGGTAATGGTGCCTTGTACGTATCTAAGGATACACTTTGCAGCCTTCCAATGTAGCTCATGCATCTCCTTCATAATCCTGGAGACTGCGCCAACTGCATAAGAGAGGTATGGTCTGGAGTGTGTGAGACACAACAAGCTCCTCACTACTTTTATGTACAATGCATTGTCAACTAGTGGAGTGTCCCCACCATCCTCAAGTTTGATTACTGATGGGAAAGGAGTCAGGGTAGACTTGCAGTCTCTCATGTGAAAACTCTCAAGGAGATCTCATGCATACTTGGCCTAAGACAGTTTGATGCTTGATGCATCCTGACTGATCTCAATTCCAAGGAAGAAGTGTAGCAAACCGATGTCTGTCATCATGAACCTGTCATGAAGAATCCTCTTGACTGTAGCAATCACTGAAGTCAAGCAATTGATGATCAATAAATCATCAACATATAGAACTAAGAGTAGAAGTGAATCAATTGTCCTGAGAATGTAAACATATGGGTATGATTTACAACGTACAAAGTTCTGTGAGAACAGGTAGGAGTCCATCTTGGCATACCATGCCCTTAGAGTTTGCTTGAGGCCATAAAGAGACTTCTTCAGTCGATAGACCAAAGATGAATCCTGCATAAATCCCTAGGGCGACTCCATATATATCTCCTCAGATAGATCGTCGTGAAGAAATGCATTCTTCACATCCATATGATGGACTTCGCATCCCTTGGCTACCACAATGGAAAGTGATAAACGTATGGAATCCATATTTTATACTAGAGTGAAGGCCTCATCATAGTTAATTCCATGCACATGCCGAAAGCCTTTGGAAACAATCCTAGCTTTGTATTTGCTAATTTGTCCATCTATTAGGCTCTTGGTCCTATAGACCCATCTACACCTGACAAGTTTCCTTCCAAAAGGAAGGGGAACCAGATCCCAAGTCTGGTTCTCGAGGAGAGAGTTGTACTCCTTATACATGGTAGATTCCCAAAAGGGATTTCTAGCAGCCTCGCCATAAGGTTATGGATATAAATACTGAAGCAAGAAAATATGCCTTGTTGGAAATGGTTCAGTGGAAGTGAGTGCAAGAGGAGGCTCCTTGAAATTAGATCAACTCCTCCTAGTATCAGCTAGATCACCAACAAGATCCCATGCATCCTGAATAGTAGAGTAGTCCCACTTGGTCCTCTGCTCTAGCTCTGTATATGCATCTGAATTTACTGACTCTGTGTATGGATCAACCAAATCCTATGAATTAGGACTCTCATATGAAGAAGAGTCATCATGTGCATGTCCATCATCTCTAACAGGTGGAAGAACAAAGGTGTTTGCATGCGGTTGATAAGGTACATGAGAGACACTTTCCTCGAATTAGACACTCCACTCAATGATGAGATAGTCCAAGGAAAGATCAATAAATCTATAACACTTCACACCGTCGAGGTATCCAAAAAAGATACACTCTGTTCTCTTTGGATCAAGTGCATTCCTCTTTTCAGAGGGAATCTGGGCCCATGCACATGAACAAAAAATATGAAAGTGGGTCACTTCCGGTTTGAGGCCAATCCAAGCCTCGTAGGGGGTATTATCCTTGACATATCTATGGGGAAATCTATTTTGGATGTAGGTTGCATAGTTAATTTATTCAGCCCATAATATCTATGGAAGTTATTTTTCATGTAGCATGCAAGATGCCATCTCTTTTATAGAACTATTTTTCTTCTCAGTAACTCTGTGTTTTTGCGGAGTATAGGGAACTTTGTGCTGCAACTGAATCCCTGCCTCATGAAAAAAATTCTAGATCTCATGGTTGACATACTCTCCCCCATTATCAGTTTGGAGGACTTTGGTTTTCTTTCCTGACTGTGTCTCAACCAGGGATTTGAAATCTTTGAGGTGTTGAATAACCTCTGATTTTTTCTCGAGAAAGAAAATCCATGTGAAGCGTGAGAAATCATCAAAAAAATGAGCATGTACCTTGCTTTGTTTATTTATGGATGTGGACAAGGGCCCATGAGGTCACTATGGATCATATCTAAAGGAGAGGAAGCTCTCTGAGTCTTTCCTTTGTCGAATTTTTCTTGAGGGTGTTTTCCAAGAACACAACCCTCACAGATTCCTTTGGAGAAATGGATGTCCGGTAGACCATCAACCAATCCTTTCTTGCTAAGTTGTTGCATATATCTGAAATTTAAATGCTCGAACCTTTCATGCCATATCCTACTTCTTTCAGTAGCATGGGTAAGCAGTAAAGCATAATTTGGTTCAATAAATTCAGAAAATGTATACAAACTACATTGATGATTTACCTCACAAGTAGAAACCCTGGAATTGGTTTGCATGTCATATATGTCCATTGCATCAAGTGTGAATATGAATTTCTTTCTGATGCCAGAAATTTTCATCTAATACACAAAGAAAATATTGACGGAAATTTATTCCCCATCAAAATAGGAGGACCTTTGAATGCATCCAATGAAGAATAGACTTCTTTTGTGGAATCCATGTGATGTGATGCTTCTGAATCTACGATCCAAGCATCTGGAGAGGAGTTGATGGCAATCAAATAATGGATAGAATTTCCTTTCTTGGGATTATGATCTTCTGGATTCTTCTTCTTGGCACCATCGGGGATGCAATATCCAAGTTTATTTTGCTGAAGTATTTAAGTCATTAGATCTATTTGTTTCTTCATACATGCAGATTCTGGATGGAATCCTTTATGGAAGTATGTACATTTCTCCCCTTTTCTTCCCTTTACACCTTTGGATTTGGAGGCATCAGTGAAGGGTTTTGAGTACCCTTCCTTCTTCGAATTTGCATGTGCTTTACTTTTGTCTTTATCTTTAGATTTTTTATATTGATGATCGTTTCCATCTTTCATAGTAAGTGCATACACCTTTGGGATTTTGATTTTTTCCATGTTGATGAGCTTGGTCTACTCTTTTGTCAGGGATTCGATAAATTCCTTAAGAGAAGGCATCTTCTAGGTGGCTCCAGAGGTGAATTTGAATGAATGGAATGTGGATACGAACACTGAGAATTCGGGACCAAGTTTGGAGAGAATGGTGTGAACCATTTTTTTCTCCACCTTAGATTTATCAACCCCGCAAGCCTTGAGTTACGATAGTAAATCCTTAAATTTTGTAAAAAAAATCCTTGAGATTGTCGAAGATTTTTGGATCCAATTTTTGAGAAATCTAGAAGATTTTATAAAAGACCATAATAACTAAATAAATAAATTAAATTAAAAATTGCTATTAAAAAAAAAAAAAAAAAACATAATAAACTTAATATATATATATATATAAACTAGCCCTTAAAGCAATAATTTATTTTTTTATTTTTTATAAAAAATATATACTTAGCAATTTTATTTTTGGTTTTATTTTATTATAAATATATATATATAATAATAAGAAAACCATAAAAAATTTGAAAACAAATTATAAAAACAACAAAAACAAATAAATTGCAAATGGATGTTTTCATTATTCCTGAAAACAATAATGTTTTTACGCCTTACAATTTTATGCTAAGTGGTTTCTTGGAGTCACTTTAGCAAGCGATCAACGATGAAAAACTGTGCACGCGCAACGACCATGACAACAAGGTATAACAACGCATTTTATTTCTTTTACTTTGTTGCATTCGTACTTATTTTTGCATGTTATGTTTTCTTCAAACATCTCACAAGTTTTCATGCAAAATTTGTACTAAGTTTTTTCAGGTGCACGGTCGGTCGCATCTTGCTGCTGAAGTGATTTTCTAGAATCACAAAAATTTTGAAAGAAAAACATGCTTTCATGACTGCTTGAAGGAGCTGAGTCTTATCACACAGATCATGACGTTTGTTGTTACACAAAACCTATTCATACAACCATTCCACGTCATGAATTCTTTCCCCGCATCTCTCCTTCAAAAGCGCATTGGTCATCCTTGTGATGAGGTCTATCTTCCATTTCCTTATCCTTCATGACTTCGCACATGCCTATATTTCCGAGTTGCATACATCCTTTTATCTTTTTTAGTTCATTTTTCCTTTTCAATAAAACTATCCAGCTCCCTTTCCATGATTATATTGCCTTGCCATAAACGTTGTTACTACTGAGATCGTTCATATAGTCCTACCAAATCTTTTTGTAAAAACTCACGTTGACTGATGTGGGATTCCTTAAGGCCCAACTTTCAACAAGTCTTGCTCCATCGATCTCAACACCTTATCTCAGATATAGACTAGAGTCTATTTGAGTACCTAGAGGCTTGCATGCCTTAATGGCAAGTTCTCTCGCTGACAATCATGGGAATACATCAATGTCCCTTGATCGTCAGATCTTGCAAGTGGCTCAACATCATCTCATTCATTCACACTTCGCAAGATATACTCGGGTACCTTGATACTCATTGACATCAATGATGAGTTGCCTCGCATTGGTTAACGACATTCATCAATGGTCGGTAATCCAATGACTTCTCTTCATGCTCGACATCGACACATCCATTTCCATAATTAGAATTGTACCATTGGGTTTAGCAGCGGGTGAAGACTATACACTTTTCCATGACTCCATCAGCAGTTGCAACAGTATTTTTCCAACCATATGAGAGTACCACAGTTCCACTTGCATACTTCCTCTTTTCCATGATTCATCAGCAGCAGTTCAGACTCCTCCACTTCACATTCTCTGATCCAGTAGTGACATATTCCACGCTCCACCAGCCGCATCATCCATATTCCTATTGCATCGTTCATCAACATTTTGGGTAAGTGGAGGTATGTTGTTCTCTACTCTTTAATCATGCAATTCCTTACATGCTAGAGTGACTGAATTTGGAAAAATCCCTCACCATGCTCCCTTTCCTTTTCACTTCTATGACTCATGCCACATTGCATGAGGACATGCAACCAATTCAGTTTTTTTTGGGGGGGGGCTATATTCACTATCATCACTCCATTTTTCCACTACCATTCCATTTTTTGTCTCACTTACCATTTACCAACAGTTTTTTCTTCCAACGATACTCTGCTACACTTTTCTTCATAAGCATTGATATACATATTTGCATGATTTGCAAATGTGCAAAAGGGCTTTCTTATACTCAGTGATGTATTCTTATTCCAGCAAGAAAATGGGTAAATTATTATCATAAAAGTGACAGAACAAATAATGAAATGAATGTTGTTTACACAAGAACCAACATTTTATTATCATAACAACAAGAGAACAAATAACGAAATGAATGTTGTTTACACAAGAACCAACATTCTCTATATTCATGGTTGTCACACAAAAACCAACCATAAGAAAATGCCAGTTGTTACTCATGTAAATCCCATCCTAGAAATATTCATTATCATCACTCAAAGCCAAAGTTCAGATGCCAAAATTTCTTGAGAAGACCCACGCATGGTTGCATGAGGACATGCAACAAGTTCAGTTGGGGGGTATGTTGGGACTCAGAAATGTATTTCCATCCACCTTTCTCTTCATCAGTCTTCACACTTAATCGCCCCATTAACCTTTCATGATACCATTTTCATAATTAAATATGGGTTTAACCTTATTATTTTCCAAATCATTTATTTTAGTATTAAAAGGGAATTTGTGATTAAATATTAGAAAATTGACATGTTTTCATATATCTCAAAAATGTGTGAGCTTTATCATGTGTAGGAATATGTGAAGGATTAATTCCAAAGACTTCTCGAATACTTCCTCCACCATTTCAAGATTTGAGGAGATAATTCAATCCTAATTCAAGGAGAAGATCATGGAGATTTGGTTGTCATATATTATCCAAGATATATGAGAGATGTGTGTGAGGATTTGAAGGGATTATATTTTGTAATAATGGGAAATGGGTTGAGAGAAAAGCGGATCTATAATTATGAGATGTTTATCTCCTTTTCAAAGCTCTCATGTATAAAAGAGAGTGCCCTCTCTTCATAAAAGAAAAAAAGAATCATTATTATGTAGGGAGGAGAATTATTATTATGTAGATTGGAGGAGAATTGTTATGATGTAGATTGGATTCAGTGATTTTGTCTCTCTTAGAAGTTATCATCTCTTGATCTAAAGCTTCCATGTTGGCATCGGCAAGGGCCATCGATCCAGCTTGGTAAGCTTATTGTAAATTGATAGTGTAGATTTTCATTTCATGTATTTGTTATTTCGATTTCATGTTATTTTGTTTGATTTCACTATTCAAATTTGTTGCAAAGTGTGGTAATGCAGAAACAGTTGGATCTCCATATTTCACCATACATGAGCTTTAATGGGGCATCCCACTTGTTAGTTTAGTTGTTTCAGGGGATAGAATCAAGTTCATATTTTCCTTTCATGAGCCATCAATGAACAGGTCCATCACCTGGGAAAGATCTTTTGCTTGTTTATGAGTTTTTCTTTCCATCTTTCGAGTCCTGTGAAGATTGTTATTTTTAAGAGTGTTGGTTTCTAAATGGTTTTCTTATCTAATCTATACTAAACAGACATAGGAACCTATCTGTTATCGGCACATATAGTGCATCAACTCTATTGATTATGAATCTCGGTTGATAATTTATGTTTGGTAATATATTATGAATATAATTGCACCAACAAGCATGTGTCCCCTCATCTCATCCTGTTTTTCAAAGATCCATTCCATGGTGGTCCAGGATTCATTGGGGGTTTTACAGGAAGATATGTGAAAAAGGAGATCAGGATAAATGAGACTGCAAATTGTTCTGAATGCTTCATCCATTCGATTTAGATACTTGGATTTTTCTATGGATGATGTTGGTTTTGTTTCCATGTTCATGGTTAACCTGTATAATACTCTGCTTCGAAGATGCATGATCATCCTCTCCTTCCACACAAAGTAATTCTAAGGTGTAAGAATGAATTCTTTTGGGAATTCCATTTTTCCGTTGTATTCAATCTTTGGTACCTGGAAAAATAATTTGGTGTGTCTTTTGCTTAGCATTATGTCATCTATAATACCATTTAAATGTGTTTAACCTACACAGAATATATCTAGCTAGAAAATAACACACACATTTGCAAAGAGAAATTGAGAAATAAGAAGCAAGACAAAAAGAATGGAATAATTCTCATTAACCAAATGAATAATAAATAATTTACACATGATATACTTTGTATAACTCAACCAATGTGCACTAGAGGAGAATCTAATGTGCCATAGTGGTGGTCTAGAGTGATATGGACACACACCAGCAGTTACAAGATTAAACTTCCACCTAGTCTAGTCTCTCAGGAAGTTACGGAAGTGAATTGCCACCTAGCTAAGTTAACTAGTCTATCAGTCTTCAGTTAATTGACTGAAACATAGTGAAGTGAGAAGGAGATCAGGGAATCGTGGGTAATTCTCTAGTTTGGTGATTATCCCAAGGAAAATTTGCATTATCTGGTGATGATCCCAATGTTGCATGGTGACAATATCAATGTAGCATCTATACTCCACTCAACTGATCAACCCGAAGTGAAAACTGAAGAGAATATTCTCCCTAGAGGAATATTCTTCCTAAAATACATGAGACTGAAAAATGACTAATAAACAAGGAAAAACCTTAGGAAAAAGAAATCATAGGTGTGTGTGAAGTAACTCCAACACTAGATGTAATGGTAATGTTAGATATTGAAAAACTAGCTTATAATTTGCAAAAACAAAACATGTGGTTTGGATCTAGATTTGTAGATCTATGAAAATTGGGTTAAAAATCAGATCTGGAAATTTAGACTAGCAGATCTAAAAAACAAACTAGATCTATTTGTAAATTGATTCCAGAAAATGAAACTTCAATCACTATTTTTGAATGCTCATGGAAGGAAATAGTAGATCTCCTATCCAATATTTCAACAAAAAGTGAAGTTCATTCAAGGAGTTAGATGTATGGATTTGATACCATGAAAGACTAAGAAAAACATGTAGAAACATATAACTAATATCTATCATATCTAAACTCCTATTGAAAGCATCAAACAAATAAAAGTAGGTCTATCAAATAAGAGAGAGGAGACAAGAAAAAATCGTGTGGTAAAACCTCAAGGTGGGGAAACATCCATGTAAGAAAGTCTTTCTTATTCTTCATATAAACTCCCCCAATTACGATAGCTAGAGAACAGACATGTATGGAGTTCAAATACGATCCATACAACTCTCGAGCATATGGATGATCTAGCTTAAGGATCCCTAGGGTCCAGGATAATGATCAATACCATAAGCCACTAATCGGGAATGGCTTACCATATAATTTTGCATCTATATTAGTACTTTTTGGGTGGAAAATGGGAGGAATTGGCTTGCAGGGCCCATTTTAGTGGTAGGTGTCAGTTTGAAGATTTGGGGTTTGGAACCTTCCAAATCCACTTTGAAGCATTAAACGGATTTTTGGGGGTCACAAATTTTCCGTCTTATCTCCTAGCCCCTTAACACTATTCTACACATCAAGACCTTTCCAACGATGCAAAAATCACCTAAATCGAAGCTCGTATGCGAAAGTTATACCTCCCATAAATTGACCTACCTTGTTGACCACCATGGTATGAGTGGATGCTATTTTTTAATTTCATTGTTAAAAGGGTCTTGTGTCTTACTAATAAAATTGATAGGTATTGAAGGGATGAATATCCATCACATATGAATTATTAATATGAGGTAGAAGCTTCCCAACCATGTAGTGAAGGTATTCAGAACTTATGAGAATGAGGGATTTCAAAAAGTTATATTTTGATTATCATAAGTGTGTCTCATTGTTATATCAAGATGTGGATGAGTAAATGGTATTGTCATATTGTGAATAACAAATGGACATGCTATTAGGAATCAAAAAGGAAAATTCACCTTTTTAACAAGTAATTCAAATGGGGAATAGTTTTCCTGACCTCAAATTTTACTAATTTTTCCATCCTCTGAGTTAGGTAATCAAGTAGCTAGGGAACAAGCCAAACTTTGAGTTATTCAAACAAGGAACGATCTCCAATATCTTTGAATAACTAGGGTTTGGGATTTCAATAATGAACTCATGAAATCAAGGGTAGTCGAATGCTAATTCTTTAAGAACCCAAAGGAGAGGGATTAAAAATTACGAACACCAAATTCTTATGTTCGAATTTGAATGGTCCTAAAGGACTTTTGAACCATTCTAGGTGTATCCTCTTGAAATTATCTTAACAAAAATACCTCAAGAAAGATAAAATCCAAATGAAAATGTTTAAGGTGGCCTCATATGAAAATATAGGTTTGTTACAGGGTCAACATATGGTGACTCATAGAATGAATCTTAAATCTATGGTTCTAAAATAGGTAAGGAAAAGTGAGCATGAAAATAAAACAATTCATTTTTCATAAGCAACTAAGGGGTAATATGTTATGTACCAAAACCTTAAAATATTAAAATAAACTTGAGTACACACTATGTACATCAAATGTGAGCATGGAGAACAACTCCAAGATATATAATAGAGATGAGTTACACAATAAATCCTTAAAGAATAGGAGAACCTCCTCTAAATACCCTAGTACATTCATATATTCAAATCATATATTTCTTAGTAACGACTACATGATCTATATATATACATATTCACACATTACATATGTGGTATATTTATTAGGATGACCACTATTACTTATACATTTACCCCATTACATATATTCTTAACCCTATATATTCCCCCCTTGGGGTCCTATCATATACATTTAACCCCATGTATGCTCCCCTTGGGGTCATATCATAGTACCCTCTTTCAAAAATCTTTATTGTCAAAGCTTTGCAATTAAGGGATTTAAATGTGTTGAAATTGTGTAATATAATTTCCATATATTATTTCTTTCGTATTCCCACTAATGATGATCAATCCATCCAAACTCAATTATTTTTTGTCTTAATCCTTGATAGTTGGTTGTTCCATAATTTTATTTTGTTTGATTCCATGTGTTATTGTTCTGACTTATCCAATTTGTTATAACTTCTAGTCTTTGATAATACTATCAGATAATGGTTTTTTGATGCCCAATTCCATGAATATTCTTGATCATTCAACCTTATTTCTTGGTAATGTCAATATTCTTGTCTTTCTTGAAAACTTTTGTTGGTAATGAGGGTGTCAATATGGTTTAAGCTTGGATAGTTTTCCTTCATTTTTCATACCCATGTCATTCATATTCTTTTCAAATACAATGACATCCTCTATCCTCTTTTCTTGGTCTTTGATTACTCTAGCCTTTGAGATAATAGCACCATATTTCACATGTACATCCTCCAGATGGAGTTCAACTTATTCAAGTATTTTTTAGTGACCTTCTTGAATCTTGTTTTATTTCTTCTTATGAAGTTGTAATGTGAACCCATCTATCAAATTCTCGTTTCCTTCAATTCTAGACTCCATTTCTAAGTTTACCTCATCAGTATTTAGGGCTTCCTCAACTTTCTCGCAAATTTCCTATTCAACTTTTTTGACGGTATCCTCTTTAATTTTGGTGGTACTATATTCATCCCTATTCTTTGATTTTGACTCATGTAAACACCTTTTCACATGCTTAATATTATTAAGAGGTATTGATTGTGCTTACACAACCTTTTGATTTCTTTGTATTTTTTTCCCAATTCTTTCCTTGACTCATCCTTTTCCAACTTTCCTTTTCTAATATTTTCTTTTTTTAATTTTTGAACCTCCTTCATTAATGCTTGACTAATGGATTTCATATTCGAAAACTCATTACCTATATTTAGAAGAGATTTTCTTAGCTCTTCATTATCCTTTTGCAATTTGGAAACTTTTTATTTTGATTCATTTAATTCAACTTGAGTTTTATGCATGTCCTTCATTTCTTCATCATTTATCCATCTATCAGTGAATACATTTTCAAACTCTTCCCATTTAGATACTTTGATGTCATTATCTAGACGATGCCACCAATTGATATATTTTCCTTCAAAGTATCTTTTTGCAGAAAAAAAACTTAGGGCTACTTTCTTTGCAATACGAAACCATTCCATAGCATTAATTTCATCTCCTCTAAATATATATGCTTCCATTGATTCTTAATTGGGGTCCGATGTGCACATTATGGATTCTTTCATGCATCTCCTTAGGTGCTTGAAAAACTTTTGGATGAGTGCACACAACTTTCGTTTGTGTGCACGCGCAAATTTGGACCCAAAAATTTAGGTGCCAATAGTCCCCCACCAATACTATTACCCGGCTCCTCCTCAATCCAACTGCTTCATAATCAGTAGGGAAAAGTTGGAGGAAGAGCATATCATCGTTGTGCAAGACAATTGTGATTGTATCCCATTACTTGGGTCGGGACATTCGCTGGTTCCTGTGGTGAACTAGGTTGAGAAGCACATTTCCCTTAAGAGAGAGAGCATCATTCGCTTCTCGTCATGTTGTTTTGGGTTGGCCAGGTCGAGTAGGAAGTCTTGGTTGGTCAAATTTTGTGGGTTTTGGAAGTGGTGCCAGGATGCAATCATAGGGCTATAATGAATGGGAGGAGCAGGAGGAACTTAGTCTGGATCGCTTTCTCCTAGGGAGGAAGTGGCGCAGATGGTGGAAAGGAGGGTGATGGGAAAGTCCCTGAGAAATGTCTCATATGGAAAATGAAGGGGATGAAACATGGTGTAGAAGCAAGTAGCGATGGGTGTAGTGGGGAGCAGGGAAACTGTGAGAGCAAGAAAATGAGTGTTTAGACAATGGGGGATTGCAAATATTATACTAGAAACAACTGGGGTTGGGTCGAGCAGGGTATGATATATGAAGAAATATGTGGTAAAGGGAAAATGAGCCTCTAGGGTTGCTTGGTTGAGCTAATGATAAAAAATCGATGAAGAGTCAACGAAGGCACACCTTGAGAGGGAAGATACAGAATCACAACAATAAGATGGTATATAAAGGTGAGGGATGGGGGTTGGGGCCTTGGAATGTATAGGCATGGGAGGGAGAGAGGGATGGAGGGAAGGGAAATAAGAAATAATTAGAAGGATGCAGTGGGTAGAGAGAATCAAAAAAATTTAGATCGATCGTATGGGAGAGGGTTCTCGAAGAATGTTACACCATATCTGATTAATTACTTGGGGCTTAATCCACTTCCCCATATAAGACTGGGGGTTCTTTGAGGAACGAAAGGGGTAAGAAAGTGGATCAATACATGTGTGACATTTTTTGAATGAGCAATCCCCAATACCTAGGAAAGTACACCGCCACAATTTTTAATCTCGATGATCTTCCTTCGACTTTCACTAGAAGGATCTCCCCTGTGAAGTTGAAATGTTTGTACTGTCAAAATTAAACTTACACTTATGTTGACTACAAACCATGAAAAACATTGTACAATATATATTAATATTATTGCATTGCTCTGTAAAGTCTGACAACAAGATTAAGTGGTAGTTGACCCTTGAGGGTCTTAGTACACTTTCAACCTATTGTCATTAATGAGACCTTTGAGTGATTGTACTTGTATATTTTTTGGCTTGGAGGCACTTGCTTCAGTGATGTAGACTAGCCGAAATGGTCCTAACCAGTGAATATGTAACTTACTAGGATGCTGGAAATATTTTTTGTCATATAAGAGAACTAAATATCCTAGCTGCAATATTTTCTAGTGAATGTTATGGTCGTGTCAGGCCTTCTATCTATATTTTTCCACTACTTGAATGAAGCCTACTATTATACTGTCTTCCTTGAGTTCCATAATCGCATCTAGCCTATGTTGGAGGGATTGAACATCAGTCATATGAGTTGTGAGCGCAACTGAGAGGATCAAAACAAAAAATTATAATGGCATGATCACTTCCTTCCCATATACTAATATAAAAGGTGTGTGATTAGTCATCCTTTTTCATGTGGTTCGCTAATCACATAAAACTATGGGAATACATTGATCACAGTCATCACGCTGCACATTACAAACTTAAGTTCAGGAATTTTCTAAAATTTTATTAAAATATTCAATCATACCATTAGCTTGAGGATGATACAGAGTGCTCTTCTAGTGATGGATCGTGAAATCCTGAGTGATCTGCTAGATGGTCTCGTTCAGAAAGTGATATCCCTTGTCACTAATCATTACCCATGGACATCTTAATCTGGTGATAATATTTTCAAAAATGAAGCACATCGCAGTATCGATTGTACAATCCTTGACTAGCACAACTTCAACCCATCTTGTCAAATATTTTGTGGCAATGATAATGTAGAACACACCAGTGTGCCATGCAAGCAGATTTATAGGCCCAACAAAGTCGATGTCCCATTTCATGAAGGGTTCAAGTGCAGCCACTGGGAAGAGGGGGAGATAATATCTCCATCAGGGATTTCCCACTCGTTGACATACATCGCAGCTCTTGCAGTAGCCCTTAGAATTAGTGAAGAGAGAGGGCCACCAAATTCCAATGCATAGAACCTTACACACAGTGGCGTTGCAGGCATTATGACCCCCAACCATTCCTTCATGTGCCTCATATAGGATGGAATCACGTTCATGCACCAAAGCATAGTGACGTAGGATTCCATATTCACCCAACTTATACAACTGCCCAGTAATAAACCGATAATCAACACTATGGGTCACTAGTTGGCGATATCGTGCAGGAATATATTCCCTGGGAACCTATCCAGAAATAAGGAATTTGGTTATTTCATCCAATTGATCTGGGACAATTTCAACACAGAAGATTTGTGCATCGGGAAGCTCATCATCAAGGTTTTTAGAAACCTCCCCTGTCTCAATGTGTGATAAATGATCTGACCCCACATTGTGTTTGCCTGGTTTTACCACAACCTTGAAGTCAAATTCCTTAAACAACAACAACCACTGGAAAATGGGGCCATTGAACACTGGTTTATTAACTAAGTACTTGAGGATGGAATGATTAGTGAAGAATTTGAAGACGGAACCCAACAAGTAGTGGCAGAATTTTTGCAGGGCATATACCATATCTAGGCCTTCGCGCTCGGTGGTAGTATAATTTCGCTCAAAATCAGATAACTTTTGGCTAGAAAAGTAGACTGGATGATCAATATTTCCTTCCCCTGGCTAGGCGAGGATGACACCTAGCATGATGGACGAAGCATCAACATGAACATGAAAGATCTTGGACCAATCCAGAAAATCAAAATGGACACAGTAACTAGTTTTTCCTTTTGGATATCGAAAGCTTATTGGCATTCTAATGTCCATTGATATTTAATATATTTACATAGAAACATTTCCAATCTAGTATGGTGACAGTATTAGCTCAGTCGACTAGCAAGTCATATTTACACATGACATGGCTGAGAAATATACCAAAGGGAGTACAAAAGATGCACTTCTTCAAATTCAGAGAGATTTGTAGTTGGTGACATCAATCCATCATTAGTCAGAGAGATTTTATATGGCCTTTTATGATATTGAACAAAATCCAATCATCCAAGTATACCTCAAGGAACTTATGGATAAAATATTTGAACACTACTACCACTATCCGAGAAAATATTGCAGGTGCATTTTTTAACCCAAAGGGCATGACTATATATGCAAAGTGATTAACCCAGGAATAGCAACAATTATTTATTGTACCCTTGGTCTCCTACTTTACTTGTCAACCCGGGCTTCATACAAACTTAAGAGGTGATATTCATTTATGTGCAATATGTAATTTTTGTAGAAACAGTTTGAAAAAGATGAAAGTCTATGTATGTGCAGGAAATCAAATGATAGGAAGTAATTGTAAATTAATTGCTTGCAGGAAACACACCAAATTGAAATTGTAGCTATTCTAAAGTGCATGAAAATAAATTATTCTATGACATCAAATATTACTTAATCATAAGCTAAATTGAAGAAAAAGATGAATCTCATATGAAATTATGACATAGAATTGTGATAAAAGTAAAAGTTGTGAATTATGATAGAAAATTGTAATGGAAATGAAACTACACTAATGCAAAGGAAAAACCATCTAATCCTTTGACAATTATCAATACAAATGTGATTTTATTGTTTTTTAATGCTTTGAGGAAAATAAATACTAAGCTAAGTCAAAATCTAAAGCTAAAATAGACCTACATGAGATTTCTACAGGAACTGTGCATTTCTTCAGGATCTAAACAGTTTCTACAAGATACTCCTACAGGAGTCAAAATGAAGTCTACAAATGTAGTGCAAGTCTTGAAAATCATTGACAAAGCTAGACTATAAAATAAATTAAGTGAATCTATGGTTCTTATCCTTGGGAGGCACTTAGGGGTTCTCTAGAAGGTTATTGAACATTTCTATAGGATGTTACTACAACTGGCCAGTTAGACAAAATATTTAACAAAAATGGAAATTTATCATCCAAATCTAAATCTAACTTTAACAGAGAATGAAACACTATATAAGAAACAACTACTATGCATGAAATATATATAAATAATAAAAAGGGTCCTTGAGCGCTCTTGGATGGACCCTACCTAAGAAGAAAAAGGAACCTAGAAAGAACTCTTAATAGAATGAAGGAAAAACCATTTTATTCATAAATCTCAATAGTACATCAATAACATTAGAGCTCTTAGTATTTAAAAAAAGGTCTTGCAGAACAATTCCATACAATGCTTCTCCAGAAATTCATTTTTTCCCCTCTCCTACACTAGAGGCCTATATATATAGATATAACTAGCAAGTTTGATATTCTTTCCTAAATCAAGGAGAGTTATGAGTAAATGAGGTATATCATCCCTTTACATGTGTATTCTTGAACTGTTGTTGATCAGAAGTGGTCATAAATGCATAGGGAGTGCTCTTGGAGGTAGGTGTAGACAGTTTCCCTTGATATTTAGCTGACATCCCATTTGAAGAGACAAAATCCCATGTTTATAGAAGGTTGGCTCCATTGACTCCTACAATTCGGCCTGGTTGGTGGAACACATGTATTTTGCCAAAAATATTAATGAAAAAAGGTATTTTAGACACAAAAATCCACCTTAATCATACATTCATTAAACAACACACAAAAATACTCATGGATGACTATTAAATATGGTCAAAAGAAAACATTAAGTCATTTTATGGTGGAAAATATGTCAAAGATGAGCCTTTATAATAGACAATAATGAGGCTCATCACAAAGGATCCCCATGTGGTTGCAAAGGTGTTTTTGTCCTGATCTTCCTATGCGATCTGAACTTAATGATATTCAAAGAAACCATCAGTGAATGAGTAGGCTTCCCTACCACCAACGTTTTACATCACATCATCTATGAAGGAAGTTGGGACCGGATCATGGACACAAGCTATGTTGAGGCTCCATAAATCGATGCATATCCAATTTCCCTGGTATTTTTCATTTTAACAACCATGTGATGCAGACCCCCCTTCTCTCCTAAAGGGTCCATGACCTCCCAGTCAAGGATCTTAAATCCCTTGAGTTGGATTAGCTCTTTCAGACCTTCAATGTCCCTAGAACGTTTTACACAGGTCCCTTTTTCTCTTTGTTTGTAGGTCCTATGGAACCCGCAGGCCCCTTCCTTAGCACTTTTTCGACCTCTGAGTTTATGGGCACTAGCTCCTTTCTGCTCATCCCCCTCCTTCATGCAACCTCGGGCTAAGGCATGGCACTAAGCCTCCTAGCGCTTTGCAACTTTGGGTTTCAACTGCCTTGCGTGCAGCTAGTCTCTTTCTATTCGAACTTCGAACCAACGAAGTGACTTAGAACCAGATATACGGTTCACGCCCCCTTCGATAACCAATGGTGGTGATCTCTTTGTTCTTTGCAACTTCATGATTTCAGGATTATTGACTCCTCAATACTTTGAATCCATCATTCCGTGAATCCCCAGAGGAACCCACGGCTAACGACTGCGTAAATTTTCCCAAATCCGACGGCTTGAGATGATCTCACTTCCTCTGAACAGATCTACGGTTCAGATGGGCTTTGGGTTCCGTAACTTCGGAATATTTTCTTCGTTCTCAAATGAAAACTTATGAATATGTGAAGTTCGAAGGACTTCGAGGTGTAACCTCCCCGTGCCTTTTTGATCTCTAAAAGTTGTTCGTGATCGCAGTTCCTTCCAAAGGGATCTCAACCGTCACTTCGCAACTCTCAACATATTTCTCCCTTCCTGTTGATTCTTGGTCGTGTTGATGGGTCCTAAGTCCCTTGATTCAACAGCAAGAACCAAACCCACCACCGAGGCCCAATTAGACTCTGCAGTGTTTTATAGTGGAATGGTTCTCCAGATCTTGCGATCCGGCCAATTTATCGATGGGCTTTATGTTTTCTTGTGAAGGATCTTCCTTTAGTTCGGACTATCTCTTTTTGTATTTTCTCTTGGGTGGGACCGATATGAGATGTAATCTGATATAAACCAACTTGGAAACAAAATAGAATTAAGGTTAACTACTAGGGAAGAGGCTGAACTTGGGATAACCCATTGCTCAAGCATGCAGACAACAATTTTACACCACATGAATAGTACTAATACATTAACCATGTGAGCATCCAATTATTGTCTGAGAAAATAATTACCAAAAAGAAAACACTTATGTGATAAGACAATGGCAAGCAAAATAATTCACCTACTTAATCATCCATCACATAATAACACCACGGTTCATCTTCATCATTAAAGTAAAGAACAACAAAATATTGCACCAGGTAACTTGACAATAGATTAAATATCACTTACTCATTACAGCATCATTCATGAAATGAGATAGGAAATAGTTCTTCTCCACATCCAATCACATGCATTTGATGAAAATAACTTTGTCTTTGGTCCAGAAGGACTTCTCAATTCAAAGGCAGCTTCAAAATAATTCGTAACAACTAGAAAGAAAGAGTTGTTGCAACAACCATCGACCCTTAACTAATTGGTCAATGTTCTTATTTATAACATAAAATTCAACTGAAAATAATGGCTAAGTGTGGTTAAGAAAAACAAAACTCGCCACGTGGTGTCTTCTTCTAACAGTTTCTTTAACAGTCAACTCAAGATATCCCTTCGAAAGGGTGACTTTTCTCATAATCCGACCAACTGATAAATAGCTCATCGCAAGTTTGGGCCCATGGAAATTTGTGTTGCTCCATCGCAACCGTGTAAATTCCTCTGGCCTCCACCGCATGTGCTCGGTACTTCACTAGACTGGTGTTTAACTATTGTAGCACAGTCTAAATTCTAATTGGATGTTCCATAAATCTTTTCACTTGTCTTGGCGTTGCGTCGGTCATCTTCGCTAGCTCTTCAACCCATCATAAATATTTCTTTGTATGTGATTCGACTATGTCACACAAGTCGACGAAGTCGTTGGGGTTGTCAAAATCAGGGATTCTGATATTCCTCATCATCTTGTTGATCTCTGGATCTAGTTTCTCTCAGATTCCTCGACAAAGTTAAGGATTCAATTTTTCTCAATAGTCGGAGGGAGTTTCTCCTGTAAAATTCGCTAAGCCTGGTTGCTTGATACTTACGTGTTCTCTGCAACCTTTCGGATTACCTGCACCATCCCTATTAGCACTTCCATATTCTTCAGTTAGGGTGGGTTATATCTGTGCGCTATAGCATAGTAAATCAGGTACAGAAAACATGAGATTCAAAGTCATGCTAGTGGTCGATTGGCCCTTATGGTCGGGAAAGGATGACAGAGTTGAAAATGTGCCAAAAGTACAAGTAGGTTCCAAAAATATCAAATCCTGTCATAAGGGGAGTCTTTAAATGATTCAGGTCGAGGCAGGTTGCTCAAACAGAAGTCGCATCAGCAAGTGCATCAACCATCATTATCTCATTATGGAGGCTGGGGAAATTGAGAGGAATCGAGATAATCGTACCACACATCCTCCACAATTCCTATCGACTACATCTCACATGCCTCGGATCATACGATCTCATGGATGTGACACAATAATTCCTTAAAACATCTCATCGCAAGGTATTCAGTGTCCCCTGGCACATTTCAACTCATTGCCCCACTCCGTTATAAATTCTAGATGTTCTGTAAGTGTTCTACTCACCAATCGAGCTTGTGCACCATTGGTAACTCGTCTTGCGAGCTCACTTTGACCAAATTGTTTTCTTTGGGCCTTTGTCAAGTCATCCATGCATAAGGTGGATACGCTGTCGCACCATGGGAACTCCTCAAAACACAAGATGAGGCCTGCGAGGCAGCCAAAGCGCTAGGCCTGAGCCACAAAATGCCTGGGACTCATTCTTATTTGCAGCAGGTGTTTTGGAAGCTTCGAAGGGAGATTCCTACCTTCACGTGGAGATGATGGTATTGCCCTGTGCAGACGCCAAAGTGAAAGAAGCTACGTCGGAAGGAAAAAATTTGGAAGTCACGCTTCCTCAGCAGTAGATATTGCAGAGGAGAGGGAGGCCCAGAAAGAATAAAGAAGTGGGAGGGGAAAGATAAATCCCGATTGAGTCACGCACGCGATCAGCTGCTGAGGAATTCCTGATGCATGCTATCTGGCTAGAGCCGGTCAAAACCATAAGTTGAGGAAGAGAGAGTCGAATGAGAAGCACAGAAGCCTCAGGTTCCAATGTTCGAGAACCTAGTTAACAGCTAGGGCATGCACAACTTGCCATAGTTGAACTCTACCAGGAAAATAGAGAACTACGATAGAAGTTGGCATAAAATACCCTTGAGGCGTCAACACCACAAGGTCATGAAGGGAACGTAACCTGGCTCAAGAGGAAACTTTGGGAGGCGCAGGATACGATCATGCAGTTGTGCGAAGTGCAAAGGGTTTCGGAAGAACGAAAGATGAAAACACCTCAGGGAGCACAGAGTAGCCGAGAAGAAAGTCCACGCACATAAGAGACATGATTGGCAAACTCCTTTTTGCATTCTCACACACGACGCAAAACTTTGATAATTTTCCCTTTTGTAAGGAGAATTTTGTGTTCTTAATGTAATCGGGTTCATTGACCAAAAGGTGTAGACAGTGTTTATTGTATGTAACCTAAGCTTGATGACAATATAATATATATAAAGTCTCAAAATTTTGATGAATGGGCTCTAGTTATAGAGATTGAATGCATCATTTCCTCTCTTGGCATGTGTATACTATGTTCTTTGTCTACATTTTCTTGTAAGTTATCCCCTATTTTACACTTGGTGTTGCTTTGATTTGCTTTGTTTATTTATTAATAATCTTCGACAAAAAACCTCTGATGCCAATTGATTTCATCGTACGGCACTGACGTAGCACCACTGACTCGGGATACAAGGTACCAATGACCGGGAACTTATCTTACGAGTAATGGTCAAGATTAGGGATTTTCTCAAGTTGAGAGCTTTAAGCTAAACTTGGGACTGTCAATGTCGAAAAGGTATCGGAGGTCGACTTTCAAAAATAAACCTATCGCACGTCCTCCTTGTAAGTTAAAGTCCCCAAAAAATCCCCGATATCGAAAACGTTTCGGAAGTCGGTGATCGGTGATATCACTTCATTCTTTGTGAGTGCTTACTCTCTTAGTATTTCGTCGATGATGAAAGGATCGGTCATCGGCGATATTCTCAATGATTCTTGTCACGAAAAAAATCTCCCATCTGTCGATGCCGACGAAGATCGGGACTCGACAACTTTGGTTCTCTCCAGTGTTTTCTTTGGCGCTTAATCCTTTTTTATGTTGAATTCCTTAAGCACGTCCAAGAAAGATTTGACTGTAAATTATCTAATTTAGATATTAGTCTTTTAAGTTAATGGTTTTCACATGTCCAAACAATATTTTAAAGACTTAATGAGAATAAAAAATGATAATCAAAGGACACATTTTTCAAATTAGACAATGCCAAAAGATTGAGTGGTACCCAAAAAGTGAAATTTCACATAGACTTTTTAGGGTGTGTTGAGTGCTCAACAAATGGCGATTCACTGGGCGAAAGAAGAATCTATGTTCTTCCTTCATGCTTGGCTGATACAAAAGCTAGTGGAGAACCTTACTGGCTTCTAAATCATAGCCTCTTTTACCCTTGCAATTTGAAATTCTCTGGTTAATGATTTTGGGTCTTCCTGTGGGATTTTAAACCTTTATTCCTCCTTTGTTTCCTGTAATCTTGACTCACAACCCTTTTTACAAAAGTCTAGTAAAGCATTCACTGGCATATAGCCTTTAGTTACCTCTACTCACTTTCTTTGGTGTTGCTCCGCTTCCAGCGAGAATCCATAGCCCCGACAAAGTCACCCCGACATCACAGACCTTGTTTCGTTGCCAGCGAGCATCCATAGCCCCAGCGGAGATATCTGCATACCCACTCCTATTGTTCACTCTTTTGATAACATCAACTTTATTTTGGCATGATGCTCTGAGCAAGTGGGAGAGGATGATGTTTTTTTATTTCGCAAAGTGAGATGGTTAAGGTGAATCCTTTGCTAGATTTGTGTTCAGGGTTCATGTAGTCCTTTCCATCTTTCCTACTTTCCCTTATGGTTTTACTAGGCCACCAAGTAGACATTTCTGACATTTCTCCAAAATTGTTCATTTGCGCAGGTTAGATAGAGCACCCCCCAAAGGAGCCACAAGTTCCTTGGTGCTTCTTGTATTGTATATGAGCGATGAGTTCGGAACAGAGTTCACTATGTTGCATGATTTGAGGTCAACCATTGTCCTGCTAAACACAACTTTCAAAAGTGCATAAATCCAGAAAGCAAAAGAAAACAACAAAAAATGCATTTCCCAATCACGAAAACACTCATACAAAAACAATTTTTTTTATTATTATTGGAAATATTGTTTGAGGGCTTGGAAATTTACTAGGAGGGTGTCAATTTCCCCCCTCAGATTCTGTAACCGATAAGTACCTGCCCCAATCTTCTCAACCACCTAGAAAGGTCCAAGCCATGGATTCTAAAACTCAGAATGCTTCCCTTTTGGCTCATTTGCTCTGTCTCATTTTAGGACTAAGCCTCCTACTTCAAAAAAAATATCTTTAGCCTTATGCTTATCAAACCATATTTTCACTATCTATTGGTGAGCTAGAAATTTTGACTTAGCCTTTTCTCTCTCTTCTTCTAGCATGAGCAGAGTATCAATTCTTTGTTGTATGACCGATGAGGGTTTCCCATTGGAATCTTGGGCTAGTTGAAGAGATGGAAGATAAATCCCCTTTGGGAGAATGGCTTCATGTTCGTAAACCATAAAGTACGGGAAATTTCCTACAACTTCCTTGGGTATGACCCTATCGGCCCATAGAGTGTTATGGAGTAGATTATGTCAATTCCTTTGGTTATCTGCAACCGTCTTTTTTAATATTCTCACTAGGTTCTTATTGGTTGATTCTGCCACCCCGTTTCCCTATAGATAATAATTTGCAGAGTACCTAATTATGATTCCTTTGTCTAGATCAAACTCTATCAATAGAGTGGAAGAAAAATAAGTTGCATTATCAAAAACTAGAAAATAAGGGACACCAAACCTTGTGATCAATTGTTGTTCTATGAATTGGATCACCACCTTCTCGTTTACATGAGTTAGAGGGATGGCCTCTACCCACTTCATGAAATAATCGGTGGCAGTAAGTATATACTTGTGTTGTTTCGAGCAACTGGGTGTAATTTCCTCTATGATATCCAACCCCCATTTCTCAAAAGGCCTAGAGACAATCATTGGTTGGAGTGGGATTGCTACTCTCTTCTCTCTTCCAACACTTATTTGACAAGTTTTATAGTTCCTAGCGTGGGTGTGAGTGTCTTTGAACAAGGTGGGCCAATAATAGCCAGCTCTCAGTATCTTATGAGTGGTGGTGTTTCCTGCGAAATGTCCACCAGCAGGGCCATCATGGAGCTCCTTTAGAACTTTTTCTGCGTCTTCACGTTCGAGACATATTAAGAGTAACCCATCATAATTAATCCAAAAGAGTACCGAATTTATGAGGTGATATTGTGTAGACTTTAACCTGAGATCTCTCCTTTCCCTAGGGTTGATATTTTCTCGACAAGTCCCATGGTGTAGGAGATAAGTTATGTAACACCCCTTTTTGGTTACCAAGGCTTTTATCGCTCTCTGTTACCAATCTGTAAACACCTTTTACATAAATCATACAGGAATTATATAATCCACTGGCATTTAAGAAAATAAATGCATTTAAGCTCAGAGTAAACATATTATTTACTGCTATAATTAACAATCAATAGCATTTAATAATAAGTAATACACATAGTGGAATTCATGATAACATAAGAAACACAGTCATGCAAAACATGATTAAAGCATAATCAGATACTTATCTTTTAACAGTGGTAGATTCCACCAACCAAGTGTAGGCCTTCCACGAACCTCCCAGCCTTAGACCGCACTGCTCATCAAGCTCAACAGTGGGTCACCCCCAAGCTGGGACTAAGCTCCACCCCGAGACAAGGAATCCTAGGCTAGGCTGAGGTTATAGGGAAAACAACACACAGCCACAAGGATGGGATTCTCTCCTAGGAACCTCTCACGCTCACTGCCCACAGACCCTCATTCCCCACATGCCTGTTCCACCCCAGGAGTATACACCTTCTCTGTCACCTAGAAAGTCCTTTGTTTTCTAACCTCCCTTGCCTTAGGTTATAGCAATAGACCGGACCGGAAGTCTCTGGGCTCTGTGGCAGCTACTGGGTTCCTTCTAGGAGTCCTCTCCTTCCTCTGTGCAGTCTCTCCTCTAGAGAGAGACGCTCATAGGCCAAAACCACCTGTTCATCCAACCTCAACGCCACTCACCTGGAGAGAGAGAGAGTTTCACAACTGGTCACAAGCCATACGTAGTCCATCACTGCGTTGCCACAACAACCCATGGGAAACAGACACAAGATTCCTCAAACTAGTTCAGCGATGGAAAATCGATCTCACGGTCATGGCTTCAAAACAGAGATCTTATGCACAGGCTCGATCTCGGGTAGTGGATGCACACGGATTCTCCAGACACAACACAGGATTTTCCAGTTCAAAACAGAGGTGAAACCAGCTCTTTCAGAATCGATCATAGGCTTCTGGTTTAGTACGGAGGTATACACATGTTTTCTCAGAGCCAAACATAGAATTTTCAAATCACAGGGATGCACGAAGATTCTCTGTATAACTCAGGTCAGTTGTACTGCTCAGAGACTGTACACACTCAGGCAGTCCGATCGAATGGGAGAAGGAACCCCCTCACGGTCCACCCTGGCCATTTTATTCGCATGCACCAGGTTCAACACTTGTCGCCCTGGAGACTGCATGGGTTCCACCAGCACGCATCACCTTCCCTTGGTCAGGAACTTAAGATAAAAATATAAATGGCACATGTTCTTTTGGAATAATAATAAAATATTATCCCCGGGCTTAATCCCCCTAGGATAAACACTTATCCCATTTTCCCACCTTCCAACCTCTAATTCCTTGCCCTCTCTATGGATTCTTAGCCCCCCTTCACTCATTCATCATGGTCGGTCTGCACCTGGCGATGTTTACAAATTTTTATTAATTGTTCTACATGATTACATATACACAGCAGGCTCCTGACCTTCAACACTTAGGCTCCCTGGCCTAACAAACACATAAGCCACCAACTTATAAAAACTTTGCTCACCAGCCTATAAAACATAATTACAATTCCTTTCCGAACATGATTTACGACAGGTCTCGGCCTTGGGGACACTACAAGTTAAATCCTCATACCAAGACTCTGGCCCTGGGGAAATGTATGAAGCTTCACCACACCATAATTTCATTTCATTCTCCCATATGGAATCTTCATTTACTTGGTCATGGGCTTCAGCTGCGAGTTTGCACAACCCTTGCCCTTTAACTAGTTTGGAAAGTTTTATATCTAGATCAAATTCTTGGACCATTGCCATCTAGTTCCCTCTTCTTTCCCCCATCTCTTACTGAGTAAACAAGGATCGGACCGTAGGGTGAGGCACAATCACTTTGGTGTGGTCCTTGAGGATGTAAGACCTGAAGTGACTTACTGCCTTATATACCGCATAGGCTTGTTTATCAACCGCAAGATAATTAAGTTCGACTCCGTGGAGATTAGTGCTCATGAATGACACCAGAGCCTCATTGTTTTCATCATCCTTCTGAGTCAACACTGCAGCTAACGACTGGTCGGAGGTGAAAGTATAGAGGAATAAATCCCTACTGAAATCAAGACTTTGTAACATGGGGGCATGGGATATAGTAGTTTTAATATTGCTGAAAGCATCCTTTCGTTCATCATCCCACTTAAATTCAGCATCTTTGTGAATCATCTTTTGTAAGGGTTTGATAGTTTCCACGAAATCGAGAGTGAATTTCCTCACGAAATTCATTTGCCTGAAAAAAGACTGCATAGCTTTCTTGTTGTGAGGCAACGAGAGTTGAGTTATGGCCTTAATCCTTTCTGGGTCTATGCAAATGCCTCCTTGAGATATAACGTGGCCTAGTAGCTTACCTTCCTCGACGCCGAAAATATTTTTCTTGGGATTTAAGGATATACCGTATATCCTACACCTTTTGAAAATTTGAGTTAAGTGTTGGATGTTCTCTTCTTTGTTCTTTGAATACACAGTTACATCATTTAGTTACACTACCACACACTTGTTGATTAGTCCTCGAAATTCTATGTCCATGGCCCTTTGGAAGGTTTCCCCTATGTTGATTAACCCAAAAGGCATGTGTTTATAAGCGAAGGTTCCCCACTTGGTTCGGAAGGTAGTTTTCAAATGATGTTCCTCCGAAACAAGGACTTGGTTGTAACCTGAGAAACCGTCTAGTAGAGAGAAAATCTTCGATCCAGACACAGTATGTAGGAGTTGCTCCATTGGCAGGACTAGGTAATTGTCCTTTTCTGAAGCTCTATTGAGGTTCCTAAAATCTACGCATAAGCAAATTTATCTAGACTTTTTCCTCACAGGAACCAAATTTGCTACCCATGCGGAATTCCTAACCTGGAAGATGATCTTGGCATCTAAGAGTTTCTTTAATTCCTGATACATGAGAGGTTCCATGGATGGGTGATACTTTTGGAGCTTCTGTTGGAAAGGTTTCACCTCAGGTTTTAACAGTATAGTGTGTTGAATGATACGAGTGTCATAAGTTTTCAAATCTCAGTAGGACCATGTGAAGACATCTTGATATTGTTTGAACAGTTTGAGATAAGCCCGTCTTTCCTCTTTAGATATAGTCTTGTCAAGATTCACATTATCTGGGTTTTCCCGTGTTTTGAGATTTATAGTTTCATGCAGGGGACATGAGCTACCGGTCTTTGTGTTTTTAGGCCCCTTAAATCGTTCTTTCAGGTCAAACATGTTTTCCAAATTATGTATCCCTTTCGAGATGGTGTGAGATTTCGATCTATCAATAGGTTGGCATTTCTGAGGATTATTTTATGTTGATTTCTCCTGGAATACTTCATCGTCGATGGCCAAATCCTTGAAACTTTCTTGGTTAGTCAGGAAGTTTATGATCTATTCATCTCCTTCAAATACTTTCCAATTAGAAATGTTGTTAGGCACCGATGTTTTGTAGATTAGTTCCATAGTGAATCGGGAGGCTTCATAATCTTCCATAGGTGACATCCTTGAAGCATCTGTGGCCAGGAAATCAACAAGGATATTCTTTTCTCTGGGGATCGTGATGATATTGAAAGCTTCAAAATGATATATTAACCTATGCACTTCCTTTTGATAATTCTTTAGGTGTGGGGAATTGCAATGTATAGTATTCCTTACTTGTCTAACAATAATCTCTGAGTCCCTGAAAATTTCCAATTCTTTGATGTTCAAGTCTATGGATTTCTTTAACCCTTGTACTAGAGCTTCATACTCGGTGGTTCTATTGGTGCATTTGAATTCTGGTCTACATGATAGGAAATGATGTTTACCTTTTGGAATCAATGAGGATGCACCCTGCCCCTGATCCTTCCTGCAATTTAGATCCATCAAAGTATATGGTCCAAATTTGTGAATGAAAATCGCCCTTTTCATCTTCCTCATTACTTCCTTTCTTCCCTATCTTTTGTTTTGTAATCTCTAGTGTAGGGTCTTGACAGAAGAGGTGTCTTCTGTCAATATCGACGACTTCTCTTGAAAAACCATTTCAGATTTTTGTGTGAGAGGGACATCAAATAAGAGAGGAGAAAATTTCTCGAAGTGGGAATCGCAGGAATAATTTCCCAGCACAGGGAAATCTATGGATGAGGGTTCATTCATGGTTTCTAGATCAATGAATGTATGTTTCAGGTATCTCTCCCTATCGATTATGATCATATTCTTGTATCCCTTTAGTGGTAGAAAAAGGTGTGCCCAGTCTGTACTAAAGTACCCGTTTAACTTCTCAGACCAATCTCAACTTAGTAATAACCCATAGGCCTCTGGGATGTCTACTACAATGATGTCAATCACTTGCACAAACTTAGGATGTGTCACTATCCTGATCATTACATCTATGAGTTACCCCATGACTTTGACCTGGGTTTTGTCTAGTTGTATCACATGTTTATCACTCTTGAGAGGAACGACATTTAATTTTTTTCAAATAGACAAGGTCATAACGTTGGAAGATGCTTCTGAATCTACCAAACAATTGTGGAGGTTCATGTTGAAGACTTCAAACGTTAAGAGAAACGGTGGGACAAAAGGTTTTCCCTTCTTATCTTCTAAGAAGGTATTCACAGTTGGTTTATTTACTAGATCTATGGAAGGTAGATTTATTTTCTGCTCCTTGCTTGTCATAGGGTTTTCTACTGATTTCAACGCTTGTAGCAGGAAATATTTTTAGTGAGGAATTATGCATATGTCCATAATCGATATATTAGCCTTCAACTTCTTCAGATATTCAACTACGTTGTACTCCAGTTTGGGCGATTCCCGCGTATGGATGCTAATAGGATTCTTATGGGGAGAAATAGGTGCTTTCGGGTGATCGGAAGTTGACCTTTCCCCTAACGTTTAAGTGGTAGTAGGATCCTTTGAGACAGGAGAACCTTTACTTCTAGTTTTCACAACTGAGATCTCGGCAGGTGGTTCTTGAACCTGAAATACATCATCAGAAGGCATAATTAGGTCAGGATCCCATACCAATATGGTTGTATCTTCTAGTGGGTCAATCTCTTCCTGGTCAGCAACATTCATAACCGAACTTCTTGGTTGTTCAGTTAGAGAAACCTAATCTAAAAATCGATTGGCCATCAAATTCATGGCATGCACCCATTGAGGGAAATCTCTTTTAGAGTGTTTTTCCTGGTGATAAGTACAAAAAGAATCAGATGTGACATTCCTTAAATCGATATTCAAGTTATCTAGGGGAGGTTCAATGGATTTGAATGGAGGGTTCCTTTTAAAGAAAGGCTTATAGGTCCTTTGGACTTGGTTTCCTTCCCCTACGTTTCTCTTCATGTCTATGATCTCATTTGATAATTTCTTAACCATGCATTGTAGATCTTCTATGTCTCCATTACCCTTGTCGGGAGTCTGTTTTGCTTGTTTTCCGAGTGGTTTAGTCAGAAGGAGTCCTCTCCTGGGAGGAGGTTGGGATTCTTTCTTAACTAAAGAGACCTAGCCTTATTTACACCCTTTCATCTGTAATTCTATCATTTTATCTTCTTCAAAATTCTCAGCTAAAGTTCGTTTGGCAGCCCTCTTCACAAAACTGGAAATAGAAGTTGGGATCACATTAGTGTATACTTCGATTTTCAACTCTTGAGTTGGTTTGGCTTTGGGATGGAATTTGTTTAAGATGGTCATGAATATTTGATTGAAATATTTAACCTTCTCTTTCAAACTCATGGTGGCAGTGAACATCTCAGCCATCAGATCTCCCATAGTAGTCTCTTCTGCAAATTTATCTAGAAAATATTTTTGAAACTTTTTCCAGCTAGTTATGGATCCTATAGGTAAGTTAAAATACCATGTGGAGGATGGGTTCTCAAAAGTGTAGGGGAACATCTTGCAAACTACGTCTTCATGCTGGACGTTCATAAGTCTGACCGCTAGTATAAATTTCTTGATATGATCTTCAGGCAATCCCGAGGTTTCAGCATCGAACTTAGGAAGTAACTTCTCTGGATGTCGGGGAAGGTTATGGACTGGTCCCAGGAGGGACAAATCATCTTTGGCCAACCAGGGTTGATTTTTCATAGGTGGGTTCCCCCTTTCTTCATTATGGTCATTGTTGCCTTCCATATCTTCGGACTCTGAGTTATACTCCTCCTCTTCCAAAAAATCATTTGGTTCAGAGACGTCTCCGGCTGGCATTTCGGGTATCAAATAAAGAGGATCTTGGATTTCGGTGATTTTGAAATCTATTAAGTCTTCTACCGAGTGCATGAAAACCTCGTCAGGAGTACTAACCACTGGTTTTCTTTGTGGTTTTCTTCTAGGGAGTACAGAAGGTAAGGACAACGCATCAATCTGTCGGGCATATGCTCTTGTGATTCTTCTGAATTGATTTATTTCCTCGTGAGGAAGAGCATAAGGTATTTCAGGGTTAAAATATTCTTCCTCAGACTGGGGTGAGTTACTCATTCCAGGAGTACTCAGCATGTGTGGGTTGTCTTGGGAATGACTAGCCATGCATGTGGGTTGTTTTGAATCTATAGGTTGTTTAAAATAATATGTAAAATATTTATCCAGCCATTCATTCCCAGGCCCTCCTTCTAGCACCAATTCTGTTGATGGGTCCTAAGTCGCTTGATTTAATAGCAAGAACCAAACCCACCACCAAGGCCCAATTAGACTCTGTAGTGTTTAATAGTGGAATAGTTCTCCATATCTTGCGATCCGGCCAATTTATCGATGGGATTTATGTTTTCTTGTGAAGTCTCTTCCTTCAGTTCAGACTATCTCTTTTTGTATTTTCTCTTGGGTGGGACCGATATGAGATGTAATCTGGTATAAACCTACTTGGGAACAAAATAGAATTAATCTCAACTACTAGGGAAGAGGTCGAACTTGGGATAACCCGTTGCTCAAGCATGCAGACAACAATTTTACACCACATGCCTAGTACTAATACATTAACCATGTGAGCATCCAATTATTGTCTGAGAAACTAATTACCAGAAATAAAACACTTATGCAATAAGACAATGACAAGCAAAATAATTCACCTACTTAATCATACATCACATAATAACACCACGATTCATCTTCATCATTAAAGTAAAGAACAACAAAATATTGCACTAGATAACTTGACAATAGATTAAATAGCTCTTACTCATTACAACATCATTCATGAAACAAGATAGGAAATAGTACTTCTAAACGTCCAATCACATGCATTTGATAAAAATAACTTTTTCTTTGGTCCAAAAGAACTTCTCAATTCAAAGGCATCTTCAAAATAATTTGTAACAAGCAGAAAGAAAGAGTTCTTGCAACAACCATCAACCCTTAACTAATTGGTTGATGTTCTTATTTATAACATAAAATTCAATTGAAAATAACGGCTAAGTGTGGTTAAGAAAAAAAAAACTTGCCACATGGCATCTTCTTCTAACATTTTCTTTAACAGTCAACTCAAGATATCCCTTCAAAAGGGTGACTTTTCTCATACTCTGACCAACTGATAAACAACTCATCGCAAGTTTGGGCCCATGGAAATATGTGTTGCTCCATCGGAGCCGCATAAATTCCTCTGACCTCCACCAAATGCGCTCAGTACTTCACTAGACTGGTGTTTAACTGTTGTAGCATAGTCCGAGCTCTAATCATATGTTCCATAAATATTTGCACTTGTCCTAGCGTTGTGTCGGTCACCTTCACTAGCTCTTCGGTCCATAATAAATCTTGCTTGGTATGTGATTCGAATATGTTGCACAAGTCGACGAATTCGTTGGGGTTGCCGAATTAGAGGAGTCTGATATTCCTCATCATATTTTTGATCTATGGATCTAGCTTCTCTCAGATTCCTCAATGAAGTTACCGAGTCAATTTTTCTAGAGAGTCGGAGCGAGTTTCTCTTGTAAAATTTGCTAAGCCTAGTTGTTTGATACTTACGTGTTCTCTGCAACCTTTCAGATTACCTGCACCATCCCTGTTAGCGATGCCATCTTCTTTAGTTAGGCTGGGTTATATCCACTCACCATAGCATGCTAAATCAGGTATGGAAAACATGAGATTCAAAGTTACACCAGTGGTCGGTTGGCCCTTGGGGTCGGGAAAGGATGTTAGAGTTGAACATGTGCCAAAAGTATGAGTAGATTCCAAAATGATCATATATTTTCATAAAGGGAGTCGTTAAATTATTCAGGTCAAGGCAAGTTTCTCAAACAGAGGTCGCATCAGCAAGTGCATCAACCATCATTAGCTCATTATGGAGGTTGGGGAAATTGAGAGGAATCGAGATAATCGTACCACACATCCTTTGCAATTCCTATCGGCTGCATCTCACATGTCTTGGATCATACCGTCGCGTGGATGTGACATAGTAATTCTTTAAAACATCATGTCGCGAGGTATTCAGTGTCCCCTGGCACATTTCGGCTCGTTGCCCCACTTCGTTATAAATTCTAGATGTTTTGTAAGTGTTCCACTCACCAGTCGAGCTTGTGCACCATTGGTAACTCGTCTCGTGAGGTCACTTTGACCAAATTATTTGCTTATGTCCTTTTTCAAGTCATCCAAGCATAAGGTGGATATGTTGTCGCACAATGGAAACTCCTTAAAACACAAAACATGACCTACGAGGCAGCTGAAGCGCTAGGCCTGAGACACAAAATGCCTCGGACTCATTCTTATTTGCAATGGGTGTTCCTGGGGCTTCGAAGGGAGATTCCTACCTTCGTGCGGAGACAACGGTATCGCCCCATGTGGACGCCGAAGTGGAAGAATATACGTCGGAAGGACAAAAGTTGGAAGTCATGCTTCCCCAGTAGTAGATACCGTGGAGGAGTGGGAGGCCCAGGAAGAATAAAGAACTGGGAGGGGAAAGACAAATCCTGATTGAGTCATGCGCGCGATTAGCCACTGAGGAATTCCTTATGCGCGTTATCCGGATAGAGTCGTTTGAAACCATAAGTCAAGGAAATGAGAGCCAAATGAGAAGGACATAAGCCTTGGGTTCCAATGTCTAAGCACCTAGTCAATAGCTAGAGTAGGCACAACTTGCCATAGCTAAAATCTACCAGGAAAATAGAGAACTACAACGACAGTTGGCAGAAAATAACCTTGAAGTGTCAGCACCACAAGGTCATGAAGGGAACGCAACCTGGCGCAAGAGGAAACTTCGGGAGGCGCATGATACAATCATGCAGCTGCGTGAGGTGCAAAGGGTGTCGGAAGAACGAAAGATGAAAAAAACTTAGGGAGCGCGAAGTATCCAAGAATAAAGTCCACGCACAGAAGAGACATGATTGGAGAACTCCTTTTTGCATTCTCAAACGCGACGCAGATCTTTGATAATTTTCCCTCTTGTAGGGAGAATTTTGTTTTCTTAATGTAACCGGGTTTGTTGACCAAAAGGTGTAGATAGTGTCTATTGTATGTAACATGATCTTGATGACAATCTAATATATATAAAGTCTCAAAATTTTGATGAATGGGCTCTGATTATAGCAATTGAATGCATCCTTTCCTCTCTTGGTGTGTGTATACTATGTTCTTTGTCTACATTTGCTTGTAAGTTAGCCTGGATTTTACACTTAGTGTTTCTTCGATTTTATTTGTTTCTTTATTAATATCCTTCGACAAAAAACCTCTGACACTGATTGATTTCATCGTACGACACCAACGTGGCACCACTGACTCAGGATACAGGGTACCAACGACCGGGAAATTATCTTACAGGTAATAGTCGGGCTTGGGGCTTTTCTCAAGTCGACCGCTTTAAGCTAAACTTCAGACTGTCGATGCCAAAAAGGTATCGAAGGTCGGCTTTCAGAAATAAACCTATCACGCGTCCACCTTGTAAGTTAGCATCCCCGAAAAATCCCCGATACCGAAAACATTTCGAAAGTTGGCGATCGGTGATATCACTTCATTCTCCGTGAGCACTTACTCTCTTAGTATTTCTCCGATGTTGAAAGGATCAGTCATCGGCGATATTCTCGGTGATTCTTGTCACAAAATCATCTCACGTCTACCAACGTCGATGAATATTGGGACTCAGCAACTTTGGTTCTCTCCAGCATTTTCTTTCACACTTAATCCTTTTCGATGCTGAATTCCTTAAGCGCGTTCGGGAAATCTTTGACTGTCAATTCTCTAATTTAGATATTAGTCTTTTAAGTTAATGGTTTTCACATGTCCAAGAAAGATTTTAAATACTTAATGAGAATCAAAAATGATAATCAAAGGACACATTTTTCATATTAGCCAATGCACTTCATTCTCCATGAGCACTTACTACTCTCTTAGTATTTCTCCGATGTTGAAAGGATCGGTCATCTGTGATATTCTCGATGATTCTTGTCACAAAATCATCTCATGTCTACCAACGTCGATGAAGATTGGGACTCGGCAACTTTGGTTCTCTCCAGCATTTTCTTTCACACTTAATCCTTTTCGATGTTGAATTCCTTAAGCACGTCCAGGAAATCTTTGACTGTCAATTCTCTAATTTAGATATTAGTCTTTTAAGTTAATGGTTTTCACATGTCCAAGAAAGATTTTAAATACGTAATGAGAATCAAAAATGATAATCAAAGGACACATTTTTCATATTAGCCAATGCCAAAAGATTAAGTGGTACCCAAAAAGTGAAATTTGATATAGACATTTTAGGGTGTGTTGACTGCTCAACGGGTCGTTGTCTCTCTTGAGCTTGACTCTAATGCACCCCTTGTGAACTTGGAATCTCTGAATAAATTTAGACTTAGTGATTTATTCAAAATAAATATCTCTCTACGCACTCATTGTGCTTCGCAGTCCCATTCTCGACACTTAGTCAATTCTTGGCCATGTGCACTCCTTGCAACACTTGGCCTAGGCTTCTCGTTATCTCTTTTGAGCTTCAGTTCTCGAACCCTTTGACTCCTCAGAGGGATAATGTTCCTCTTTAGTCTTGCTAAAGACTAGTATATCATCTAAATATACAACCACAAACTTTCCAATGAAATCTTTTAGTAGTTCATTCATTAGCCTCATAAAAGTATTTGGGGCATTTGTTAATCCAAATGTCATAACAAGCCACTCATAAAACCCTTCATTTGTCTTAAATGTTGTTTTCCACTCATCACCTTCTCTCATCCTTATCTAGCGATATTCACTTTTCAAATCTATCATAGAAAAGAAATTTTCTCCACTTAAACAATCCATTAAGTCATCCATTCTTGGCAAAGGAAACCAATACCTGATGGTGATCTTGTTTATGGCTCTTGAGTCTATGCATGTTCTCCATGCTCCATACTTATTTGGACTCAACACATTTGGTATTGTTCATGGACTCAATATTTCTCTGACCAAACCCTTGTCTAACAAATCCTGGACTTGGTTCTTTAACTCTTCATTCTCTTGAGGTGTCAATCTGTATGATTATTTTTTTGGCAGACTTGATCCTGGTATCAAATAAATATGATGGTTGATACTTCTGATGGATGGAAATGAGTTAGGAAACTCATCCACTACTATGTCAGGAAAACTCTCCAACAGTTCCTTAACTTGTTCAGGAAAATCATCCATTGAAGTACTTGTAAGGACAAATCTGGGTTTCCTCACCACAACAAACTACATCTCTTGTTCCTTCCTGACTTCTCTCAGGAGTTCCTTCCCACTCATGAAAAGTATGCTTGTGTTGGCTTCTTCTTTTACTTTCTTCTCCTCTATTGGCAGAAATAAGTGTGTCCTACCATTCTTCTCCAAGGTGTATGTATTTTTTCTCCCATCATGAATGACATTTCTGTCAAACTACCATGGTCTTCCCAAAAAGACATGACATACATCCATGGGAATTACATCACATAGAATTTAATATCTATATCCTCCTATTTTAAATTCAACGAGGAATTTTTTAGTGACCATTACCTGGTGTCCTTTCTGCAACCATGATACTTTATATGGCTTTGGATGTGCATCTATCTCCAGCTCCAATTTCTCCACCATCTCTATGGATACTAAATTGTCAGTGCTCCCATTGTCAATTATCACCTTGCATACTCTATCTTTATTCTTGCAAGATGTCCTAAATAGATTGTACCTCTGCACTGGATTTTCAATTTATGGATCTGATTTTAAGAGAACCTTCCTCAACATCAGGGATGTTCCATCCTCTACACCTTCTGCTTCAACACTCCTTTTTTGTGCTTCCAAAATGTGAGCTTTACCTCCTCCTTATTTCCTTTTCTCGTGACATTCCCAAGACATGTGTCATGTATTTCCATAGGCATAACACCTTACTTCTCCTCCTCTGCTTCTTCATCTTCCTCTAGAAGAACTTCTTCCACCACCTTGTCTTCCTCGGGAACTTCCTCCTCTTTCTCAGTGACTGTGTGGTTTTTCAGTCTTATCTTTGGTTTTATGTGCCTTGTCATGGGAAACTCCCTTTCCTTTGTTCTCGATTCTACCTCTACCTTACTCAATTTGTTTTCTGGCCAACTTCTCCTCTGCTTTCAGTGCAATCTGGTAACCATCCTCTACTATCCTTACTGACATCATGTTGATCTCATCCTCGATTTCATATCTCAAGCCACTTATATATATGGAAATATTTTCTTCATATTTCTCTCTTTGTCCAATCCTAATATTTATCTTGTAGAACTCCTATGTGTACTCCTTCACTATCATACCCTTCTATCTCAGGTTCTGCAACTTCCTAAACATATTTTTCTTATAATATTTTGGCATGAATTTAGCCTTCAGCTTGGCTACCATTCTGTCCCAATTATTTATATTTTGTTTGCCTTTTCTTCTCCTCTCAGCCTACATTTCATCCCACCATAGCGCTGCATGTCCTTTCATTCTGGTGACAACATGTCTCACCTTCTTCTCCTCATCGACATCTTCATAGTTGAAATATTTTTCCATGGATCTTATCCAATCCAGTAGCTCTTCAACATCCATGTTTCCTTCATACATTGGGATCTCTATCTTTTCTCTAGCTCCCAATTTAACAACCTCTCTCAGCAAGTGTTCCTCGGCAACATTTTCCCTACATATTCTTCAACTTTGATTTCTTCACATTCTGCATCACTAATGTCCCCAACATCAGGTTCCCTCCTCTGCGCTGCCTCCATCGCCTCTAATATTGCACGAAGCTATCTCATTTCTCTTTCTATAGTGCGATTGGCTAAAGGTGGCTCCACACGTCTCCTTGGTGGCATTATGTTGACTGTCTCTCACACATAGTGTACACCTTTGAGTTCTTTTTCTCTTCCTGAAACAATTTTAGGCTCTGATACCACTTGATGGTATCAGAGTATCTCCTTTATGTCCTTCGCCTGAAATATACAGATGAAATAACGCTTTGATACCACTTGATGCAGACACCCCTTCTCTCTTAAAGGGTTCACGACCTCCCGGTCAAGGATATTAAATCTCTTGAGTTGGATTAGATCTTTCATACCTTCAATGGCCCTGGACCGCTTTACACGGGTCCCTTTTTCTCTTTATCTATAGGTCCTATGGAACCTGTGGGCATGTTCCTTGGCGCTTTTTAAACATCCTAGTTTCTGGGTTCTAGCTCCTTTCCGCTTGTCCCCCTCCTTCACACGACCTTGGGCTATGGCCTGGGGCTAAGCCTCCTAGCACTTCGTAACTTCGGGTTTCAGCTGCCTTGTGTGTAGCTGGTCTCTTTCTATGCGAACTCTAAATCAGTCGAGTTACTTAGAACCATATCTATGTTTCACGCCCCCTCTGATAACCAATGGTGGAGATATCTGCATGATTTAGGGATTCTTGACTCCTCGATACTCTAAATCCTTCTATCCACAAATCCTCAAAGGAAACCACGGGTAACGACTGTGTAACTTTTCCCAGATTTGACGGCTTGGGACGATCTCACTTCCTATGAGCGGATCTATGGTCTATATGGGCTTCGAGTTCCATAACTCTGGAAGATTTGCATCCATCTCAAAATGAAACTTTTGAATACCCGAATTCTGAAGGAATTCGAGGTGTAACCTCCCCGTACCTTTTTTAGCTCTAACGGTTGTTCGCGATCTTGGTTCCTTCCGAAGGGATCTCAATCGTCACTTCGCAACTTTTAACATATTTCTCCCTTCCTGTTGATTCTTGGTCACTGTCTCTCCTGAGCTTGACTCTGACGCACCCCTTGTGAACTCAAAATATCCAACGAAATTCAGACTTAGTGATTTCTTCAAAATAAATCTCTCTCTACGCACTCCTTGTCCTTCGCAGTCACGTTCTCGACACTTAGTCGATTCTTGGCCCTATGCACCCCTTGCAACACTTGGCCTAAGCTTCATGTTATCTCTTCTGAGCTTCACTTCTCAAACCCTTTGACTCCTCAGAGGGCTACTTCGACACTTAGTCAAACCTCGGATCTGTGCACTCCTTGCAATAGATTCTTACGCAATACTTAGCTTCTTACAAATGAATGTGCACACCTTGCAGCAGTCCCTTTGCACTCCTTGCAAATGGAAATTTCACGCTATCTCTTCTGATCTTATGAGTTGAAACAAACTTTATCACTCCTTGTAGAATATTCTCATGCAAGACTTAGTTTCTTGCAGTGACTGTGCACACCTTGCAGTAGTCCCTTTGCACTCCATGCAAATAGAAGTTTTGTGCTATGTCTTTTGAGATTATGAGTTAAAAAATACTCTATCGATGCACTCCTTGCAGACTGTATGCACACCTTGCATGAACTCAATGAAGAGAAATAGTTGAAATGTATCCAAACACTTCACAGTATCATATTCTCAACAACATAACTCATTCATTCATAAAACCGAAAATAACAGGGAATTGTAAACAGTAGCAACACTATGCATTGGATCAATTTTCCTCTGTTATATTCATTCAAACGAAAATGGATACAGCTATGATAAAACAAGAACTAAAAACTCAGCAACAACTAAATCACAACAATCTCCTACTAACTTGCAACAGCCTCATTCGGGCATACAAAACCTCTATTTATCTCAGAGAATTCTTAGGGTTCCCTCCAACTAATCATCTACTCGAGAAAAAACCAACTTCTACTTAATTTCTGTTACATTAAAGTCTAGGAGTGAAACTCCCATATCACTTGTGATCATTCATCTCCCAAGCATTTGATCTTCTTCAGTTTTTCAATCATTCAAAAAAAAAATTGCAGGAAATGCCAACATTTAAGATTCTGAATGATTCAAAAGTGTGTTAAGGCACTGAGTTGTCTCTCCATGTATGCTTGTTGATGATGCTCCTGCATCACCATGGGACTATTCCATTCAGATTCTTTGACAGGGACAATTTTCCCAACATCCAGCATGTGATCTAGCTCCTTTCGCAATTTTTCTTTGTATATAATATTGAGACAGTAGGGTATTCTCTTGACTATATTTGCATCAGTTTTAAGTTGGATATTCATAGCTCCTAAGGATCCCATGATTCCTTTCATCTCAAAAAAAAATTGAGGAAATAAGTCTTCATACTCTTTCAGGAGGTCAACAACCTAGGTGGCGGTCACCTTTTCCTATTAATCCCCAATGATGGCCATATTCAGTGCTTCTTCTATCCCAATACTGTATTACTTAGTTTTTATAGCACCAACATAATCTGGCATGGTCATCGCAACCTCCCTTCCTTCTAGTGTGTGTTCTCCTTTGGATTCTTGGATCTAGATGTCGTAGGGGTCGTCATTATCAATGTTTTCTATTTCAATCTTCCAGCAATGTACTGCTTCTTTTATCTTTTCCACCGTCTAGTGAAATGATTATACCACTGGTGAAAAATAAATTCCTTAACCCGACCAAGAGCTTCACTGATAGATATATTATCTGAAGTGAACCAGAATGTCTTAAGGAATTGGGAATTCATATAAGTCCACTCGTTTTCCTCGAGACTTCCTCCTGGATACACTATCTTTGGGGGAACATATCCATGCTATGGACAAATTGATGGACCCATTGGGATTGAGGGACTTTCTTAGTAGTACAGTGTCATTTTCAAAAGGAGATGTGTTCTTGGGGATCCTATGTGCCCTTATATCAATTGGCCATTTCAAATTCAGTGATAGGTTGGAAGCACACCTGTATAAACTCAACTACCTTCTCCTAGTTATGAATATTCAAGTGATGGATCACCCAACACCTCACCTGGATCCCTCAAGCCACGACATCCATGGCCTAAAGTATCTTCTTTGCACGGACATTCTTCTCCATTTGGACCAATAATGTCTCCATTGGCCTAGTGCCATAAAATTGTGGGGTATCGGGAAGTTTAGATGTTATCCATTGTACTACCTTTGTGATTCACATGCCTTGCCTTGTTGATACCTCATAAATATTATTCTTCGATATATCCAAGGCATATTCAGAATCTGTGTCATAATATTTGACACTCCTCCAACTTAATTCTCCATCTACGGTGGGTTTGATTTAATCCTCCCCGCACCTTGTCACCTTGTAAATATTTTCAACTGTCGATCTCTATTCACCCTTGTCGAGAGGTTCATTGCAGTGATTTCCTTCATATGGATCAAGTGGTGTGACCATGTGCAGAGCGTCAGTCTCAAATGAAATTTGGTGCTTTTTTAAATTCAACATGACATTGTTGTCAAATGCCCAATCGATTCCTAGCAATGTAGGGTAGGGATCTGACTCATCCATGATTTCAATGACTTCGAAATTGGCCTTCATTTTTACTCCTTATATATTTACCTATGCCTGCTCCAACCAGTCGATGGGGTAGATCTTGTACTGATTGGATAATCACATTTGATTTGGCGACTAGATCAAATTACGTTTCCCCATCACTCCCTAGGATTTCTTGGTAAAATTATAATATCGGATCCTAGATCCAACATGACTCCATCCATATCATACCCACTAAACTCTTTTGTCATATTAAACTCTTGGCCAGTGTGCTTTTTCTTGCTAAGATTGAAAATATCACTTTCTAGCATTGGAGATGCAATGATGGTCTCCTCTCCTTGTTCTTTCATGCAAGCAGTTAACAACTAAGTCAACTTACTCAAAAAATTTGTATCTCTCAGCAAATGCAAACAACAGTGAAAGAAGGTATTGACTTGATCTTCTACTTCTTCCATGTGACCTAAGTCATGCAAGGCTTCTGCGCGCGTTATGCGTTGCAACTCTTCTTTGCATTTTTCATACACTTCCTTCTCAGCGCTTCAGAACATAGTCTATGTGCATGCTTCCTCTATCGATCTTTAAATTGCGTGTTGGATTTATTCATGCACACGAGCTTCCTCCAAATATATCTATGTCATGCACTATAGTTATTCATGTGCATGTGCTTCCTCCAATGACCTCTATGTCATCCACTACACCTCTTCGTGGATCTGTGCTTCTTCTAGTGACCTCTTTGTTGCCCTCTAAGCTTACTCTTGGACCCGTGCCTCTTCAAGAGACCTCTGAGTCACACATTGCATCTCCTCACATGCTCATTATTCCTCCAAGGCTCTCTATGCATCGTGTAGAAACTACTTCTGTTGAGCCACAACAAAATTAAGAGGGGGATGGGGGAGCCTCCTGATCTTTCCCTTTGCTTGTTGACTCAAACCTTCTCTTTGTTTCAATTCTCCCCTATCTTCGCCCCTCCACGGGCTACTACCAGAATGTCCTCTTCCCCATTCTTCTTCTACTTTTTTTTACATGGCTCGGGATGTACCATGTTACAGTTACCCTTCTTGTCCTCCCATTTTTTTAGCAAGTCTGGAAAATCCTTGGTTATATGTTCATGACTATAATAGTATGGGTAGAGCATGTGTGACTTAGTACAGAATCATGAGACATGACCAATCTCACCGCAATTGAAACATGTAGGGGTTCTACTGCCTCCTCCACTGTATCCTTTTCCACGGCCACGTCCATACCCAACTCAAGATCCTTCTTGATATTTTCCTCTTTTTTTCTACCTTTCTCACCCCTCTTTTGTTCCTCTTGTTCCCAAAATGCATCTTGGTTATTATCTTTCAACATCTAGAGGGAGTGACAACTACTGATATCATGGTCGAAAAATTTACATAACTCATAGAATGGGTTGTGATTCGTTGCTTAATAATTTTATAAAGTGGGGCAGTGGGGTGGAACATGACCCCACTGTCAGCATATTTCACACCATTCCAAGTGTCAAGACAGAAATGGACTTGGTGCACTTGTCGCCACATAATTTGGAAGGACCAAGAACTCATCTCGTCGATTCCCTTCTAAATGGAATGTAGTGCACCACACATGTTCACACATGAATTTAGCCTTGGACATATCTTGCAACTGTGTTTTTAGGTTGATCAGTTGCAACTAAACCTGTGTCAATTCGGTTAATGTTTCTATGTCTCTGGGTGTGGCTTCAAAGCACATCGTGATCTCAACTGTCTTGGCCTGAGTCGTCACCTTTTGTTGGGTGAGAGGGACTTGGATATAGGGGAGAAACCATATAATGAACCATTCTCTATGTTTCACATCCTGGATCTGGAAGGACATCCTATCCAATAATCTTTTGAACTGTTGGTCATAATCCTTGACAGTCTCTCCTTCCTTCTGCTTGATTTCCCATATTTTTGTAATGTATTGGGACTCTGACTTCGGTTTCTGAAATTCCTAAAGTAGATCATGTTTGAACTCGGCCAGGGACCTCTCTTGTCTTTTTGTTGCATTATCCTTATATTGCATGTACCATGTCAAGGCCTGATCCCTGAACGTAGTCTCTAGTTGTGTGATCTTATCCGCCTCATCTGTAACTCTCTTTACAGACTAGATTGCTTCATAGTTGAACCAGTGTTTCTCAGAATCATCCTTACTCATTCCATGGAACATGAGAAATCTCAGTGTATTATCTTGATTGGCCATCTTGGAACCAAATTTATTTCCACTCTTTTGAATTCTATTGTTTGGATCCTTCCACACCAATATTGCTTGGGTTAAAGTATTGTTGACTTCACCTTCTCTTTCATTTGTGTCATCACTATTGGTTCCCCATTGTATCATGCAACAAATTCTCTTCTTGTTAGTATGTAACCATGTATGTTTCCTCTTTCGATTCCACCTACACACCATACATATGCACTCTTCCTCTTTTCAAGGTTTCAACATACCACAACAACCAAAGGGTATGGGATTCATCACTTAGGCCCTCACTACCACTACTCTAACTACTGGTATATTCAACTCCAAGCCTCTTTGTAGGCTTGTCCTCAATTTTTCTCCACTCTGGCACAACATCCTCTCCCACACCACTACCTGTTGTGAGCTTACTCTTCATTCTTGACCCAACACCTTGTTGTGCACCCTCAGATAAATCTTCTCTACTATTTTTTTCAACTTTCTTCCTCGGCTTATCTCTTCTTGAGTATATTTTTACTCTTTTTCTCTTCTTCTCTTTTGGGTCCATTCCATCCCTCACCTCATCTCAACAACTTCTTGTATCCTCCTCGGTGGATCCATGCTCTGGTTCTTTTTCTCCCACCTTTTCTAGAACCCCCCCCCCCCCCCCCAGCACTAGGGATTTTCTCAACCATCCTATCAGGATCCATGCACACCATTATTGTTTCTACCAACAACATCTTGATCCAAAGGGGAGTGTCTTATAACATGCGCTTTCTTTGGCCTTCTTTAAACTTTTGTTCAGCCTCATTGAAATAATTACTATATTCTATAGAAAACTCAATAATGTAGCCTTCCTTCGCTCAAGCAAACCAAAAATCAATAGCCTGAGTCCACCTATTATCTAGTTTCTTCATACTATCAAGATTGGCTTGATCCCATACTATTGACTCCGATGGTAACATGGTTGAATTAACTTTTGCTTGTCTTTTTAACCATTCATGCAGTAAACATGGAAATTCTATGAAAAAGAGTTCATGCAGATTAGAGTAAGGATATATACCTTTCCATTATTTTTCCTTCACTTGCAATCCTTTCATATCTAGTAGGGTAAACTCATCCTCATTTGCTTATATCCAGTCTTAAATTTCCTCCTTAGACGGATGCCACCACATTTCTCTTTTCCTTCATCAATCTTAACAAGACTTCAAGTCCCAATAATTGAACCATTTTTTGGCATTGTGCAATGTCACTGTTTTAGTACACACTTGTGTGTGCAATGACCTTCTTAACACTGGGGGGGTTTGATACCTAGGATTAATCTAGAGAGTGTCCAACAAAAAACCCTAAGAGCCAGTATATCAATCCTCGACCAAGGCTAAGGAATGTCTCACCCGAGATGTAGAGAGGATCACAGAGACCATAAGTTATTGTGTCGGGGATGGAGGATCAAACATACCAAACCATACTATAAACAGAAGTCGTGTAACTCATGTTTGATAATATAATAAGGACTAAGAATTAAAAATGTACGTGCACAGGTGTTTCTCATTCATGACAAACCTAGGATAGAGTTGAACTACCATATCTTTATTAATGGACATAGTCCATCATATTAGAGATATACATTGTGTTAAATAACTAAGATAAACAAACATAAGACTGCATCGCATTACTATATAAACAATGGGCATACAACATTATGTGTCTTTCATTGAGCTTCAATATTCAAACAAATAAAACACACAAGAGACTTATCCATACAACAAAATATTACAATAAGCTAGCTCAGATATCTAGGAATGATGCATTAACAAATTATTCAACCTCTTTTCTAAGCTAAGAACTCTCTTTTATATATTCTTCTGCTGGGGAGAATTTTCCTTCATTGTTCTTCTCCACTTGCTTGTCTGATCTAACGGCCTTGAATTCTTTTGGTTCTTGCCAAAGATACACGTAGGTTCTCTGCATCAGGGGAAATCCTAACGTCCTGGCCAACTCATCTTCTGGCCACCCCACATCTTCATCTGCTAGTGGAAACAATCATTCTGGGAGATATCCTAGTGATTCTTTTCTTACTTCTGGCGAGCATCTTCTTGGTTTTCGATGCAATTGATAAAACTCGGACTGGCGTGCCCTTGATTTCCTTTAGAATTGGCACGTTGCTTAACATAACCCAGTCTGATGTGAACACTATGAAATTATTTCATACATATCCTTAAGCGCTTGAAAAACTTCTAGATGAGAAGGCACAACTTTCGTTTGTGAGCGTACGCAAAACTGGACCCAAAAATTTGGGTGCCAACAATTATTTACACAAAAAATCCTCAAATAATAGGAGAATCACCTCCAAATATCCTAATACATTCATATATCCAAATCACATGTTTCTCAATAATGACTACATAATATCTATATATACATATTCACACATTTCACATGTGGCCCCTTTATTAGGCCAAACACTATTACTTATACATTTACCCCATTACATATGCATTCAACCCATATACCCCCCCCCCACTTTCGTATACATTTAACCCCATATATTCCCCCCAGATTTACCTCATAATACATAAGTGAAAGTATTAAGGAAACCCCTATAATGAATTCTCGATTGACATTTTCAATGGAAATATTTCTAGAGAAATAATGACACCAATATTTATGTAACTTATCTCAATATAAATAAAGGGAATGTAGTCTTTGTTTCAAGCTACAAAACCAATCCCTTTTGGTCCTTTTATAGATGTAAGTATACATTATATTTATCAAGTATGGCTATAGAGGTTTCCCTTAGGTGTTGATCCACTATAGGTCAAGCATCCATAGCCATGATGGAGTCATTGTGGAATCACAAACAATGATTTGTTTATATATAGGCACTTGTGGCTTTAGTAGAATGTGTTTGTCGATCCTAATACATGCATATATCAAAATCACATGTTTCTCAATAATGACTACATAATCTCTATATATACATATTTACACATTGTACATGTGGCCCCTTTATTAGGTCGACCACTATTACCTATGCATTTACCCCATTACATATGTATTCAACTCATATACCCCCCCTATCGTATACATTTAACCCCATATATGCGCCCCCACATCCCCCCCCAGATTACATCATAATACATAAGTGAAAGTATTAAGGAAACCCCTACAATGAATTATCGATTGACATTTTCAATGGAAATATTTATAGAGAAATAATGATACCGATATTTATGTAACTTAACTCAATATAAATAAAGGGAATGGAGTCCTTGTTTCAAGCTATGACACAAATCCATTTTGGTATTTTATAGATGTAAGTATACTTTATATTTCTCAAGTATGGATATAGAGGTTTCCCTTAGGTGTTGATCCACTATAGTTCAAGCATCCATATCCTTGATGGAGTCATTGTGGCATCACAGACAATGATCGGTTGCCATCTAGGCATCCATCATTTTGGTAGAATGTGTTTGTATCACCCTTTTTAATGCAACTTCCATTCCTTTATTTTATTGGGGGGGGGACTCTTATTAAGATATATTAAGAAGAGTTTATTGCCTTATATTTAAATGTATAATGTTGACATACCAAGGATAATAATAAATTGTGTAATATATTTAACCAGGGATCTCAATATTCACATTCACAAAGGATAATACCTCGTAAAAAATTAGGTAGTTCCCAAAATAGAGTCATTAGAATTAGAGAGTGAGCTCATTGTAGCACATCTGACCCCCCTAACCTTCTATTAGGCTAGTGGGATGTTAATATTCCTCTCTTATGGGCTCATCTCTTATTTAATTCTAAGGGCCATATATGGTTCTTCTCACCTGGAGTTTCTAAATGATTGTGGCTATGCTTGGATCTGATCTCTGGATTTCAAGTTAAGCCCTCCCGAAACCTCCAAACCCTTATTATTAAAATCCACCTCACTTACACATGTCACCCACGTGGCTCCCTATCACTCATTTCATTTGATGTGATGTTGGCATGGCATTGATATGGCACTTTCCCTTTGGCTCGCTACTCAAAGGTTCCAAATTCACGAAACCCTTCTTCATCACTGGGGTATATTCTCCACAAGATGTCATTCACCCAACTACCCTACTCCGACAATGATCACCTTTGTCATAATCGCTTCAGATCCAATTTTTCTCAAGACTTAACTTCCAACATCTCCAATCGTATTGGTACCTCCAACTCGCATGACAGATAAATCCCATGCCTTTAACCCCTCTTTCATGATACAAGTGGATCCCGCTAGGATCCATGGTTGAACATTCATCTTACCCATCCACTGATATACGACTATATTTTAACCCCAAACCTCATCATCGTCTACACTTGCCTTTGTCCATGCTTCTATACCATGCCCGAAAACCTCTAACGAATGGTCAAGATCTGACATTCTATAGATCCGATGGTCTAGATCACCGTTGACTTCATAAGGGTTTCTAGGCCCTTTGGGACCACTTCTGTCTCTTCAACCATTCCATTGGTGACACGCCTCACCCCTACAGTTATTTTTTCTTCCACACTGGCTCGCCACATCATCATGATGTTTTCACCTCTTTTATTGCTCAACAAGAACCTACCACACATCTACGATAGATATATTCTCTATCTCCTCTTTCGTTCAACGAAACTCGTTAATTCTCAACCCTTTATCATTGTCGACACTCTTGGCCAACACATTATCTTAACAACCTTCCATGCTCTGATGATGATACATCAAGATCTATGATCCAGATCTCATCATCATCACTTTCATTGAAATAAATGACCTTCATCCCATCTCTATAATATCATCATCATCATCATCGGACGTCTCTTAATTCCTATCACTCAATCACTCCTGACGATGATGCCCCTCATGGTGAAGGGTTTATATTTACTCATCATGTCGAATCAACGGATGTAATCTCTCCCGACCTATCACATGATTTCCTTACTATTTGATGTTCATCTTAGGGACTTAGCCAAATTCAAGGTTTCCTCAAGACTTTATCAGTCCTCAAGGAATTTGATGCCTAATATAAGACAAAAAAAGACCAACTAATGTTCATTAAAATGTATTTCTTGCATATTTCTTGTATTTCTTGTAGGAATTTCTCAAGATTTAGGGTTCTATATTCCTCACAAGGATCTCTTCGGCCAACACGACACCCACATCATTGGTTAAATGATGTTTTTTTTCCATGTCCTGCAAACTTTCCTTTAAACATGCAAGGTTCCTAGGGACACAACTATCCACACTTAAATGAGCTCGCGGTTTGATAAGATGACAAGGTATCATCAGCTCATCCCAACCATTCAGAGTTTCCTTTTTATCAATTAGAAGCATTTACACTTCCCATTAATCATACAATTACATACACACATACATCACTCATACACAATATAAACAAATCCAGTTATACACTTATCTGATCATGGAATTTTCCAATACCAACTGACTGAGAGAGGACTCCTTTCCTCCCAACCTTAGGCCACATTGCAGAGTACCTTCCTATAGTATTCCACCCCCATGTTATCCCATGATACCACAAGGGGAATGATTCAACTGGATTCCAAATTAAATGATCCAGGAAGGTTACTCTCCTTCCTCCACCGACAACAACAAAATTTTCCCCATTGCCACTAATCTCAGGAACTCTACAAGTTTATTAGGTGGTTTCTCAACTAGATTTCCTCTACATAATTGATCCCCTTCTCTACTAAATAGGCATTGGGAGACCTCCCCTTACCATTGTCAGTTTTATCCAGTAAGAACCAAGTTGTAGTCCTTCTTGCTCTAGTATGGATTTGATTCTTCTTTGTTCATGGTGATCAATATTAAATTGGACAAGATTCCTATTTTCCTCAAGAAAAACTTTCCATATTCTTCTCTTCTTCAGACTGCAACCATGAGATCCTCTCCACAGTGCGCCCTTTTTTATGTGAGTCGGTTGTTCACAATTACGGTTCATATTTTCTCAGCTCCCATGTGTGCGTTCCTTTCTTTTGTCTATGATACCACACTCTCCTTTTTGAGTTTATAGTCTCTCTCTCCATGTGCAGTCTCTGATGGTGTTTTTCCACCTTTTGTCTCTTTCTCAACCAATCTCCTTGGGATTCCCGTGGCCTTCTTGCAGACTCAACCTGTAGTCTGTAGTTCCCATTATAACGGGGAAAATCATGATGGCATGTTGTCAGGTCATGTAATTGGCCCTTTTCTTCTCCAAAATACCAATCCTTAAACAACCATTAACTACCTCAATGACTTCCCTGATGTAACACACCGGGTTTTGAGCCCCATATATTTTGTTAATTGATGAAAGGTTGGAGTGCCCAAACAATTAAAAGAGGCCAGTGTGCCTAAGAAATGTAATTTTTTTATCATTATTAATAATAAACACATCGTTTGCTACTAGATGGACATGGACAAGAGTTATAGGGAGATATGATTCCACAAGAGAGGGGGCTTGAGGAGCTAAGTATTTATTTTATATTTTTAATACCCATTTTTCTTAATGGAGGATATCAATTATGTGAGATTCTTGGGGGAAGGCCATGAGGTTCTTGATTCCCAAGATTTACAAAAACCCATCCTTGGTCTGGGGTGGGGTTTCTCTTCTAGTTCTTCTTCTGGTTGATTCTTCTTCACTCACTCACTCAATTGCTCGTTGTTCATACCTTTCATATTTTTCTCACTCCACTCATTATTTCACCCACTCGTATTTCATCATTCGTGTATTGGCTTGGGAAAGGAAAATGAATTGTTGAAGATCATCCATTGTATTGTTGGCTATAGATATTGTTTGTGTATTCCATCCATGAATCAAGACCTGCATGTCTGAGATGATTTGGTCTATGTTCATTTTTTCTCACAGTTGTGAGTCCTAAGAGTCCCAACATGGATATTCTAGACCAGCTACATTGGAGCTCTAGAAGTAGATGGACAACCTGAGGGAATGCATGGCAAAGAAGGGGATCCATTCTCTTGGGTGGTGCAGACTCGGTAGAAGAGAGCTAGTGTACTTTGGATTGTTGTGGGTGTTGGGAAGCCTGTGAGAACTTGAATGCTGACTGGATTGGGAAGTCGAGTGACACTCTGGAACTATCCTTGTGGATTCATAGCCCTGGCTCAAGGGTGAAATTGTTGTTGATACTTGGAACAACGGTGTCTACGGTTGGGTGGAACGTCCTTGGTATGCATCCAGTTGGTGACTCATTTTATAAAAGATAAGTTATCTCTGTTATGTTTCTATTTACTTTTGTATTTATTTTGTTGTGTATTTTTTTACCTATGATTTTTGTATCCATAGTATGCATGCTTACTGGTTATAATTGTGCATGTCCTATGGTTCTTTTATTTTATGCATCTTTATTAATTAGAAATGTATGATTAAGAGAAATAAGTCTAAGAGTGGGCTTGAAGTAGCGTGGCCAGCCTCGGGTGGATGGGTACATTACAGAAGGTGGTGTAGCCTGGCTTGTGGGTGGTCGGGTATGTTACAGATTGGTATCAAAGCTTAAGCTTGAAAAATCGGGCCGGTATGGGCCAAATCTATTGGTCAAATTCTCATGATTGAGATCGATTGTGACCTTAAAATTGTGAATCTTATGAGAAATGGCATTGAAAATATCGCACGGTAGCTAGAATGTAAGAGACCCTTTGTAAGGGATTGAAGGATTTTGATCATTCCTTTTGAATTCGAGAACAATCACCACCATGGGATCAAGGGAGTTCTGGACGGTCGGATCGAAAGGTGGGTGAACAGGGGTCATTCGATAGAGATGAAATAGAGAATTTGGGAAGATTAATTCCCATCTGTCATATCTAACTGTCGATCTCCAGTCGTAGATCGAAGCCAAGCTCGAAAGAAAAATATTTTGAAACTTCACCGCTTTGGCGATGTTGGTAGGCAGGAAAAGCATGAATTTTTGAAGGATGGATTTGCGAAGTCCCATCAGTCATCTGATTGGATGGGAGGCATGGGAAGATCCTCGTCGTTGATCATCATCAGTCGGAATTGACCACTTCGGTAGTTTTCACTCTGGGAGCTTTAAAATTTGTTGAACTATTACAACCCAGAGCCCAGAGCGTCGAAGTCCTGGAATCCCTGTCGACCATTAGATTGAGGGGAGGGCTTCGAGAGTGTTGTGGGCCATCAGATATAGTTAGGGTGGAAGGATAGAGGAGCTTCAGAATCTCGCCACTTCAGCTTTCAATAGTTCAGGAGTGTGGGGGTTGTCTGGAGAAAGAAGCCCCGAAGCCCGGAGTTAATCTGAGTCGTTGGTTGCAGGAGAAGTGTGATTCATTGATTTCAATTCGGCATTTGGCTATCCAGAAGGTAGTGTGTGTTGGACTCGGGAAACTCCTGAAGCCCAAAGTTCCGGATTTGATTGATGATGTGTCTTGTGCCACATGGTAGAGGACCATGTGGGGACACGTGTCACCCAAATTCAACACCTTTTATACCTCGATATGTCCATTTTTTAGTGACATGGGGAACACGTGCCATGGTTCCACGTCACCCTAGGTGACATCAGCGTGTCATGTCATCCCCAGGAGTATAGCCTCCGGGGGTTTCCAGGTTTCTACCAATGAAAAGTGTCAAAGCCCGAAGTTGTAAAGGCACATAGACCGTCGATATGAGATCCCTTCAGGACCACTCTCGATCATTCGATCAAATAGAGGGAGAAAAGGTAATTACTTCAGAGGATTGTCACTACAGGGAATTAGAATATTCAGGAATGAAAATATCCCAGAGCCCTAGAGTGTTGAATTTATGGAGTGTGTGAGAGTCATTTGTCTCAACACTTGACTAATTCATAGCCATTGATATCATTGAAGCCTCCATATGGGGGCAGGACCGTCCATTCATCGGGAGATTAAATATCAACCATCCTTTTTTCTAGTGGATTTATTAAAGGCTTCAGTGAAGCATAGCTCTGGGAGGAATTGGAAGTTGAAAATAGAGAATAGTAGAGGGCCGAAGTATGGGTATTTGGTCCCAATGAAAGTCTCATGATAAATTAAAAAGGGCCTAGGATGTAACCCATCCCTCGGTTATGTTGTTTGTGCAAGTACCTGTGTGAAAGGACACAGAGTGAGGTGCTAAGGAAGGATTAATCACATGGTTTCGAGTCATAGCCACATGGAAAATGGTTTGAAGGAAGCGCCTATGCATAATTTAATTATGTATCATCTAAATGATAACGTGGATATGTTATATGATGGAGAATGATGATATTTTATTCATGAATTGAGAAGAAAAAGGACCTGTAGCATTGTTTGGCAAATTATGTCTATAATATGCATAATTCTAACAAAATGGTCACTTGCACATTTTATAGAATTAGGAGGCCTAAACATATCAGTTCAGAATAAGAATGCATATTCTAGAAATGGAAGAAGGCGAGGGAGAATCCATCCATGATGAAGAGGCCAAAGGTCAGAATATCAGTGTTGGTAATGTTGAGATAGAATCCAATGGTCACAAGGGCAGAGGAGAGAAAGAAACATTGATAGAGACTGTAAGAAGCCTAAAAATAGAAGTGCAAAGTTACAAAGAAGACAATGTGAGGTTGATGAGAGAACAAAATTAGATAAATTCTCAAGTGATGCAGAGCTTAAATTAGTTGTAGAGGAAAATAAAGAGGGGATCAAACTCAAAACAAGAGGAAGAAGGAAAGTATCATGAAAGAAGAGATGACTATGGAAGAATTGGTTATTCAAGAAGTGTTAGCATAACTCATAGGCATCACTCACCTCCCTACTCAACAAGGAAATTTTATGCATCTGAAGATTCCATAAGCAATCCAGAGGTGTCTCATGTTATGCACCAAAAAAGGAGACATGAATAGGAAAGTTTGCAAGGAGATTTGAGAAAGATTAAGCCACCATCCTTTGATGGTGAAAGAGAAAGGGAAGATGATGTTGAAGCATGTTTTCTTGGACTCAGGAGGTATTTTTAATTTCATAGCTACTCACCAAACCTGGAAACCAAAATTTCCACATACCATTTACTTGGGAAAGTTGTTATGTGGTGGGACCAGTTGAAGCAAGTTGAGCACATTAATGAGAGTAGGATCACTTGGAAGCAGTTCAAGAAATATTTTCAAAAGGAGTACCTTTCAGATCATTTCTATGACAAGAAAATGAAGGAGTTCTTTGAACTTAGGCTGGGAAGCATGACCATGGAAGAGTATGAGAAGAAGTTCGTGGGGTTGCTAAAGTATGTGGGGTTTATAAAATATGAGAAGGTGAAAGTACATAGGTTTCTAAGTGGACCGCCATCCTATTATAAAGAGAATATTTAGTATGATGAACCTAGGATCTTGACTGAGACCATCAAGAAGGATAAATACTTGTATAAGCAAGGCTAGGGCATAGAATCCATGCGGAAGTTGAAAAGTCAACAAGAAACATGTGTCTAATTTACTTTTCCCTTAAATAAATTGGACAATAAATATTAATCTATTATTTCATTCATAACTGAGTGAGTTGGAGTTGTGACAAAACTATAAGTGTAGTTAAGTGAGTTAAGATCAGTTGTACTAGTTGTAACTAAACTTTCACTAGTGAGAGTTCAGTAAATCAGTGAACTCACATGCAACTGAAGATTCACCACGGTTAACTACATGCATGTCAGATCCAGTGGAGACCCAGTTGAGATAACAAGTGAAAGGGACAATTTGGCTATCAATTGTGATTTGATCACACATGCAATGGATATGCTTATGAGCATATGTGCAAACTAGGCAATTTGAATTCAATTGTGAGACTTATAATTGCAGGGATTTGTGCAGAGGAGGCAGGTTGTCTGGACATGAAGAATTGGCACATGTATTTGCTGATTTGTGTATGACAATGTGAGATGATTGTATTGTACTGAGAGCTATTGGATTAGAGTTTTGTATGAGATTATTTCATGATTCATGATATACATAATATATGATAGTGGGGTTTTTAGCTTTACGCTTTCCCGGTAAAACTTTTGTGTTATGTGTTCTTGATATTTCACTTTGTGATTGTGGTTGTGATTGTGGTTTAATTTTCCGCAAGAATAATAGTAGAAGCGATTATGGATTTAACAGTGACGTATAATTGTTAGATCAAGAGAACCGCAGGAATACTTAATTTGTATTGAAATTTCTACATGGTATCAAAGCCACAGAGGCCATGGAGCTACGGAAGTGAGGTGCGAACATAATTTTATTTTTCGCAGGTCCCGTCTCTAGCAAGGTGTGAACTTTAGTACTGTAGACTACGCACAATTCTCAAAGAAGAAATTCTCGCACCCTACTCAAAAGAGAGGTGTGAACTTCATTGAGATTCACGTAGGCTTCTTAAGGGAGAAGTGCGAACTTCCCTCACCCCATAGTGAAGTACAGTGTGAACTTCCCCAGAAGGTTCACAGGCTATACACTAGCAGGGTGTCAATTTGTTGAGAGAGTTCACAGGCTAGACACTGGTAGGGTGCAAACTTCCCTCGGGCTGCTCTCAGGTGGGGTGTGAACCTCCCAGGGCAAGATAAGTTGTAGCAGTTGAGTTTTGTGGTTGGATAACATTCGAAATTACAGGATTTTCTTGGTGCGACAATTGATTCAAGATCAAAATGTCTTTCAATGGCTTGAGGTTGGAGTATGCACTCGAGGGCAGCTTGAACTACATTTCTTGGAAGGAAAGAATGGAAGTAGTACTCAAAGACAATGGCTTGAAGGATTACATTGACAAAGATGTTCCTAAGCCGTATGCGACAGACACTGCAAATCTTGATGCATGGAAAAAGAAAGTGGCAAAGGAAAGGAGGATTCTGTTGGAGGGAGTATGAGACCACATTATCTCAATTTTCCATGGGAAAACCACACCACATGCAATGTGGAAGGTTTTGACGGATCTGTTCCAAAAAAGTAGTGACCATAGGAAATTGGTGCTCAAAGATAAACTCAAGAAGATCAAGATGGAGAAGGGTGACACCATTCCAAAATATCTCACGAAGTTTGTCCAATGTTGGGATGAGCTTGGAAGTGTGGGAATAATAGTTGTTGCTAATGATTTGGTGATCTTGGCGCTCCTAGGACTTCCCAAGTGTTGGCACAATTATCAAGACTCTGTCAATGGAAGGGAAAAATTACCGGATTGGGAACGACTATGGTCGGATCTAGTGCAATAGGAGTTCAGGCGGAACACCATAGATGGATCTTCATCAAAGTGTGATTATGAAGAGGATTGTGCTTTGACTGCCAAGGCAAGGAAATGGAAAGGGAAGAAATTCCATCCAAAATCCGATTCTAAAGTCAAGATGCTAGATTTGTCCAAAGTGAAGTGTTTTCACTGTCATGAACATGGGCATCTTGCTACTAACTGTCCATAGAAGAGGAAGAACAAGATGGTTGTTGGAGCTACAACTGGTGAGGCTCTTGTCTCGCAATTTGAACTTGACTTCACTTTGATCGCATGCATGGCTTCAAGTGCATTAGGATCGGTGTGGTTTTTGGATAGTGGTGCTTCCTTCCACATGACAGGAGATAAAGAGTCTTTCATTGACTTGGAGGAGAAAGATCTCAGAATGCATATAGAGATGGGCGATGATGGACGATACAGTGCAACTGGTATTGGTACCATTATCTTTCAGAGGGAGTCAGGTAAACCATTTCCATTGAAAAATGTTATGTGTGTTCCAGGTCTGAAGAAAAACTTCGCCTCAGTCGCAATGTTGGAGGACAGAGGCTATGATGTTGTTTTTAGCAGTGGAAAATCCTACCTGCGACATAAAGCAACGGGTCAAGTCAAGAAGATAGGGATTCGAGTTAAGAATCTCTACATGCTGGAGGTAGATGGCTGCAGTGCCATGATAGGCAAGGTGGAAAAAGTGGTGAGTTGGGATGAGGGTGAATTATGGCATAGGAGATTGGGCCATCTTCATCATGGAGCCTTGAAGATCATGCAACAAATATCTACTGGAATTCCAAGGGGAACACTTGCTCAGTTAGATTAGTTCAAGGGGTGCACCCTGGGGAAGTATGTAAAGTCCACCTTTCATGAAAAGGAGAACCGTGCTTCAGTGATCCTGGAGAGAATTCACACAGACGTGTGTGGACCATTCTCAGTTTCTTCAACAACAAAACATAAGTATTATGTTATTTTTGTTGATGAATTTTCTCATAAATGCTGGACATTCTTCATGTAGAAGAAGGATCAAACATTCTCAAAGTTTTGTGAGTTTAAAGCATTGGTGGAGAAAGAGTCGAGGAAGCAAGTGAAGGATATAAGGAGCGATAATGGTGGATAATAAATCTCTAACGAATTCAAATACTTCTGTAGCAGAGAAGGAATTCGAAGAGAACTCATAGCGCCTCATAACCCACAACAAAATGGGGTCGCAGAGAGAAAGAATAGAACGATTGTGAGTGCAGCACAAGCGATGTTGCATGATCAGGGCCTACCAATGCATTTGTGGGTAGAAGCATGCAATACTACAGTTTATATGCAAAATCGTTGTCCTCGTAGAATGATTGGTATGAGTACACCTGAAGAAGCTTTCACTGGTAAGAAACCTGATGTTTCTCATTTTAAAAATTTTGGCTCATCTGTTTATGTGCATGTGACCAAGGATTCCAGGAAGAAGCTAGAAATGATTGATGAAGTTGGGATATTTGTGGGGTACACAGAAACACCCCATAATTATCGTGTGTATTTGTCGAACAGTAAGAGGATTTTTATGTGATGGGATATAAAATTCGATGAGGGGAAAGCCATGTGGTTGTCGCTTGAGAGGGAGCTAGACTTGCATGCAGAAGAGGAACTGCTAGTTCCCAAGGATAAGTCTCAAGATGTGTACCAGCCACATGAGGAGGTTCATGAAGTGGAGGAAACCACTCAAGCAGATCCATCCATCAGAAATGGCAGAAAGCGCACCATGGAAGCTGACAGATTGAGACTAGATGTTGCACAGAATGTAGGAACCCCTACTTCACAATGCAAATAGAGACAGTCTCCTGATCGATTTGTTGGATACATGGATCTCATGAGAAAATGTATTGTGACTGAACCATATTCCTTTCAGGAAGCAGTGTAGGACCCCACTTGGGTTGATGCTATGGTAGAGGAGTATGACTCCATTATCAAAAATAGTGCATGGGAAATTGTCCCAAGACCGATTGATAAATTAGTGGTAGGTTCGAGATGGATCTACAAGGTAAAGCAAGTTGTTGATGGGAGTGTGGAGAAATACAAGGCCAAGTTTGTGGCCTGAGGCTTCTCACAGATCGAGGGGATAGATTATGATGAGACCTTTTCACCTATGGCAAGGTACTCTTCCATAAGATCCATCCTTGCACTCTCAGCGCAGATGGGCTAGCGCATTCATCAGATGGATGTAAAAACTGCGTTCCTCAATGGGATCATTGAGGAAGAAGTGTACATTGAACAGCCAGAAGGTTTTGAGACCTTTGAAAGAGAGTCGCATGTGTGCAGACTCAAGAGAGCACTGTATGGGTTGAAGCAAGCACCCCGTGCTTGGTACACTCGGATAGACAGCTATTTCACCAGATTGGGCTTCACCAAAAGTGAAGCGGATAAAAACCTATACCAAATTGTGGTGGAGGGTAAGCTTTTAATCATTGTGCTTTATGTTGATGATTTAATACTGACTGGTGATGAGAAGCTGATACACTCATGCAAGGATGACCTTGCAAAGGAGTTCGAGATGAAGGATTTGGGCCTTCTTCATTATTTCCTTGGATTGGAAATATGGCAGCGAGATGGTGAAATTTTTGTTTCTCAAGGGAAGTATGCAAGAGATATATTGGGTAAGTTTCACATGGAGGGCTACAAACCCATGGATACTCCTCTTCCAGGAAACTAGAGGAAAGAGTATGCTACTTCTGTAGAAGTAGTGGATGCTACTGTCTATCAACAGTTAGTGGGTTCGTTGATGTATTTAGTGAACATGAGACTGGACATTTTCTATGCGGTTAACCAGCTAAGTCAAGCAATGGTTAAGCCTACCAAACTCTTTTGGAAGGCAGGTAAGCATGTTCTAAGATAGCTGAAGGGCACATCTAAGTATGGATTATGGTATAGACAGATGGATTAGGTGAAGTTGCATGGCTTCACGGATGTAGATTGGGCAGGCGGCCCAATAGACAGAAAGAGCACTTCAGGGGGGATATTTAGTATCTGATCTACAGTTGTTTCTTGGTACAGCAGAAAACAAAGATCTGTGGCACTTAGTTCAGCGGAAGAGGAATACATGGCAGTGAGTCAAGCTACATGTGAGGCTATCTGGATGAGAAATATATTGGTTGGTTTGTTTGGTTCTCATTTAGATCCGATAGTGATTTATTGTGATAATCAGAGTTGCATTAAACTCTCGATTAATCCTGTGTTTCATGATAGATCTAAGCATATAGATATCTGGTATCATCATCTCATAGATTGTGTGCAGCGGAAGATCATGTTGCTTCAGTACATTCCTACGGAAGATCAGGATGAAGACATTCTGACGAAGGCACTCACTAGGAGAAAATTTGAATATCATAGAGATAGGATTGGGGTGAAGGATAATCCCTTTCTTGTTGAGAGGGAGTGTTGAAAAGTCAACAAGAAACATGTGTCTAATTTACTTTTCCCTTAAATAAATTGGACAATAAATATTAATCTATTATTTCATTCATAACTGAGTGAGTTGGAGTTGTGACAAAATTATAAGTGTAGTTAAGTGAGTTAATATTAGTTGTACTCGTTGTAACTAAACTTGCACTAGTGAGAGTTCAGTAAATCAGTGAACTCACATGCAACTGAAGATTCTCCACGGTTAACTACATGCATGTCAAATTCAGTGGAGACCCAGTTGAGATAACAGGTGAAAGGGATAGTTTGGCTATCAGTTGTGATTTGATCACACATGCAGTGGATATGCTTATGAGCATGTCCAAACTAGGCAATTCGAATTCAATTGTGAGAATTCTAATTGCAGGGATTTGTGCAGAGGAGGCAAGTTGTCTAGACATGGAGAATTGGCACATGTATTTGTTGATTTGTGTATGACAGTGTGAGACGATTGTATTGCACTGAGAGCTCTTGGATTAGATTTTTGTATGAGATTGTTTCATGATTAATGATATACATAATATATGATAGTGGGGTGTTTAGCTTTACACTTTCCAGGTAAAACTTTTGTGTTATGTGTTCTTGATATTTCACTTTGTGATTGTGGTTGTGATCGTGATTTAATTTTCTGCAAGAATAATAGTAGAAGCGATTATGTATTTAACAGTGGTGTATAATTGTTAGATCAGGAGAATCGCAGGAATACTTAATTTGTATTGAAATTTCTACAGTCTTGGAAGGATAAGAAGAAGGATAATTTTGATCATAGGAGGAAGGGATTCAAACCTCCTTTCAATAGAAATGAACCTAATAAAAATCATCAAGACCAATATGCCAAGGATGAATCCAAGAAAGAAGACTCCTTGGAAAAAAGGGGAAGACCACCAATCCAATGTTGGGGATGCAAGGAACATCACATGTACAAGGATTTCCCTCACAAAAAGGATAGAGTGAAGACTGTGCACAACATCCAAGAGGCTACAACAGTCGAAGACATGGGAAGGATTTATGCAGCCTTATATGATCGACAAACAAAGTATCAATCCAATATGATCGAGGTAGAAGGTAAGATCATAAATAAGCATGTTTCTATTTTAATTGATTCAGGAGCAAGTCATTGTTACATTGATCCTAAAATAGTGGATAGATTACATTTAGAGAAAAGTAAGCTCGGAAAATCAAGTTTGGTTCAGCTAGCCACTGGAACCAAAAGGAGAATCCATGATATGGTCAGAATTTGTTCCATAAGTATTAATGTTGTGAATACTAGTGTTGATCTAAATATCATACCATTGGTGTCTTAAGATATTATAATTGGAATGGATTGGTTGGACAAGCATCATGTTGTCCTAGATTGTGATAACAAGACATTTACATATCTTGATGGAGGTGGAAAACAGAGCACTGTGAAAGGAGTTTCAAGACCCATCTCTATAAGATATATTTCATCTTTACAACTGAAGAGATGTTTCAGAAAAGGATTTCAAATTTATGCAGCCCACGTGGAGGAGCCAGAGAAGACAAAGAGGCCAAGCCTTGAATATTTTTCAGTACTACAATAATTTGAATATGTATTCCAAGAAATACCAGGGTTGCCACCAAAAAGGGAGATAGATTTATATATTGATTTAGTTCCAGGAGCTACCCTGATATCAAAAACACTTTACAGAATGAGTACCCCAGAATTAAAAGAATTACAAATGTAGTTGAAGAATTGTTGAAGAAAGGGTACATACGTACAAGTGTTTCACCTTGGTGAGCACTAGTACTCTTTGTCAAAAAGAAATATGGAACTTTGAGGCTATGTATTGACTTTCGACAATTGAATAAATACACTTTAAAGAACCAGTATCCTCTACCCAAAATTGATGACCTCTTTGATTAGCTAAGAGGAGAAAAGATAGATTTGAGATCAGGGTACCATCAGGTAATAATAAAGGAATAAGACATGCATAAGACAACCTTTAGAACCAAGTATGGCCATTATGAATTTGTAGTGGTTCCATTTGGACTGACCAATGCACCAGCTATCATTATGTTCTTAATGAATGGCATATTCAGAGATTATTTGGATAATTTTTTCATAGTATTCATGGATGACATAATTTTCTATTCTAACTCTGAAGAAGAGAATGAACATCACCTAAGACTGGTGTTGCAAGTTTTGAGAGAGTGTCATTTGTATGCCAATCTTAGTAAGTGTTATTTTTATCAAGAGCAGATCCATTACTTGGGACACGTTATTTCAGAGCAGGGTATAGTCGTAGATCCAGAGAATATTGAAGCCATTCAAGGATGGCCAACACCCAGGAATGTTTCGGAAGTCAGATATTTTATGGGGTTAGATGGTTACTACAAAATATTTATAGCAGGGTTCTCTAAGATTGCTCATCCCATCACTTCTCTACAAAAGAAGGGAATTAAATCTGAATGGACATATGAGTGTGAAGATAACTTTAATATGTTGAAAGAATTACTTACTAGTGCATCGGTTTTAAATATTGTTGACCCAAATGAATTTTTTGTGGTATGTACAAATGCATGTAAGGAAGGGCTTGGTGGATTCTTCACTCAAAATGGACATGTCATTAGTTATGAGTCCAGAAAGCTTAAATAACGTGAGAGGAACTATGTTGCACATGACTTGGAGCTTGTTACCATTATTCGCGCATTGAATATGTGGAGGCATTATCTCATGGGAAAGAGATTTGAATTAACAATAGACCATAGTGGTCTGAAGTATCTTTTGAATATCCAACTTTGAATGCCAGGAAAACAAGATGGCTGGAATTTTTAAGTGAATACGATTTTTACATCAATCATATCAAGGGAAAAGAAAATAAAGTTGTTGATGCACTTTGTAGAAGAATACATCTCATGCATGTTATAGTTGTTAGTATGCATCAGTCGAATTTAGAAAGAAAAATTTTAGATGTTTTTGTCATAGACCAGCATTACCTATAGGTAAAACAAATCTTACAGCAAGAAAATGAACAACAAAAAATTAGAGATTATGAGATGAATGAAGATGGATTACTTATGCATAAAAATAGGATTTATGTTCCTAGTTCCAGAAAAATTACAAATTTGGTATTAAAAGAAATGCATAATGTTCCATATGTCAGAAATCTCAGTTACCAGAAAACAATTACAACCGTAAGAAGTCAATTCTTTTGGCCAGGAATGAAAAAATATGTTGTTGATTACATTGCCAGATGTATGGAATGTCAGATATTGAAGGTTGAGCATGGGCACCCGACAGAAGAAGTGGGAAGTGATAACCATTTGATTTTATAAATAAATTACCCAAGACATCAATACAACATGATTCAATCATGGTAGTGATTGATAAATTGACAAAGGCTGCTCATTTTGTTCCTGTAAAAACAACTCATACAGCAGCCAATATTGCAGAAATTTACACGAGGGAGATTGCTAGGTTGCATGGGATAGAAGTGGGAAGTGATAACCATTGATTTTATAACTAAATTTCCTAGCAAAGAAATACAACATGATTCAATCATGGTAGTGGTTGATAAATTGACAAAGGATGCTCATTTTGTCCCTGTAAAAACAACTCATACAGCATCCAATATTGCAGAAATTTACATGAGGTAGATTGTTAGGTTGCATGGGATACCTAGGAAAATTGTCTCGAACAAAGACACAAAGTTTACTTCAATTTATGGAAGGAATTATTTAAAGGATTTGGTACAAATCTGAACTTTAGCACAGCATACCATCCACAGTCAGATGGGCAGAAAGAGAGAGTCAAGCGAGTAATTGAAGACATGTTGAGAATGTATGTGATGAATAAGCCATCTAAGTGGGAAGATTACTTGCACTTGGTTGAGTTTGTCTATAATAATGGGTATCAAGCTTCATTGAAAATGATCCCATTTGAAGCTTTGAATGATAGGAAATGCAATACTCCAGTAAGTTGAGACAACCGAGCAGATAGAGTGGTACTTGGGCTAGAATTTCTTAAGGATATGGAAGACCAGATGGTTAAGATTAAGCATAATTTAAACATAGCTCAAAATAGACAGAAAATTTATGCAGATGAGAATAGGACATCTAGAGAATTTAAAGTGGGGGAGCATGTGATTTTGAAAGTGAATCCCAATAAGATCTCTTTGAAGTTGGGTAGTTGTACAAAGCTAGCAGCCAGATTCTGTGGTCCATTTGAGATACTGAATAGAATATGGACAGTTTCATACAGGCTTGCATTTCCTGCTTCCATGAATGCACATAATGTATTTTATGTCTCTTTTCTAAAAATATATATACATGATCCTAACCATGTTATTGATTGGAATCTAATTCAGGTAGATACAGAGGGATACTTTCAGGTCGAGCCAGTGCAAATATTGGACAGAAAAGTCAAAATTCTCTGGAATCGAGTTATAGAACTGGTAAAAGTTCAATGGACTTGCTATAGTCCTGAAGATGCTACTTGGGAGCATGAATATGTCATGCAGGCAGAGTACCAGCAATTTTTTTTAGTAAATTTTGGAATTTTGATTCATGTTTTGTATATGCACTGAGGACATTGCCAAAATAAGGGGGAGGGGATCTAACAACCTGAGTTTTGAACCCCATATTAAATAATGTATTTTTTTAATTGATTAAAAGCTAGAGTGCCCAAACAATTAAAAGAGACGAGTGTACCTAAGAAATGTAATGTTTTTGTCATTATTAATAATAAACACATTGTTGGATGCTAGACGGACAAGGACAAGAGTTATAGGGGGCTATGATAACACAAAAGAGGGGGCTTGAGGGGATAATTATTTATTTTATATTTTTAATTACCCATTTTTCTTAATGGAGGATATCAATTATGTGAGATTATTGGGGGAAGGCCATGAGGTTATTGATTCCCAATATTTAAAAAAACCCATCCTTGGTCTGGGGTGGGGGTTCTCTTCTGGTTCTACTTCTGGTTGATTCTTCTTCACTCACTCACTCAATTACTTGTTTTTCACACCTTTCATCATGTTCTCACTCCACCCATTCTTTCACCCACTTGTCTTTCCTCATTTGTGTCTTGGCTTGGGAAAGAAAAACAAATTATTGAACAGTAGCCATGGTATTGTTGGTTGTAGAGACTATTGGTGTATTCCAGACATGAATCAAGACTTGCATGTGTGAGATGCTTTGGTCTGTGCTCAATTTTTCTCACAAATACGAGTCCTGAGAGCCCCATCATGGAGATTCTAGAGCAGTTGCACTGGAGCTCTGGAAGGAGATGGAAAACCTGAGGGAAAGTGTGGAAGAGAAGGGGGTCCATTCTCTTGGGTGGTGTAGGCTGGATAGAAGAGATATGGTGCACTTTTGATTGCTATGGGTGTTGGGAATATTGTGATAGATTGAGTGTTAATTGTCTTGGGAAGTCGAGTGACACTTTAGAACCATCCTTGTGGATTCATAGCCCTGGCTCGGGGGTGACATTGTTGTTGATACTTGGAACAACAATGTCTATGGTTGGGTGGAATTTCCTTGGTTTGCATATAGTTGGTGACTCATTTTATAAAAGAAAAGTGATCTATGTTATGGTTCTATTTACTTGTGTATTTATTCCACTATGTATTTGTTTACCTATTATTTTTGTATCCATAGTATGCATGCTTGATGGTTATTGTTGTGCATGTCATATGGTTCTTTTCTTTTATGCATATTTATTAATTAGAAATGTATCAGTAAGGGAAATAATTCTGAGAGCGGGCTTGAAGTAGCGTGGCCAGCCTGGGGTGGTTGGGTACGTTACAGAAGGTGGCGTATCTCAACATGGGGGTGGTCGGGTATGTTACACTTGACCTTCCATAACTGGTCACGTGGCTCCATTTAGATCAGGTACACTGGGAGGTATGATTTTACGCTTAGAAAGCATAAGTTAGCTTGTTAAACAATCTTCGTGTTTTCTTCATAAAAACAACTTAGCTCCACCTTATCGAACCACTTAATCAATCCATGCTTCATCAATTCCCACTTGTGTATCATGCCCAGTAATTTCAAGGTTGTTCCATCTCGGTGAGATGTTTTTTTGTTTTTATTAAATCAAAACATAATTACATTATTCATAAACATAATTACATGAATTCTTAGCATGATTACAATCTTGGGGGAAAACATGGCGTTACATTCCCCTCCCCCTAAAAGAAACATCATCCTTGGTGTTTAAAACACCATGTATATACAATTATATAGAAAACAAAAATGGGTATGAAATTCTCATGACATCTTCCAAATCCCATGTAGCATCATCTACTCCAAAGTGCTTCCCTTGCACCTTGAATTGCACAATGGCTCAGTTCTGGAGCATTATTTATCTCTTGTCCATGATACATTGTGATTTGGGATGGAATTCTCCTTCTGCTTCCACCTGTATCATAGTCCAATCAATTACATGATGAGGTTCATGTACATATTTATTTAACAAATATATATGGAAAACATTATTAGCTCTAACAACAGGTGGTAATGCAAGTTTGTATGCTACTAATCCCACTCTTTCCAGGACTTCAAATGGTACACAATAGTGAGGTGCCAATTTAGCACACATTCTTATTCTCAAGGAACTCCTATTGGGTTTAACTCTAAGATACACATGGTCTCCTACTTTGAACTCTCTATTGGAACAAATATTGAATTTTTCTCAGTGACGGTTGAGATCCCTTCAGAAGGTATTAGGGTCATGAACAACCATCATATCTCAAAAAGGTACGGGGAGGTTACACCTAGAAATCCTTCGGACTTCACATATTCGCAATTTTTCATTTGCAAGGGAAGAAAATATCTGAAGTCACGAAACCCGAAGTCCATCTGGACCATGGATCTATCCAGAGGGAGTGAGACTATCTCAGGCCGTCGGATCCGGGAAAATTACACAGTCGTTAGTCGTGAGTTCCTTCGGGGATTCGTGAATCAAAGTATCGAGGAGTCAAAAATCCCAAGGTCCGAAGTCGTGAAACGTGAATAGATCACCACTATTGGTTGTCGGAGGGGGTGTGAACCGTCGATGAGGTTTTTAGTAACTCCGCCAATTCAGAGTTCGTTTGAAAATAAATCAGTCGCATGCTAGATAACTGAAACCTGAAGTTGTGAAGTGTCTAGAGGCTTAGCCCCAGTTCATAGCTCGAGGTCGAGTGAACAAGAGGGACTAGAGGAAAGGGGCTAGCGCCCATAAATTCAGAGATTTAATCCACGTCACCTCCCTTCCCTCGAAGTCTGAAGGCCACCATGTTTCACTTCGGAGATTTTGACCACCGAAGGAATTTCAATAGCCCATCCTCCCTTCCACCGAAGCCCGAAGGCCAGAAGTTGGGGTTCCAATCACATGTATCAAACGTCGATGGGTAAGGGTTCCGGCTGTCAAATAAAAATTCTTATGTCAAAGAAAAAAAAGGGCAGAAGCCAAGCTTCTGAATATTCGCACGCAACTGGAAAATGAACAGATGATAGAAATAGATGAGAAGGATAAACCTTGGTGCTTGTTTTGTCATGATTAACACTTCAATCCATAAATATTATCAGTGTTAATTATAGGCTTTTCCATCAGTTTCCTTCATAACGCAAGCCGAGTGCCAATGATAATGGTAACTGTAATAAATATATGAACAAAAGATATTAAATGTATCCAGGAGCAAATGAAGAGTCGGGAAAAGCGCCAGCACAACTAATTGAGAATCAATAATGCATGCATAGGTTGTGGGTAATCCAAGGGTTTTTCAATTGAGACAAAATTTGTATAAAGAGATAGATTGCAGATTCATAGAGAGGGGGGTAGCCCAAGAGCCTTTTAGGCTAAGACATGTAATGCAATATTTTCAATAATACTTAACAGAAGCAAAGAGATTCTACACCTCGTCATGTTAGATTATGTCTTCTTGTTGTGTTATTGTTTCTGAAGTTTTCATTACTTCTCTTTCCTCCTTCCATCCATTAATTCATCTTGTAATGGTTACAATTCAATGAGACTTATGTTGTGACTAATTAAGAGCATTCTTTCAAGTGCAGTTTTTCCTTTGTTTTGTTGTGAGTAGAACAAGACCTGCATCTTAATTGTTTTTCCTTATTTACAATTTTTATTTGTTCATCGCTTTTCCTCTGTCTTGTTGTGAGTGATACAAGACCTATGTACAGATATTTGAATTTTGGTGTTATTTCTTCTACTGAAAGGAAGGCCATATTTATCAAAATTGGATACCTGGATTTTTCTTCCAGTTTTGTCTATCTCCTATCTTCTATCCACCCTCATGATTTTAAAATGAATTTAGCAGATGAGGTCATGCCTCTTTATTTCTGATTTTTAATGATTGAAAAGGTCTCTTAGACCTAGTTATAGAAGCCTCCAATAACTGATCAATCACCCATTATTATCTTTTTTTTTAATGTGCTAAGTCTTGGCTCTATTACAGCCTAGAGTCAACTCTTGCGAAAACATTTTCTAGCGACGTTGTCAAGGACGGAGAAACAAAGTTCTCTTCCCTAGGAGATGACAAATTTTAGATCTATTCCTTGATGGTGAACAAGGGATAGGCATTCAATTGGTTGTGATCATTCACCTAGCAGCTCATTGGTTCAAAGACTCTACATGATTCACTGACGACTCCACTGGTTTCAAAATGTCAAATTCATTCGCTACTCGGATTGCTGCGAGGTTTTCTCCTTTGGACTTTACAAATGTTTATGGTTTTCCAAACACTGTTCCAAACATTAAAATTTGGGAAGATGTCCTTCCTAAATTTGGAGGATATGTGGATGGAAATCCTACTCAACACTTGTTTGAATTTCACAAGCTCATGGATGAATCGGATGTACATCATGAAGATGTCCTCATGAAACTGTTTATATTTTCATTGAAAAGAGACGCTAGACTCTGGTATAAATATTTACCCCATTCCAGCATTCCTTCATTGAAAGATTTCCACATAGTTTTTCATCTACATTGTAAGAGGATGTATTCAGCTGAACTCCTTTTTCAATATTGCTACAATATGGAATTCATAAAACCAAAAGATCAAACAAATTCTCTTGAAGAGGAGGAAGAAATATCAGAAATTTCTCAAATTGATAAAGATGATCAGCATGAGGAAGAGTTTGTTGATAAAGAAGCAGAATATGATAGCTCTTGTGATCATATTCAAGAACAATATCAAACCAAACTCCATGAATATGAAGCGGAAAGGTCAGAAGGCTTTCAAACCGATCACAAACTGATTTGTTGCAGTGATGGGGATGAAAACACTTTTTCAAATGAAGATCTAGTTTCAAGTTCATTCATATATGACTCTATTTTTAATTCTTCTGTTCAAGAGGAATACTTTCATAATGAGTTTTTTAACATTAATGATGACTAAAATAGTTTAATTGTACAACATGATGATGAAATCGTTGGTCTATATCTTCATAAATACCAACAACTCATGGAAGGCCATATACAATCATTGTTTGTTGATAACGAACATAGTCATTTTGCTATGGAAAAATCCCTTCCTTATCGGTTTCATGATGAAGTAAAGGCCCTAAAATATGACGAATTGTATGTTGCCAAAAAGCCATTTCATAAAGAGTTTCACGAGAATTGTATTCATCCAAATGCAATTGATATTTCAGGTAGGGTCACTGTTGTAAATCCTCATGAAAATCAATCTGTTGATATTCATCCATCTTTTCTAGATCCTCACTGTTCGTGCTCGAATCGTCGCTAGGTGAGCAAAAATGGGAGCACTGGCATGCCCTGTTGGGCTTGGCAAGGCAGAACAGGATGTTGTGGAGCAAAAGGGGTTAATAGAAAACAAAACTACATACAATCTAACTAACAGCTGAAAGCAAATAACAATTCGAAGATAAACAAAAACATCAAACATAAGACAAGGGAGTCGTCAATGGTTCCAGGCTTGATCTATTAGCGAAACCAGAGCACACGCTGAAGACAGAGATAGGGGTTCCCTCTCCCTCCAGCGGAAGGTCCTTCGGGGACCTCAACACGATGCTTTCCTTACAAAATGAATAGAACTGAACTGAG
>ML779675.1:294310-308367 GCA_009831015.1 Picea engelmannii
GAGTTGGATCAACGGTTCAGATCACATGTTGATCTGACGGTTCAGATTCAGTCGGGATTTCGCATATCGCGAAATCGGAGATTTCGTTGTAGAGTGAACTTTGCATTATGAAATCCCGATCCCCGAATTTCCGATAAGGCCTCCTGGCTGCCACGTGTCCATACAAATGAACGATCCAGATCCCTGCTTGATTAACGGTTGCGATCAAATCGTGAAATCGCATATCGCGATTTCGGGGTTTTCAATGTTAAGTGGTCTTTGCACTTTGAACTCGTGATCCCCGATTCTCCGATGAATTTATCTCTCTCGCAGCTTCTACAGATCTGATGGTCCTGGTTCTTTCGGGAAATTTGGATGGGATCCAACGATCACTGTCTTTTCTCCTCTTGATTATTACTGCGCTGTTATTCAATGTTGTTGTCATCACTGCGACCACACGTTCTTGCCATCAATGACAAGTATACGCTGATTTGCTCAATATTTGCCAACAGTGTTGAGATGTAATTGGCTTCCCTCGAGTTTGAACAATTCTTGCCAAAAATTGTTGGTGAAAGTGGGATCATGGTCAAATAAAATAGAGTGGGGAATTCCATGGAGTTTGAAGATATTTTCCATAAAAATTTGAGCCATGGTAGATGCAGTGAACAGGTGTTGGAGGGCACAAAAATGAGCATATTTGGAAAGGAAATCGACTGCAACCATGATGATTGATTTATTTTCTGAGGAGGGAAAAAAATGAGCATATTTGGAGAGGCAATCGACTATAACCATGATGATTTATTTATTTCTAGATTTGGGTAATCCAACAATGAAGTCCATAGAAATATTAGTCCATATCGCATGTGGAATAGGGAGATATTGAAGTGTGTTGAGAGGTTTTATTGTTTACCCCTTATTGTGTTGTCAAGTATCACATTCAACTACAAAAGTGAGGATGTATTATTTCATGCCTTCCCAAAAAAAAGAGGGTTTGATCCATTCATATGTTTTGTGAAAACCTGAATTCCATGTGGTTGATGAAGAATGAAGTTTAGAGAACATAGTGGATTTAAAGTGAGACTATTTTCTCAAATACAGGCGACCTTTATAGAGAAGCTCTTTGTTGTTCCAAGAGTACCTTGAATATGCATGAGGATCTTGGTGAGAAACTTTTGGATCTTAGAACCATTCCTGGAAAACTTCATGTAACCAATCTAAGACAATAAAGGAGAGTGAAAAGAGGGCCCCATCTTCTTCATATTTTCATAAAATATCATTAACAACCACATTTTATTTTCCCTTCTTGTAAATGATATCACAATCATAGCCAAACATTTTGGTCAACCACTTATGTTTCTCAAGTAATGAAACTCTTTGTTCCAAAAAATATTTGAGGCTACAATGATAAGTTTTAATTTGGAAGTATTGCCCCAACAAGTAAGGATGCTAGAGATATACCACATGAAAAATAGCCAACATTTCCTTTTCATAGGTGGATTTTCTCAAGTTTCTCTCAGATAGTTGTTTTCTAGTGAAATCCAAAAGTCTATCATCTTGCATGAGAATTGACCAGATGCATTTCCTAAAGGCATCACATTCCAAAACAAAAGTGTTTGTGTAGTCGGGTAGTGCCATAACAGGAGTTGTACACATAATGTCTTTCAAGGCTTGGAAGGATTGATCAGTTGTGAAAGTCCAACTGAAAAAAATTATTTTTAAGGAGAGTACTGAGGGGAGCTGCAATTTTTCCATAATTTTGAACAAAATTGTGATAATATCCCATCAAACCCAGGAAACCTCTCAAAATTTTAAGAGTTTTAGGATGGGGCCAATCCTTCATAACTTCAATTTTCTTAGGATCCACATGGAAACCATCCTCTCCAACAATATGGCCTGGGTACTCTACTTCAGGAGCTCATAAAGGACATTTAGAATGTTTGAGAAAGATTTTGTGCTGAGACAATAAGTGTAAGTCTTGATCCACATGGGCCATATGGGATTTCCAAGATTTACTATAAATGAGGAAATCATCAAAGAAGACCAATACAAACTAACAAAGGAAAGGACAGAAGACATGATTCATGAGACTTTGGAAATTAGAAGGTCCATTACATAGGATGAAGGGCATGACCAAGAAATCATAATGTCCTTCATGAGTTTGAAAGGAGTTTTTGGGAATATCAACCACTTTCATACTTATCTAGTGGTATCCAGAATGCAAACCAAGTTTGGCAAAGAACTGAGCACCGCTCAATTCATCTAGAATGTCATCAATGATAGGAATGCAGAATTTCTCTTTAATGGCAATTTTGTTGAGGGATTGAAAATCATGGCACATGTGGCATGTACCTTATTTCTTGAGTACCATGATGAAAAGAGAATAATAAGGGTTGGTACTAGGATAGATAACACTTTCCACTAGCAGTTCCTGAACAATTTTCTCAATTTCATTTTTTTGGGAAAATGGGTGACAATAAGGGCAAACATTGGGAGGAAGAAAACTAGGGACAAGTGGGATGGAATGATCATGGTCACCATGGGATGGGGGAATTCCATGGGGGTTGTTAAAAACAGATTGGTTTTTGGAGAGGATATATTGTATGTTGGGGTGAACAAAGGTGAGGGGGTCTTAATTGCTTGAATGGAATGGAGTTGGGAAATAATTCCAGAATGACCATTCTTGAGAAGTTTCTCCATTTTATTTGAACTTTTGACCTCAGGGGAACCTACCAAGATTCCTTGGAATTGGTATTGTTGTCCATCCTGTTGGAAAATCATGGTTATTTCCTTGAATTCCATGGTGATGAGGCCTAGTGTACGTAACCATTCAACACATAAAAAAAAATTGCAACCACCCATGTCAATAGAAAACATGTGAGATTTTATCGATAATGACCAATTTGTAGGAACACATTTTCACAATGAACCCCACATTTCCTGGAGCCGCCATTAGCAATCATGATTTGAAATTTATTGATTTCACATATATAGCACAATGTCTCTTGAGAAATTTGGTGATGAATGAAATTATGGGTGCTACCATTGTCAACCAGGATAATGAATTTTTGGTGCTTTAGATAACCAATTAACTTAGGGTTTGGAGAGCAGAGATACTAGTGATGGAATTCATAGATATAAGAAGTTCAAATTCTAGTGGATCAAAGGGCGGGTTATGATCACCGTGTACCACTACGATCAGTGCGAAGAGAGGAATCCAGTGGGATAGGTCTTAAATAAGGGTTCTAGTGGGACCACTATACTCTTTTTTTTACTCCTGCAAAGTTATACTCTTGTCTGAATAATACTATACTGACAGAATGCCCAAATTTTTAATAGTCAAAATTGTGTAGTATCTGCATGCAGGAAGCAGGGTTGAACTACAAAATTTCCACTTTGTTGTTGTTCTATTATCTTCTGGAAGCAAGGGTTAGGGCTTTGAGTGTTCCTACAAACAAGGGTTTTCCTTGTGCCATAGATCTTTGATATATTGATGTGGTCCAATAGTACTACTTGACCCAATATCTCAGGACTCTAACTAAGGAGGATCGACTGTACCCTTAGTTGTACTACATAATTACCCAAGTACGTGAGAGTAGTCTTCCAGAGTGTTGTTCTCGGTGCCACTATAGAATTCATGCAATTGATTGGCTAATCTAGAGCTATTTTTAGGAGACCCTTCAGACTCCCTATATACTCCAGGGTAAGTGGGAGTGAGTGGCCATGTATAGGTGTTATCTAATGCATTACTACTCGAAGGGGTGCCAACATGGGTTAGATAGGTTTCTAACTAGGTGAAATAAGGTGTTTCGAGTAACCACGTGAAATTTTATTTATTCCTTGCATGTATTCTTCCCCAACCATAGTTTTACCCCCAAAATGACATATCATTATGATTTAAAGATGTCGATAGTAAACATCTCTAGCCTAAAAAAACTTGTCTAAAAATCGGAAGAATAAAATGCTCTGATACCACTTGTAAGGTACCAAATGGTATCATGCAGAGCAAAAAAATGATTTTTATAACAATTGTTAGAAGAAAGAGAAAAATAGAGAGCATAATGACACAATTGATTCCAAAAATGATACCTTTATTATATCGATAGCAAGTTCACTTTCCTCTTCGAGGGGGAAACCTCCAGCAAAGTAGTTCTCAAGTACAAAATGATTCTCGGGACAAATTTTCCATGCTTTCTACCCCTATTTATATTATTTCTATCTTCTATAGAACATTATAGAGGATGAACTTTTTAGAGGCAGAACTTTCTAGTAAGTCTTCTTACATTAGACATGTTCACATTATTACATAGGATTTATTTACTAATATCGGCCTTTTCTTCCTTCTCTATTGGTAGTGGTCCTAAGTCTCAGTCTGCTAGATGAGGTAGTGACTTTGGATTTCCAAGTGAATCTGCTCCTAGATTTTCTCCCTCTTCCTCGGGATCTCCTAGCTCTTCTTCTATTGGTGATGGGACATCTTAGGGGTCTCGATCAAAAAAGTAAATTGCCTCTTTTTTCTTAGCTATTGGTGCGAACAAAATGGACGATCTGCACATGGCACTGTAACTTGATCTGGAACCTCTCTAGCTTACACCTATGCCCCCGAAACCATATTTATTGTTGATGGAGCTTGGGTATTGATACTCTCTCTAGGTCAGTGTATGAGTGGCATCAGACTAGCTATTCTCCAACTGCAAACCCTGCAACTAATGATGGGTATCGATCTATTTCCTATGCCTCTGTGGGTGATGCATTTCCCACCTTTGATTCCGGTTTTACTAGTTCATTGATTGGAATTGGGTCTCGATCCCAATTTTTTGTTTATGTATTCCTATCACTTTAGCATGTGCTATTGTAGATTCAGTTTACCTATCATTCATTTAAGTTTAACCAACCCAAAACTAGGATGAAGAAACCAAGGGAAAAGGTAGGGGATCCATTTGAGTCAACACCCTAGACTAGCTAGCTTCTTAATCCTGTCATCCTTGGGTTTTATCTTGGATGAAACTCCAACTATTTTTGTTGATGAATATATGTGTTAAATTCAATAAGTTGCAATTAGATATTCTTTCACACTGTAAACAATGGAATCAACTGGATTAACCGCATCTGGTATTGTAACCCCTGCTTATCATGAATTTCCCTCTACTTCCATTTATGGGTTTTATGTTTCTTTATTTGGTGTTGCTTAAACTACACCTGGTGGATTTGCGATTAGATATTCTTAGACACTTTTTCAAATGTTCATGTGATGTGGGCGAGTAGTTATGTGGTAAAAAGGTAAGGGGTTCGTAATCAGTCAATGTGGATTCAGTAGAACATATCAATCCTCAATCATACGGGACATGCTGCTAATTAGATCGGAAGCACACAAGGGGTAGGCATAGAATTTCATCGTGGCATTAGTGAGTTTGTCAACTGACTATCGGTGCACTTTCTACGTAGTTGAGTGACTATATGCACTTTCATGGCTCTTTATGCACTATATAAAAATAGAATTTTATCTACTTGAGGGGTTAGGGAGGTTAATACCCTCACATATTTATCCCCTTTAGAGGAGTTTGGATTTAACTCACCAATGGAATCCAATCTCCATTGTTTTAATGGTTGTTCAACATGAATATGTTGTAGAGGAAAATCAAGTTTTTTTCTCTTTCAATGTAGAATTTACAAACATGGAAATGCTTAACATCCTCATGTGAACCTTTAAATAATGTAGGCCAACAATATTTGGCTCTTCAAATTTTATTATTAATCACATCACTTGAATATTATCTACCCATAGATCCATTGTGAGAAGCAGCAAGTACCCTTTGGTCATCTTCCTTTCCCAAACATCTCAACAACAGACCATCATAATTATTCTCCAAAATAATTCCATTGATTAGAATATATTGAGAATATTTAAGCCTTAAATTCCTTCTACTTTTAAGGTTCATATATCCTAGACCACTTCCATGTTGCAAATAAAATCTCAAATTGTAATACCAAGAATTTATTTTTGTTAGGATTAATGAATTGTGAAAATTTTGAAAATGCCTCTTAAGGAAAAATCATAAATTCACCTTAAAATTGAGGTTCTCTAAATCTATTTCTTGTGAACTTTTAGTCTTAGGGATGAATCTAAAATGTAAATTACAAAAATCTATATTTCACTTATGTCCAACAAAATGCACAAGGCATCCAAAGAAAATAAACACTAAACAATTGTACTTTAAGAGAATATTGTTTTCAATCCTTAGAACATACATCCTTACAACCATAAATTTTCCAACTTAACTTATATATGTATGTCAAATCAATTAACAAAATATGCTCACAATACATAACTAACACTATAAACTACTCAATCGCTATGAGAACCTAAGATGAAAATCAAATCTACAAGTACACAAAGTTTGGATAATGAGAAAATATTCATATATACATAAGATCGGATTATAAGTGCATACCAACAACTTATACAAAACTAGTATAAGATAGTCCTTCAAGATTACAACAAGCTAAGACTCTCCAATTATCTCTAAACCCTAGCTAGATCAACCTCAACAAGCTAGAAACACACCAACTATTAAACCCTAGACACCAACTCCTCCTAGATAGGAATCACTCCCAACCAAAGTTTACCACACCACCAGATATCCACAACTAGCAATAATACACACCAACTATCCCCTTTAGAACCTACACTTGCATCACACAATTTTACAAGAGAAAACAAGATAGTTTTCCACTATCTTCTCCACATCAAGCACTTCAAGTAGTATTGGGGTTTCCAATACCACAAAACCCTAGTCTTGTTCTCTCACAAAAACCATAAGAATAAGGGATTCAGTTTTTCCTCTAATGTTTCTCCCAAACCCTTGGTTCCCTTTCCTTCTTAGGACAAGCCCTAAACTTAACACCTTCCTTGCATCAACATAAGACCCCTAGTGCATTTAACAAAAGTGCAAAGTACAATGAAAAAGAAGAACAATGAAAGTGACAGGCTAGTTCCCTCTATCTCTCACATCTCTAATACATGATGATGTGATCAATGTGATGAATCAATGAAAAAACACTCTCCTCCATTTACATATGATAGGAAAAGTAGGCCAAAAATAATAAAGTGGACAAGGTCCATGGGAAAGAAACCTAACTAATCACTAGATAGGCCCACATGTGAAGCACTCCAAATTCAAATTTACACATGCCAAGCTCCAAGGTAAGCACGCCCATCAAGAAAGGGTCCCAAGGTGAGTGTTCCATAAATCTAAGTCCAATTCTCCCACTCCAAGGGTCTATAACACTCCAATTCCACCTCCTAAGCCATGTGTTCCTCTTGGTCCGCCATGTGTGCATGAATATCCTTCAACGAAGCATCCCCAAGTCAATTACAAGCCTCCATGTAAGAAACCAAGTGTCTCCATGCCTGCTAGTACTTAACACCCTCCTCCTAAATTCCATTTTCTCCTCCTCCAAGTAGGCCCTCCTATTAAGCAACCAACCAAACCCTTCATGTGCACCTTATGAAGAATTTCATGTTTCCACATACAAAACCAACCTGCAAAGGAAGTGCATCAGATAAGCACCAATTCAAGGTCTAGCAATTCGTGGATAACACTAAGTTGTCTCCAAAGTGTATGTCCACCAAGATACAACCAAGGGTAGGCTTCACACCATGCATTCCACATCACAAGAAGCACCACCGAGAATTATGTAAACACTTTTGGAGTAACCACAAAAGCTAACACTCCTTCTTTGTGGGAAAAGTGTTTTCAAAAACACCTGTCTTCTCCCTTTGCATCTTAGCTAAATCTACCATTTGTAAATTTAAATTTGTTGCAGTCTCAAAATAAACCACTAGCCCCTAGAAAGGAATTGTTACCCAAGCATCATTCTCCTCCATTAAGTCATCACGACTCACCTCCTCGAAACAAATAGAACCCTCACAGATGGAAGTGGTTAATGAAATATGGTTAACTTATCTCCTAGAATGTATACTCGCCCTCATCGAAGATTTGGGTACTCCTGCATGATCATTTCCATCCTGCATTGTTCAAGAAAGACATATTGGATTCTTGTGGGTTGAAGTGGGGGCTAAGGATGTATCTTTCCTTAAAATATCCTCTTCAAACTTCACATATCATCTCACCATAGTCTTCCACTAAGTCGGAATGTAAATCATCTAAGTTTTAGAAGTTTTATTATATCCAAGAAAATGAGATACTATTACAACATCTCAAACCTCCCCTCTATTAGGGGATTTACCACCTATGAATTCAAAGGAAAAAAACCTTGGACCATCAACAACCTGCTAAACTCCAACATCCTTCATGTCAATTTTATGGGAAAAAATATTCATACACCACATCATAATATGTTTATAAATTCTTGCAAAGATCATCATATATCCACACAATACCAAGACAAGTGGATCATATATATCAAAATCACAAGGAAAAAAATATGCACAAGTCAATTTATCAACCTTGATATACCATGCTCATAATGCAAACAAAAATCCACATAAGGCCTCCAACAAACTGTAAACATGGGTATCTTTCTCGTGCACATCAAAACCTGTGACAATTGAAGAAAAACCCTCAATAAGGTCAACTCCCTATTTTAAAGAGAATCCTCTAGGAACAAGAATCTCATGAAGGTAAAGGATAACAATATGCACAAGTCAATTCATTGATCTTGAAATACCATTATCATAGTGCAAACAACAATCCACACAATGCCTCTAGCAAACTATAAACATGGGTATCTCACCCATGCACCTAAAAACCTATGGAAATTGAAGAAAAATCCTCAACAAGGTCAATTCCCTCTTTTCAAGAAAAACCTCTTATAATTGAAACAAGAATCTCATCAAGGTCAACTACCTCTTCCTTAGAGAATCCAATAACCCTATTTTGGTAATTTTCAATACTCCCATTTGGTGAAAGCTTGGAATCAATCATTGATTCCATGATATATTTGAACCTATATCCATATCATCCTACCATATATATTCTCTACATATGCCTCCAAAATGATTAACAAGGTCAACCCCCTCTTTTTGAGAGAATCCTATGATAACTAGGCCAAAAATCTCATTTAGGTCAACTCCCTCTTTCTGAGAGAATCCAATAACCATATCTTCGTACTTTTCAATACTCCCATCTAGTGCAATCTTGGAATCAATCATTGATTCCATAAAATTTTGTGAACCTATATCCATGGCATCCCACCATACATGTTTTTCATATGCCTCCTCAACAATATAACACTCATCCAGCTTCCAATTGATATGTACAAGTGTTGCAGGATGAACAAGTACCCTATAAGGCCACCATTTTTCACACTTATATCCAAATTCCTCTGACTTTCTAGACTACAATCATTTATATTAAGTTATTGTTCTTCAAATGAAACTCTACACTGAAAGTATATCGTACAAGAAACTAAAAGAATATTTTTCTTCAGATCAGGAACAAAGAAAATATCATTCAACTTAAGAAAATCACCTAAATGCATCTGAAAAGAAATGGATCCCACTCATGTTCACATGATATGTAGTATCATCACCCAATTCCACTCCCAATCCTCCCTCTTTCTCTTTAAGCTTATTGAAGAGTTTCCCATCATTAGTCATATGTTTCTATGCCCCATTATCCACATACCACCCAACACTTAACATAATGTTGGAAGATAAACAAAAGAACATAGAGAAGGTAGTCTCAAGATGGGATGATAACTCATCCACTCTTACTACAGTCCCTTCATTGCCTACAAATTGTTTCTACTGCTTGACCTTCCCCCTTTTCTTATCTAAACATTGGATGGGATAATGTCCCTTTTGGTGACACCTAAAACATTTCACATTACTCAAATCCTTCTTGCCTTCTCTTTATTATTCCTTACTACTCTTCTTGTGTCCATTTTTGTTTCCCTTCCTCATCCTCCTAACGAGGGATAGGTATTCCACTTCCTTTTACTTTGTTGAAAAAGATCATAACCTTATCACTTTTTGCAAAACTTCATCACAAAGATTATCATAAGTAGGTAAATTTTCACAAGAATAAACGTTTTATACAACAAGTTTCATAGATGGAGTAAATCCATTCAAGTAAATGGGAACCAACTCCTTCTCATCCACTTGTGTCCCTATGGTAGTTGATTGATCTCTCAACTCTGTGATCTTGGCCAAGTCACTCACCATTGTATCTGTGTTTCTCATGTGGATTGCTAAAAGCTATTTTCTTAAAAACATCTTCCTTGATACACTCACACTCTGATATGATATAAACAAAGTGTTATAGCTATATTTTCCACCCCAAAGACACATTAAGGACCTACTAGTGTTTTCATGTTGAGACATACCTTTTCTACCTTGGATTTCTGAGTTTTTGAGGAAGGTCACACCTTGCACGCCTATCAAGGTGCGACTAGTCACATGTTGTGCCACTAACAAGGTGTGAATGGTCGCTAGATACACCATTGGCAACCTATGACCGCCCCTACAACCTTCTATTTTTGATGAGTTTTGAGGAGATCGGAGTTGGGTGAGTTTTCAATCTCGTATGATGATATTGGGAACTCGTATTGGAATTAGAGTTCACTAATTTGTATAGGTACAGATACATCACATAGCCTCTCCCATCAATATATATAAGGAAGGAATTACAAGGGTGGAAGGGAGGAATATTTTGAGAGTAAACTTATGTTGCATATTTTTGGAGAGGCTCTTCTTCAATCAACCTTCATATCAGTGTTGGACTTTCTTGTGAGAGGGATAAGAAATATGTTGGGTTGTTATATTATTTGAAAAGAAATAACATTCAACCAACTAACTACTCGAGGTGGATCAATTGGGTGATGAATCGACCAATGGGTCAAGTCAATTTGATAGTTAAGTTGAAGGTCAAATTGGTTGATCATAAAGTCGAAGGTCAAAGTGGTTAACAAGAAGGTAGAAAGGTCAACCAACATGAGGTTGAGTGGAAGTCGACTAGAGACCGATTGGGTAGTTGACTGTAATAGAATCTGAAGATTCATGAGATTGCAACCATTCATTTGTGTGGATCTGTAACTATTTTGGGGCGCCATGATTTAAGGTTTTGCATGTAGTAAATCTTATAAATATGGAATGATGTAATATTGTAAAATATAATATTTAATCTTTATAAGAATCATGAGGGTCATGTAGATGTAAGCCAAATTGACTACAGGGTTGTTTATGTGTAAAGCAAGAGAGTAGGATGACGATTGTGTCTTAGGTTTAGAGAAAGGTTAGTCATGTAGCTATTTATTCTATGAATGAAAAATACAACAAGAGAGAAAGAGACACTCAAGGAATGTTGATTTTCCTGGTTAAGGGTTTCCAGGGAAAAATCTATGTGGAATGTGTGTTTGTCATTTATTTATACTTAAATGTGTCTTCTCTTTCCAGGTTGGTTTAGTGTGAGTGTCATTTTCTCTACATGTGGTATCAGAGAAAGGTTAAGCAGATCTTAGATCTGAGCTAAACCTAGGTCCAGTGGGAATTGTAAATCAATTATATTTAATTTGTGCTTGAAAGAATGGCAAGCAGTTCAAGGATAGAGATCGAAAAATTCAATGGCCAAAGTTTTGAGCTTTGGAAGATTAAGATGGAATATATCCTTGTAGATTAAAAAAAATGGGTAGTTGTGAGTCTTGAAACAATTCCAAGGGGTATGTCGAAGGAAGAATGGGAGAAACTTGAGAGGACAGAAATGAGTACGATTTGAATTTTTCTTGTAGATTCGATATTGTTGGATGTCTCAGGTGAAGACTCTGTGAAGAAAATGTGGGACAAGTTGGGAAGCGTGTACTAGTCGAAATCCCTAGTAAGAAAGTTGTTCCTTAAAAAGAAACTGTATTTTTTGAGGATGAGTGATGGGAGCTTAGTAATAGAGCACATGAATGCATTCAATATTGTAATAAGTCAGTTATTTTTTGTGGATGTTAAAATGAATGAGGAGGAGAAATTTATTAGCATGCTATGTTCTTTTCCAGACTCCTAGGATATTTAGTCATGGCTATCGAGAGTAATTTGACCATGTTAACACTTAAAGATGTGTTTACATCCCTTTTTTCAAAGGAAATGAGGTGGAAGAACATGGAATGATCAACCAAGGATGCCTTGATGGTGAGAGGTTGACCTGCCGACAGAGATAAAGGAAAATTCTCTGGTAGAAATTCTAAGTCGAAGGGTAGTTATAAATCCCCGGTTTAGTTGATGAGAAGATGTTGGAAATTATGCAGTAAAGTAGGGAATTACAAGAGAGTTTACAAGCCGAAAGTGACTGAGATCGGTCTAAGATCCGACAAGAAGCAGTCTACTAAGAGAAAGACTACTCCAGATAAAGGTGGAAATGTGTATATGGCGTCGACCAGTACATAGTCATATCATGATGTTTGGTTGATCAAATCGGGTGCATCCTTTCATATGAAACCCCACGGAGAATGGTTATGTGAATATGAGATATCTAAAGGAGAATATGTATTCTTGACGCATGAATCAACAACCAAAATTTTTGGATGAGGAAGAGTCTGACTAAATGATGAGAAGGAGTAGGACCCTTCCATGTGTGCTACATATTCCAGGTTTGGAAAGAAATATGATATCTATTAGTAAAATGAGTGATACAAGTGTGCACACTTTATTTTATAAGGATATGTGCAAAATGGTTAGGGGAGAAATCTCCATAATGAAAGGAGTTCATATTCGAACCTTATACAAATTGTTAGGGAATGTCGATTCGATTGGATGCAATAAGATTGTTGTTCCTGAACTAAACTCAACTACAAATCAACTCAACTCAACTTGGGTTGAGTCGATACAAATTGGCTCGATTGTTCTTCTTTGAGTCAACCCGGCCATGTTATGGAACCAAAGCATGGAAAATATTGGTGAAAAAGGACTTTGAGCCATGAACAACAAAGGTATGTATGGTCGAATGTTTTCCTTATTGTAATTTAGAAGTCTATTTCTAAGAATAGTGCATATATGGAAAACAAAATTAGGTTGGATTCCCATCTGAAGCTACAAGGAAAAAGGGGATTATGGAATTGATACATAGTGACGTGTTTAGCCATGTACCAATCCCTTCATCGGGAATAGTTTTGTATTATGTTTATTTCATAGATGATTTTTCCAGGAAGACATGGCTATATTTCATGAGGAAGAAATTAGAGGTTTTCAAGAAAATCAAAGAGTTTAAATCTCTTGTGGAAAACCACACAAATAAAAATATCAAGGTGTTGAGAACTGACAATGGAGGTGAGTTATGTGGAAAGGATTTTGAGTAATTATGAAAGAAATGTAGCATAGCACACCAAAATATGACACCATATACCCCACAACAAAATGGATTTGTTGAGAGAATGAGCAGGACATTGATGGAAAAGGAAAGGAGTATGCTCAGCAATGTCGAGCTCGCATAAGAATTTTGGGCAGAGGAATTTGACACTACAAAATATTTGGTAAATAGGTCTCCTTCATCAGAACTAGTCGACTAGACTCCACATGAGGTATGGTTTGGTAATACACCTTCACTTTCACATCTCATTGTTAGAAAAACAGGACTGCGGAGTAATAAAATAAAACAAATGCAGAAACAAAACACAGAAGACACACAATACAAGAGAGACACGGATTTACGTGGTTCATCCAGTGTGGGCTACGTCCACCAGAGAAATTTCCAGGTCCTTCCTTTATTATTATCCATCAAATGAAGGGATACAACCTACAGCAAAACCCGTTGTAACTTCCTCTTCTTTCTCTCATAGTCTCCTCTCTCAGAATGCAATATTCACCATCATCCATAGCCGCAATACATTTCCCTCATAAAAGAGGGTTGCCTTCTAGGGAAAAAAAGCCTAACATAATCTCTATTGTTAGATCTGCGACCTTATAATGAATGGTCCATATTTACAATGAAATTACAATATACTTTTATAAGGCAATTTTTGCTTTGGGGGGCCGCTTGCCCCCAGACCCTGCAGAGGGGGTACCCCCCCTCTGCACTCCCCCGCATGGAAGAGTGTACATAATTCTGGGGTGTAAATACTTCATGGGGTATAAACAC
>ML779675.1:321348-336417 GCA_009831015.1 Picea engelmannii
GGAGGAATGGCCCAGGGTGAGAAATGGTCCAGGCTCATAAATTAGAAACAATCTTTCTTCCTTGGTTGAGAAGAATGGGGCAGATAGCCCATTGTTGATATTCTATATTGAGGGTATACATTCTTTCAGATCTTACAGACATGAGTGAAAGATTGGCCCAGAGGATCATTGTTGATATTCTATATTGAGGGCAGACATTCTTTCAGATCTCACAGACGTGAGTGAAAGATTGGCCCAGATGATTATTGTTGATATTCTATACCGAGGGCAGACATTCTTTCAGATCTCACAGATGTGAGTGAAAGATTGGCCCAGATGATCATTGTTGATATTTTATATTGAGGGCAGACATTCTTTCAGATCTCACAAACGTGAGTGAAAGATTGGCCCAGATGATTATTGTTGATATTCTATACTGAGGGCAGACACTCTTTCAAATCTCACAGACGTGAGTGAAAGATTGGCCCAGTTGATTCAATTTTTATCATAACATTGTTTCTATGCAGATGAAGACAACTGTGGTGGCAGACATTCTTTCAAATCTCACAGATGTGAGTGAAAGATTGGCCCAGATGACAGTTTCTATCATAACATTGTTTCTATGCAGGATGCTCTCAGATGTTTGTTATGAAGACTATATGACAGTAGATGAGGACTATTGTGGTGAATATGTTTCACCATTTGCAACCATACGTTGTTGATCAAGTACTTATGTATTACTTGATGTGGTAGTGAACCACTGGATTGTAGTTATGTACTACTATGAATAGACACAAGTGTGTTCTATCCTTGTTCTAATTGCCTTGAAGACTATCAGCAGTTTATTGGATATAATGATCATTCAGATGAATGATGAACAGAGATTTTCCAGACAGAAAAAAAAATTCATAGCTTTTACTCCTCTTGTATCACTCTATGGTGAGAGTGATTTATCCAGCATCATATCTAACTACTCAGATGAAGTATGGTTTTGAGAGATGATGCAGCTGATGGAGATGGTGATGCTCATGATCTAGTCATGAAATAGTCTAGATGGCTATATTGATGCTACCGGGTAAATGGTATATTTTGTGCTCAAGATCATTACCTGTAAATACCTCTCTAGCTAGGAGGGAGTGTTAATATTATGGTAGCTACGGGAGGTATTTACCCCCACGTGTGAACCTGACGAGAATAGAAGACTCTGGGAAGCAAAAGAAACCCTAATGAGTTGGCTAATTACCCTAGAAGCCTTGTCGGCTCAAGAAGATAATTTATATTAGGCTATTAGCCTCCAAGAGAAGAAGTCGGCCAGAATTAATAATAATATACTGAACAAACACTTATCCAGAAGGAGAAGTCGGCCCCAGCAAAACTGGCAGAACCACTATAAATACAGGGCGCTAGTTCTCATTTGTCACATCTCAGAATTGCAGTTCTGCAGTTTGGTGCACACTGCAGTTGCAGTTTGGTGCGCAGGTTTGAAGGAAGAGCTAGTGCAGCTGCAGCAGCAGCAAGTTCTCAGTTTTGGCTTGAATATCTCTTGGCTAGGGTTTGGGACTATCTAATCAGCTTTTGTGATGCGCTATCCTTGGGGATTGACTACTCCTTGTTTGGTTATCTAGCCTAGGGTTTGCTTCCGGAGGAATTCTCAGTCAAGGTTAAGGTGCTCGGAGGGAGGCTTCGGCCTGTGGTTGGGTGACGAGGGTATCGTCAATGCTAAAACGAGCACACCATCTTCTATATTCTAACAGTGGTCCAAGGGAAAGAAACCAACGACAAGTTTATAACACACTCAAGCCAACCCATTTCTCTTATGACTTAGCCAATTTTCTCACAATAATACACTCCAGACAACTCATATGACCATCAATCAGTAATGAAACTCTATTTCCATTACCATCAACAACACAACTTGGAGTTTTTCCTTCTTTATCATACAATGCCTCAAAACTCCACTACCACCATGTGTTCCAATGCAAGTAGAAAGAGTCCAACTATTGATTGCCTCTTGGGAAGCCCTAGTGGAGTAACACTTTGGATCCAAAGAAGTCAATGAACAGCGATATCAAGTGGGCACTAGTTTCCTAATTTTTCTAGCCTTTGTGGTCACTTACAACCACAAATTTCTCTTCCAAGGCTTGTGAATCGCACTCTATACTGTTGGTTCATGTAATTTTTAGATTTGGAATAGAGATACTAAGGATATCATAGTGTGAGAGTGGGAGCATGATGATAGTGGTGAGAATGAATGAAATCCCATGAGGTAGGAGAAACTAGAATGGAATGGACTTTCACATCTTCCCTAAATTATTGTACTTTTTAAGAGGACCTTTCTTGATGTTTCTTATTTATTTTTGTGGACTTTCCTTCACCCACCTTTTCTTATATTCATGATTTCACTTTCTAAAGATGATGGTGAGCTTCATTTAAGGCACACGATGGAAAATATGTGAGCACTTAAGTTGACACTTGACAATAGAGGCTTTCTTTGCCATGGGCTCCCATTCATTTTCCCATCTTCTGGACTCATAGCCTTCTTGTGCTCACTACAAACATATTGAACCATTATATATTGTATTCCAATGTTTCCTTTTTACATAACATATAGAGTGTATTGTGGTCACTCTACCACAAGGTCCATAGAAAATATATTTGCAACATCTATATGCATAGTCGTTCTCTAGTCATGTCTTGGACTTGAGCTCCACATTAGGTATCCACACAAAACATATTTACAACATTTACATTATGGAATCATTTATTTAAGCTCACATGGCTCAACATTTGTATAATAACCACATATTTACACATTATGCAAAATTTGATCCAATAGCTTTTAAGGGTAAAAAATGAGGTATTACATTCCCCTCCCCTTTTAATTATCATCAATCTAGATGCAATTTCCAAATGAGAATAAGAAAGGGTATGCATCATTTATCGCACATTCTAGCCCTCATGTAACCTCATTGACATCAAAGTGCTTCCATTGCACCTTTACTTGTCCAATGGCTCGATTCTAGAGAAACATTATTTTCCAATCAAGGATGCACAATGGCTTTGTTTCCTGTCTTGGTTCCACTTGGACCACAATCAAATGAATCATATGGTTAAAATCATGTACATATTTCTTAAGTAAGCAAATATGGAAAACATCATGAGCTCTAATGTTAATAGGAAATGTAAGCCTATGCAATTGGTCATATCCTATGAGCTCTAATGTTAGCTTGACACAACTTCCAAGCTTCAATAAGTTCTTCCTTAGTCTCACTTTGAGGAAGATATAATACCCAAAATTGAACTCCCTATGCACTTTGTTCTTGTCTCACTTCAACAAAGATATAATACCCAAAATTGAATTCCCTATGCACTTTGTTGTTATATTCATAACTTTTATGTTTTCCTTGAGCTACCTTCAAGTTCTACCCAATCTTGGCAATTTCTTGCTCTATTTCCTTGAGCATTCTAGTGCAAATACAAGTTTGTTCACGAGATTATCCCAATAGCGCATTTGATTACCACATCTTATTCAAACCTCAAATGGACTCATCCCCAAGGATGCACGATACTCATTATTGTATGCAAACTCCACCCCCATTATGAAAACTCCACCAAGTGTAAGTAATATTTCAACTTGGATAGTTTTTCCATCACATATATATGTTACATGTCTTCAATAATTTGATTCACTCTCTTAGTTTTCCCCACTATTTGTGGATGGTAGGTTGTGCTAAAATTTAACGTAATGCCCAAATCCTAAAATAGACTTCCAAAAATTGGAAGGGAATTTTATATTTTTGTCAGATACTCAAAAATTACTAACTTGGGTACTCCATTATGTTTGAAAATATTTTTCATGAATATCTTTTCAATATCAACAACATTATACATAGAATGGACAAGAATAAAATGAGTTGCCTTGGTTAATTTATCAACAAGAAGCATGACAAAATCATGTTGCCACATTGTTTTTGGTAGTTCAATGATAAAATCCATTGTTTCTACCTTCATTTTCATTCTGGAAGTGGAAAAGGCTGCAATAATCCTATTGGATGTCGATGCCCAGCCTTGACTTGTTGGCATTCTAGGGATCTTACAATGCACTGAAAAATATAATTTTTCATTCCAAGCCAAAAGTATCGCTTTACTGTTGTTGCAATTGTTTTTTGGTAGCTTGGATGGCCAAAATATGACATCTTATGTATTCATCCAAGATGATTTTTTTGGACTCCAAAGAATTGGGAATACACATTCTATTTTTATAAAAAAGAACTATCTTATTGCTCAGCGAATAACCTTTGAATTTCAACTTGGTTTTCTCTTGTTGTAATCCATCACTAGGATGTGATGTTCCTCTCCAACATGGATTCAATAACCCTTTTCTTCAAATCTAATTTGCAATTAAGCTTCTCATGGTTTTTCATGTTGTATGAAAGGTTCTCTTGATTTCTACATCCATCGGATTTTGTTTAAGCATTCTCATCTTGTAAATTTTCATCCATGACATTTGCTTCATAATTATAGGAGCTTTGTACATCGTCCATAATGACAATTTCTTAGTCTAGCTAAGAATAAGGGATTTGTTCTACTAATTTCTCTCAAAGGACAAGAGTGATTTTTTGAAAACTAAACCTCCAGTTCTATTCCCCTTTGAAGGAGCTCTCCAATCATTGTGAATTTTCTCAAACATAATATTGTGGCTAGACATTATAGGCTTTAGAAGATCACTAATTCTTCTTTCTTTGCAACTTTGTTGTAGGAAATCTAATGCATAGGTCGAGTTGCAAAAATTGTGCACAATAAGATTTTTATTAGTCAACTTCAATGAAAATCACCATCATTTTAACTCTCTTATGGCTATGATTTTGCATGTTATGATCTATGCAAAAGCACAATTCCTTCTCATTTCTCATCATTGATTGTTGACTAAAGGTGATTTATAGGGGGTTTTGACTTTTGGGGGGCACTACAGGGATTAAGGAGGTGTCAACCCCCTATAGCATCATGGCTTCCTTGCGAGTTATTTTTCTCATGGACACATTGTCACATCAATTGCACATGACCCTCCACATGACGTCCTTTAGTTCGACACAGGGTTCTCTGGTACCTCTTAAATCATTCCCCACTCCACGCCCAAAACGATCTCGATAGTTGATCATGAGATGATCCAACTATCCACATCCCTATAAGGTCTTTGGATGTTCTTTCTCCAACCCCCCACATTCAACCTTGTATTAACCTTGTTTGTTTATCGAGCTTCATACTGAGGCAACCTCATTGTTTGTATTAACCTTAGTAGTTGATTGTTGGGGACAATTTGACGATAGGTAATCACTCTATGGCTCCTTTCCCAACCAAGATTAGCCACTTCAACTTCTACCTAATACATGGATCGCTTCTAAACTCTATCCTCCAATAACCAAAAGCCATGTGCCAATGGTTCACACTTGCTCAATGAGTTGTAGGAAGATACTAGTCCACTATTTGCTTAAACTAGTCTCACTTGGACAATATGTGGGACCTCTTTCCCATCCATTAGCCATCTTCTATTTGACTTGGATGTGATCTCTCGTTTGACTCATGAATTACCGTTCCAACTTCCAAGTGACACTCGACATGCCTCCATTCACTTAGAAATAACCCTTTTAACCTTAGGTTCCTATGACCATACAAGTTTTGATGTCAACCATGGATTTGATATATGATCCCTAGTCATTTACAAGAACATGATGCAACAAGTCTCCTCGAGGTTTGAACATAGAGCCTTAATGATGATATCATCACTATTAACTGTTACAGCCTTATTTGCCACCTTAGGGCCTAATGGAGGACCCATTGATGTATTATGTTGAGACACTCTTCTACCATGGATTTTCCCTAGTTTTGAGAGTGGTTGTGCCTAAACTGTTTGACAGAGCACGACCAATTGCTACCCAACTAACTTGCACCCTGCAAGCGGTCGCCAATTGCACTACTACTAACCCGTGATCACCTTTGTAACCTTCTAGATTTGGTGATTTCCAAGGAGTTCAACACTGGGTGAGTTGGTTATCTCGCAATATGAGCTTGGGAACTCTCAATCCAGACAAATTTACTAAGTTCTAGAGATCTAGGAGCCTCTCCTAGCCTCCTCCATCAATCTATATAAGGCATTCCATGGGCAAGAAAAAGAAGATTCATTTACAGGTACATGTTGTAGGAATTTCAAAGGAGCTCTTCCACAAGAAATCAATCTTCATATCAAGTTAGCCTTACTTGTGTGAGGTCTAGGGAGGAGCAAGAGCAAGGAGACTTGGAGGAATGTGTCAAGACTCAAGGTAAGAGATGTCGATGTATTCATTCTCTATTTGATTAATATATAGATCTACATGGTTTTCCCCTTCCAATGCACATGTATTCGATGTTTAATACTTGCTTGTGTCAGATATGATCCTACCTTGAGTAGATCATATTAGATCTAGGCTAGATCGGAATTTTCCTAAAGTTAAAGAATATTTGAGGATTGTTATTTGTTGTCTCTTGTGTGCAGGAAGTAGGTTGCGGGAGTTGGATCTTTGAAGCTGTAATGTTCTGGATACGTAAGGACAATCGTCGATCTAAAGGGATGTCGTTCCATCTTCTTGCTTAAATATGAACTTATCTAGTATATCTAGGGAGAATTGTGTAGTGATCTATCTCATTGTCTGTCTTGGATCAAGGGCAGATCCAAGAGAGGTCTTACTTATCCGTAGGCGAGATTTATACGTAACATGAACCCCTAGGATGATGAGTTTATATCAATATCACATAGGTGTTTAGTCAAAATTTGGCATGCAATCCAAAATTCCCATCCAACAATTCACATGATATGCCCATAACAATCAAACATTGTAACTGCACTTTGATATCACTTTGTGGCATACCCATTCATGTTTTCACAAACAACAATTGATACCCACTTTAACCCAATTAAAGTTTTGAGCCATTAACCAACCCAATTTACCATTTAAAAATAGATCTAGCCTTCAAAAGAAGCCATTCAATATATTATGAATGTATGCTTAAGTGTAATATTAAAATGTAGCAAAATAATTCAAACATAGAGCTATTGGAATCATGGGAAACACATGCACATATTCATACTTAACATATTCACACACACATGCAATTTATCTTCTTAACCAAGAATAAGAATTTAAATTACATAAGTAGGAAACAAAGGTTAGCACTTATCTTTTAACAAAAGATGGTCCATGACACTAGTTGCGTAAGAGAAATTTGCCACCCAACCACATGCAACCAGTGTAAATGTCACCCCCAAGTTGAGCTATGAGGCCACCATGACCAAAAAACTAGCTACAAGCTTATAGCTCACTCAACCTAACGCATCTCTCTCATAACTTAGCCAATCTATGCATTACAACACACAACAAGCACCTCATCCAACCATCAATCAATGATGAAACTCTCTTCCCATTGCCATACGGAACACACCTTGGACCTTTCCCTTCCTTGCTATGCATTTCCTCAAGGATTCACTACCAACATGTACCCTAATGCAAGAAGAAAGAGGCCAATTGTTGTTTGACTTCTAGCAAACCCTACTGGAGTAAGACTTTGGCTCCAAAGAAGTCAATGAGCAATGATATCAAGTAGGGAATGGTTTACTAATTTGTTAGTCTCCATACTCACCTATAACCACCAATTTCTCTTCCAAGTTATGCAAATCCCTTTTCATGCTTCTTCATGGTGATAGTTCAAGTAAATTTTAGATTTGGAATATACATGGTAAAGAGAACAAAAAAAGGGAATGGAGAGCATGATGATAATGGTGAGAATGAGTGGAATCCCATGAGGTAGAAGAATAGAACGAAGAACTTTCACATTTTCCCAAAATGATTGTACTTCTCCTTAAAAGGGCCTTTGCCCATGCTTCTCATTATCTTAAAAGACTTTCCTTACCCACTTTTTCTTGTATTCATGATTTGGGTTTCTAAGTCAAAGGTGATGGTGAACTTCAGTTAGAACACAAGATGAAAAAGATGAGTTCTTATGTTGAGACTTGGCAATAGAAATTTTCTTTCCCATGGGGCCCCTTTCATCTTCCCTTTTTGTAGATTCATAGCTCCCTTGCAAGCCCCACACCCATCTTGGACCATTATATATTATATTCTAGCATTACCCTTTTACATAACATAAAGTACATTTTGATAACTTTACCACACATTCCATATAAGGTATCTTTATAGGGTCTATGCCTAGCCATTTTGTCGTTGAACTTTGGCCTTGAACATTGCACTAGGAATCCACACAAAATATATTTACAACATCTATATTAAGGGGTCATTTATTTAAGTTTGCAAGTCTCCACATTCTTAATATAATCACATATTTACAATTTATACACAATCTGATCCAATACCTTTCAATGATCAAAGCAAACTATGAGTCGAGTATACTTGACTGCAAAATAAATATGCAGATCAAATATACCTAACATTTATACCTCATGGAATTGTTTTTACAACATGAACACTTCTATGAAAAGTCCTCTACCACCCCAAAAAAACCAAATCAATAGGACCTTTTACTTTTTAAATCACAATTATTTTTAATCCAAATTTTGGTGGTCTTACATGAGGCAAAAGGTAATGAAGTCACTAGAGCATATGAAAACCACTTCAATAGGACCTTGTACTTTTTAAATCACAATTATTTTTAATCCAGATTTTGGTGGTCTTAGATGAGGAAAAAGGTAAGGAAGTCACCAAAGCATATTCAACATAAATGCAACCTCGTGTTGGACAACTTTTAAATCTAACGCTAGATTCAGGCAGTTTTCCAATCTATTCACGAACTTACTTTCTCTTCTAAGTTCCAAGAGTTTGCTCTATTTAATTGCAGGGAAAGCGATGGCTTGAATATTGGTAACAGGGTTTTAGAAGAATTCCTACATACCAATCTGTAAGGAATGCCATACACGTTGAATCCCCCGAGAGGGCTACTCATTACCAATCATAATAACAGTGACTTTTGATAATATTGCCCAACTTGGATTGTCTATGTTAAATTATGAGCTTGATTTCTTATGCGGATTAATTCTTTTATTTTCTTCAACAACACCAAATCATAATCGAATAGCAATAACTATGTAGATAAGTAAGCATGCACATTAACAACACATATACCCTGGGGAAACCCTGTATAGGGAGAAAAATCTCAGCAAACAATATTCTTTTATTGCATTAATAATGTAAGATCACTTACAAATATCCACCATGAATGATATGCTCTTAATTGCCAAGATGACTCTGACTTGACAAAGACCTAAGAGACCTCGCTGAAATACACCTTTGATATGATGCCTCTATTGCTAATATACAACATTGATATGCTTCTTTGGTATGTTGCCTCTTTATCACTGATATGCGCCTCTATTGCTTCACCCTTAACCTGCATATCAAAACTGTGTTGAAGAGAGGGGTCGACCTCTGCTTATATAGGTTGAAGAGGAGAAGAGGAGAGGCTCGAAATAGTAACTTGTTTGCATGCTTTAATCATAACTCAGCTTCATACTTTAGTTCGAACTTAGAACTAGACTTGAGACTAGTATACTTTAGTTCGAAAATAGAACTAGACTTGAGACTTTAGTTACAACTCAGCATTACACTTTAGTTCGAAAATAGAACTAGACTTGAGACTGGTATACTTTAGTTCGAAAACAGAACTAGACTTGAGACTTCAATTACAACTCAACATTACACTTTAGTTCCAAAATAGAACTAGACTTAAGACTTCAGTTACAACTCAGCATTACACTTTAGTTCGAAAATAGAACTAGACTTAAGACTTCAGTTACAACTCAACATTACACTTTAGTTTGAAAATAGAACTAGACTTGATACTTCAGTTGCAACTCGACCATTTACAAGGCAATTCGAAATTCTCTTCATGGTGGATAATGTTACACGCGTCAATGCACTAGATCAATACATTTATATCATTTGCAATATTAGGAATATCGTTTGTCTCTAGCTCATAGGAATTTTATATTCAACCTAGCTTTTGCTAGATGCCTTGACTTTTGCTCATGGCTCACAGAGGTTGTACGTTCCCCCTGACTTTTGCACTAGTCTATCTATGCTCACAAAGGTTGTACGTTCCCCTTGACTTTTGCACTAGATTGTCTAATGCTCACAGAGGTTGTACGTTCCCCCTGACTTTTGCATTAAACTCACATAGCATCTTGTTCATCCTAACTTTTGGTTTGACTCACAGAGGTTGTACATTCCCCCTAGCTTTTGTCAATACTTCACAAGACTGGTTGATTCTCCAAATCTCCCTGGCTAGCCTCAGGGTGGCCCATATGGCCTCTCATTGGAGAATGACTGTCGATGCTGCCAAATTTAACAGTCCAGCCCGAGAAGTTTAGGGGCGATACAAAAAGACAGTGGAGATGAGATTGTGACAAAGATAGGGGAATAAGGATCAGTTGGTGACTTCAACATACAGGGAAGGGATGAAATGGTGAAGCAAGGACAACAACAGATAGTTGGACGACATGCTTGCTTTGAATTCTGTGTTTTTTTGTTTCCTTTAGTGTTTGTAGTAAATGTAGTTGGGGATCAAACCACTAACACAGTATAGATATATGCTGTGATACTTGTATGGTGTGTACCCATATATACTGCTTTGAATTCTGTGTTTTTTTGTTTCCTTTAGTGTTTGTAGTAAATGGAGTTGGGGATCAAACCACTAACACAGTATAGATATATGCTGTGGTACTTGTATGGTGTACCCATATATACTGCTGTGATGTAACCACCGAAGACAACAGTGATATTGAATGACAGGCAATAATGATGATTGAAAAATATTATTAGCATCTATGTATAACTCAAAGCCCTCTCGAAAAAGTTTCAAATTTGAACCTGTTTATCATCAATATACTTTTATTTCCACTGATTACATATCGTACCTATGTTGTCAAAGCAAGTATAGCATGGTTTAATTGTCACGACTATGTCAAATCTGCGATCCAATTACAATCAAGCAGATGAATGCTCCACCATTAAGTAGAAGAACAGTATATTCCCGTCATGTAAAACATTTCCTTCGTATGTATGCTAGCATTTCCTGGTATATCTGGTTAGATGCTATGTCAGCAATTTTCACACATACAGAGACAGTTGTTGCAAAATCCTGTAGGAAGTAATTAAACTAATTAAAAAACATACTATGAGCTACAGAAATATTTCATCACTTCTGCCTGAAAATGGTGATTTCTATCTTAGCTTTGATTTTGTATCCAGAATGCACAATATGAAGCATATGATTTTAGACTCAGAGTGCAGGTTATGCAATTTTTTACAAGATTGTTCGGGTTAACCTCCATCCAATCAGATAACAGCCACCTAAAAAGAATTCCCATGTAACAAAAGAAAAGCAGAATGTGGAAATACTAAACCTTAATTTCTGGGGCAAATTGAAGGACTAAAAAAATATAACCAGCATAAAACAGCCATGAGGAAGCATCTAGTGCGTCTCCAATGAAATCTAATAAACTAAAATAAAATAAAGTACAAAACAGTTCACCCAAAGAACTTCCCTCCCTAGTACTTTACCTTTACACAAAGCCTTGGGAAAAAAGGACTACTTTTTGTTAAGAAAAAAACGCCTATTTACTGGGAAGCTTGTGTCCTGCAGCTTTCCCATTTTCTCTTACTAAAAAATGTGCCTAAGATATCATATGATGAAGCCTTTACAAATATTAAAACTACAGAGAGCAGCTACATGTTGAAGATTTGGCGAAGGTATACAAATCTTGACCCAGAAGAAATAGAAATGGATCTATTGAACTTTATCTCATCCATCTTTGAGTTATAATACTCGCAAAAGATCACAAAGCATGGTAAGTAGTCTCGACTAAAGAAAGAAAGAAAACAAGAAAATGCTTGACTTGCCAGTTCAAGAGCTCCAAATTTTTCCTATAATAAAAAAATTGCATACAGAGTTTTGATAATTTCTCATTATTGTAAATAGAGATTTCATGGTAAGAATAACTGCAATGTCCCATACAAAACCAATAGAATTTTAAAGGCCACTTCCCGGATAGTAAAGATGCTATAGGCTAACAACCAACAAGCTCTTGCAAGAAACTTGAACAATAACAAAATCCAGGGTCCAAACTGGAAGAAAGGTCTGACCAGCACAATGTCGGACATTGTAATGTCCGATGCATTTTGTGATTTTTGCTATCATAATGGTATTTAAAGAAAAACTTATGTTGCGAAAATACCACAACAAAATGGTGTAGCAAAGTGGAAGAAAAGATCCATTATGGAGATGGTTAGATGCATTATAAAAGGGCATCATCTAAGTGATCAGTTTTGGGCTGAAACAATTCAGAGAGCAGTGCTTGTGTTGAATTGAAGTCCCACAAATACAGTTTGTGGTAAGACACCTTATGAAGTTTGGTCTAGAAAGAAACCAGAGGTAACATAATTTATTTGAAGTTGCTTCACAAACATAATTTATAAAGTGGATTGCCTCAAATTGAAGAAGATAAAGGTCTGTGTGATACATGTTTGCCAAGGAAGCAACATCGTCTCAAATTTGATCACAGTGAAACAGGAGCAACTCAGGTGTTTGGCTTAATCCATAGTGATGTTTGTGGTCCTATGAGAACCCAATCCATAGGAGCAGCTAAGTACTTTGTAACATTTATTGATGATTTTTGAGAAAAATATGGGTATAGTTTTTGAAGAATAAATCGGATGTCTTTGCAACTTTTAGGAAATTCAAGGCTATGGTGAAAATGGAAGTGGTCAACATATTAAAGTGTTCAAGAGTGATAGAGGAGGTGAGTATGAATCCCATGCATTTCATGATTTTTGCTATCATAATGGTATTCGAAGACAGACTAATGTTACCAAAACACCACAACAAAATGGTGTATCAGAGTGGAAGAATAGATCCAGTATCGAGATGGCCAGATGCATGGTGAAAGGGCATCATTTAAGTGATCAGTTTTAGGCTGAAGCAGTTCAGACAACAGTATTTTTGTTGAATCGAAGTCCCACAAAGGTAGTTCGTGGTAAGACACCTTATGAAGCTTGGTTAAGAAAGAAACCAAAAGTAACAAATTTCAAAGTCTTTGGTTGTTTGGCATATGCACATGTTTTAAACATGGATAGACATGAATTGGAAGTCAAAAGTAGGAAATGTATATTTATTAGATACAACATTGAATTGAATGCATACAAGTTATATGATCAAGTAAATAGGAAGGTTGTTATAAATAGATATGTGATTTTTATGAGAAACATCAACATGTGCAAACATTTGAATGGAAAGGTGAAGTTTTGTAGATTGACAACAAAGAGCTTAAACTCATAAACTTCAATCAGATATAAGAGACAAAAAAGAGGACGAAAAAAAAGTAAACTGGAGTTAGAAGGACAAGATAGAGGTTAGTGAAGTAGTTCTCAAAAAAGCACCAAACAAGGATAAGTTAGAGAAATTCCAATGGATGTTAGGAGTCATGGAAAATGAAATAAACTTTAAGAGGGGGGTGTTAGATATTGTAGCATTTATTTTATCTGAGTAATAAATGTTATGTACAAGAGTACTTTTGTAATGTCATAAAGTGAGAAATAAGTCATATGTAATAAATGACGTTTAAGCTAATGTATTAAATGAAATTGCGTGAGCAGTTCCTAATGAGAATAATGGAACTTGCTAGATATATATACAACACCATTCTATGTAATTTTGAAGAATATTGATACAATACATCTCTCTTTCTCTCCTTCAACATGTTTACAGGAACAAAGAGGCAGATAAGCTCTCCAAATCTGGATTGGAGATGGACCATGGCACGTGGAAGGTCTGGGAAAATACCCCGCAGGGATCCACATAACATCTTTACAGCACTTGGCTCCATGTCTGATTAGTCTATTACAGGAGCATGTTTCAGTTTTCAGTTTTTGGTTGGTTGTTACAGTTTCTTTCCCAAAATATACTACACAGACTCTTGACTTTTTTGTAAAGCATTCAGGAAGTTAAAGCTGGAAGTTTAAAATGGGCTGTCCCTCATAGCCCAGGATATATCATGGGACTATACTCGGATTTTATGTATTGTTTTTTGTTATTCCGGATATATACTTGAGAAGCATAGTGCTTATTGCTACAGGAATGCCCCTGGCATCTACTGATGTAATTTTGTTTAACTATTAACAAAATTACTTGCTTTTTTTCTCTGGAAAAAAAATACATCTCTTTCTGTCTCTCACTTCTCTCTTTGCATACTCTCCATATTATAGTTTAACGACAATATCTTGCTGACTATACAAAATACCATTTAGAAAAACCCCAGTCATGTAACTGAATTCAGTATATAGAAAACGTATTCCATAAATTAGAAAGTTACATTCTAGTCCTGAGTATGATACATTCCACTTGTCATCATAATTGTTAAATAGAGAACAAGGTTTAATAATCGATCAGTAATTTATCGTTACAGAAAGCCCTGGGAAAATGGAGTATCCCCTTTATGAAAAAAACCTATCTATTTACAGGGGAGACTGTGTTCTGCATCTTTCCCATTTCCCCTTTCTTGAAACCAGCATAAGGTATTATATGACAAAGCTCTTGCAAGTATAAAGACTGCAGAGTGCAGATACATGTTAAAGCTTTGCGAATTTATATAAATCTTGACCCAGAAAAAATGGAAATGGATACACTGTACTTTATCTCATCCATCTTTGAGTTATAATACTCGCAAGGGATCACAAACCTGGTAAGTAGTCTTTGACTAAAATCTTCTTTGTCAACGAAACTTCATGAAAGGACCACTCATTCCCAAGCTATTCATCCTAGCCATGTTTTATAACCTAACACACAAAAAAAACTCCTAAACCGGCAGCATTGATTCACTCATTTCACCCAGCATCATATAGTCAGCCATCGCCTCATTCTGTGACCTTATAAAAAGGAAGCCTGGGCATGTTGAGATCCCTAGGTGATAGAAGCTCCCTTTCTCCAGTGAATCCTGATTAGAAACTGCCTTTGATATCAGACAATTAGAAATCCTGGTAAGCTGGATCCCTT
>ML779675.1:337308-348187 GCA_009831015.1 Picea engelmannii
GACATTAGGAGTGTACCGAGCTCCTGGCATACCTGCTGCAATGATACCAATGGCTTTGATCTTGGAACATCCAAATGAGGAAGACACCCCACATGGCACATGCTCTTGCATACTCAAAACATCCATAGGTACCAAAATCCTAAGTGCAATTACGCCAAACCACTTAGTGAAAGCAAACCCAAGTTACTTCAAACCTTACAACACATCTCCTCTCCGTATAACCTTATATTACAGCAAAAAAAAGAGAAGCTATGGCGTATATAGCTGCCGACATTGCAACTGCCGGAGTGCACATTCAATGCCCATGATTTGTTACCAGGAGGAGGAAGGAAGAGTCGAACCCTAGATCTCTGAGGGGGTGGCGAACCTAGTTGACAAACAAGAAGGGATCTTATGCGGGCGACCCATATAAGCCATTCCAGCGGCCTTGTAACTCCGGAGGACTTTGATCGTACTTGTTAACTAACCTGAGCATCTGCTTTCTCTTTATCAGAAGAAATACAAGCAATGCCACTTGAAGCAAACTGACTATTACCACGAACAGGTACCCCACTGTCCTGCCGTATTTCAGGTTTCTCTTATTGCCGCTGAACCTAGGGTTCTTGTGTCTTGGATCTGTTACAAAGATAGGGAGATGATGGCCAGTATGAGGAGGAGGGTTCTTACTGAAAGTTTCGCTGCCAGATTCTGGTGCTGGTACTGGCGATGGTGCTGGTGCTGGTACTGGCGATGGTGCTGGTGCTGGTGATGGTGATGGTGATGGTGCTGGTGCTGGCGACGGAACACTGGAAACACCTCCGTTGGCTTCCACAGTTTGGGCCGGAAAAAGGAACACTGGAATTACCTTGAAATCTCGTGCACCGCCTGCTGTTTCTCCGGATTCGAAACCTGGATCTCCTGCCGATGCGAAGAACCCTTCAAGAGTACAAGCTGTCCAGAGCAGAAAAAGGCCCGTGAGCCGAATGAAATTCACCGTCATACTCATGACCTTCTTCCTTCTTCCCATGCTGCTCGTTTGAATGTGAGGAATTTAATGAAGGGTTCCCCAGCGGATCTGGCAGCGGCCGCCGCAATAGAATCTCAAATCGGAGGAGGAGGAGGGGAGGGCTATGACTGCCTAATTATTCATCTTGCTGTTTCCATTTCCATATACATTGTCGCCATGAATGAGGAGCAGCGTGACCTACAGGGTGGATGGAGCTGGGAATTCAATTCTCACACACAACAACCAAGCAACGTCTCGTCCCTGGTCTACTGGAGAACGGATCCGACGGCTCCGCATCCGCCACGTCTAAAGAAAGGAGGAAGCGACCTGACCACCACGTTCTATCTAGCGTAAGATGACCTGGAGCCACCACAATTTGCTCGCCACGCCTTCCATGACTCCCCTCCCACTTCACTAAACTTACCCCTCACTCTGGCTGGGCTGCGGTTCGAAACCTCTGGAGCAGATTCTTCAAATCCTTGCACTGCGCCTCCACATACATAGTTTGCTTGCTTGGTCCCTTCGCTGCCCTTAGTAAGTAGATTAGCACAACACAGCATATAAGGTAACAATGCAATCGTACTTTTACCTAGATTCGTTTGCCAAACACAAATATGGAGAAAACACCTTTTAACCTTTGCTACAAAAATTTAATATTAAAATTTCAACACATTTTAAAAGAATATTATTTTTAAATTATTTAGAAAAAAATAAAATACTAATAAAAATATTAGATAACACTTTACACACAATATTCAACTAATATCTCCGAATTAATTAGGGTAAGAGGATCAAGTAACATGCATCCAACTTGTTAAACCACTTGTTTTGATTATATATATTTTGTTTAAACCACTTATTTTAATTATATATATTTTGAGAACGAGAAGAGAGGCATCAAATACCCTGGGAGTGTATACTTTTTTTAAAAAGTAAAATTTATATAAAGGTTTGGACTTCATAGGATTTGATATGTGGGAACATGATAGATTCTAGTTAAGATGAATCTATATTGGTTATATATATATATATACCACATGTCAATTTCATGTTGAGTACTGAAGGAATTACACTTCTTCTTGGTATTAAATAAGGAACCATTCAAAAAGTATAGAGAGAGAGAGTTGATATTGAAATATTTTACTAATAATATTTTTAAATGCTACATGTAAACTCCATATTAAGCATTGAAGGAATTGAAGAATAAAAAAATTCTCTCCATATCTAAAGTTGATATAAAATTATATTTGTTGTTATTGTTAGTGCTCAACTCTATGTTGAGCACTAAAGGAATTACACATCTCCCTCATACTATGTTGTAGAAAATGATTTTTTTTACTTTCAATTACTTTATGTGTAGGCATGCCACACACATATCTTTTTCATATATCTTTTTTTCACTTTCAATTACTTAAGACATTAAAATATTTTATTTATGGCCACATTTAAATTATTTTTTCTTATTAATATTTTTTTAATTGTCACATGTGAACTCCATAATAAATAGTGAAGGAATTACACATCTCTCTCAAACTGGATGTAGAAAGCACATATCAACATAATACGAAAACATAAAAGATTTTAATAGTCTTTGAAGAGTAAAAGGTGAAAAACAAATATATATATATATATATTGAAATTAAAATTTTGAAAATGAGCGATAAAAGTTGAAATGATAATACCAAGTGGGAGCATGAAAATAATTAATAATGTTTTCCCCATGATTGTAATTAAGTTAAGACTTCATGTATTGTGATTTATGAAGCATGTAATTATGTTTATGTAATGAAAACACTAGACAACTAACTCGGAAGGAAGCCTTGAGTACTAGCCATGATACTAAGGGTGGGATTGGTGAGGTGGAACTGGGATGTTTCCATGAAGAAATCAAGAAGTTCATCAGTATTTCCACTTACATCTACATACTTAATGCAAAACATATCCAACGTACCTAGATGGCATTGACCCACGGAACCCATTAATGGTGATTAGGTTGGGTAGTTGAGTGGTTATAACTACTAACTGATTTAGTACTTGGAAGAGTGAAAGGTTGAATGAGACCTCAGCCAGAAGGATGCACAATATTTGCCACTTCAAATTGGGAGCCTGACACCGAGAGCTTGCCTTTGACAAAGGTCATCGGGGACCCCAAGGAGGAAGAGAGCATTCCAACGGTGAAGAAGGAATAGGAAAAAAAAGAGGGCAAGAGGACCAGTAAGGGGAGAGATGTGTTGAAGAGAAATTGTAGTGCACAGGGAAAAAGAACCCCAGAGAGCGCATTGATGCGTAGAGATTGAATCCACACAAAAGAATAGAGAGTCAATACCCACAGAGATGAGTCGTAAACTCACAAATAGATGGTGCAAATGAGAAGATGATCTCATGCACTAAGAAACAGAGAAAATATGGGAAGTTTCCTAAAGAAAATAAAAAGTTTTCCCAATAGTTGAATGGCCACCCTGGCACAGACAAGACCCATATCTAGATTGGAGTAATAGAGGACAACGACTTGGTTCTTACTAGAAAGAAACCGGCACTGGTAAGGGGAGGTCACTGAGGGATTGTGTAGCAAAGAAGGGGCTCCCTTGTGTAGAGGAAGTCCAGTTGGGAAGGTTCCTGATAAATTCGTGGAGGTCATGAGTTGAGTGGGAAGAGGGAAACTTATGTTGTTGCCAGTGGAGTGAAGGAGAGTAACTTTCCTGACTCATTCTTTGACTTGGTAGTCAACTGAGATATTCCCCTAGTGGTATCATGCCCTAGCATGCCGGTGGCATGTTGTAAAGAGGCGCATTGCAACATATCCTACAGTTCGATAGAAAGGCATTTCCCCTCAGTCAGTTGGCTAGTTGGAAACATTATTGAACAAACAAGTGTTTTTGCTTGTAATGTCTATTGAATGCTTAAATACAGTTATAGACTATTTTCTGTCCATGTTGAAGATCTTATTTTGATGAATGAATGTTGAATTCCAGTTAAAAATGGATTAATATAACCTCCTTTAATTATTAAGTGTAGTGACTGTGATAAATGTATGAGGAAGGCCAGTGTAGGCTAGTAACCCTGTATTTTTCATTGTCTTTGAAATGGAAAGTTTACAAGATATGCAATCTTCATTTGAGTGTTTGGGATAGAGTATTTGTTTATTGTTGTAAAAATGTTTAGAGCCTGAAAGAGTTGAGTTAAATCCTTGCAGGAAAGATTGCAGGATTGTTAAGTCCATAAACCACCCTTTAACTTTGTTTAAACCCTTATTTGAACCCAGAAGAACGACAATCGTTGATTCGGTGGAAGAAGTAGATCTCGGCCATTCATCGGTGATCTGGGATCTGGGATAAATCATGTTGGGAGTTGAGGTCATCGGGAAAGCCCAAAGTGCAAGGTCACAGTGGATTTCCGATGGGAAAACCCCGAAAGATTGTGAGTCATTGATCTATTGGAGGTTAAGTTGATGAGATTTGGATCGTATATTCCCTGAAATTTATGTCTATAAGTCTATCGGGAAGTAGGGGATTGAGAAGGTCTAGAAAAGGATTCTAGGAGAGGTTTTCGATGGAGGAATCTCGATGATGAAATCTTGAGGACGAGGAAGATCGTAGATCTATTGGTTGGGATGTCGATGGGTTAATAGTTGTTGGATATGGAACTATCCATCTCGAGAAAGAAACTTAGACGAAGAGTGGTGTTAGTTAAATATTGTGCAGTTGTGGGGTTTTGAGTGATCATATGTGAATATGATCACTCAGATTCACAGTTGGATGAGAGAATATGTGGGCCATCAGATTCGTCGGAGGACTACCATTGGAGAGGACTGGTTGGGGAATTTCACGATCACTTGGTGTGAGTGCACTTCGATGGCGGAAGATATCGAGTGGACATGAACCGTCAATCCACGGGAGAGGTATTCAGATATAACCATCGTCATTGATTCATAGTGGACGCCACTAAGTCAACGTGTTGAATGAAGGATGGGCGAGGCATTAGTCATCACGTATTTTAAGCTATCGATTTAATCGGGGCCGTTGACTTCTAGCTTTGAAGTTGTTGGATATGTCGAAAACAATTCCATCAGAGATGTTTGATTGGGATGGAAACGTGGGTGATGTAACCTACTTTCTTGATGGGCATAGAACTCGATTCATCGCCGACCATTGATTTGGTTGAGCATGATGAATTACAATTATCCGATCAGGGATGTTTGTTCCCTGGTCAGTGTAGCAACATTTTGTTATAAAATTGTTGGGGAAATGAGTGAGAAGTCTGAGAATTTGTCGTAGATGCTTGCATTGCAAAAGAAAGAAGACAAAGTCCTCATGTGCACAACGATGGACAAGGGTCATTGAGGGTGAAAACTTGAGACTTGAGGATTAATGGAAGTGGAAGTATGACATCCCACCAACCTAAGAGGGTTTAGGGGGTCAGGTGTGTTACAGAGTGGTATCAAAGTAGAGTTCAAACTCCAGGCTTGGATGGGCTGCCAAGGTCGCATGATTGTTTGAGAAATTTTACATAATAAAGTATATGATTTATTTATTTCTTTTTAAATGATTTAACTGTGTGCAAGAAGACTAATGGTGGTTTTGTATAGGAGTGGAATCCTGGCCCGGGACTGTCAAAGGCCAATAATTTTATGCCAATGATTTTAATGAAAAGTCTAATAGTGTTTCATTGTTTTAGTACGTAGGACGTACTTAAAAGGAACAATAGTGAATGGTGTAGCATAGTATGGAGGACACCTCACACTTTCGAGATGAAGAATCTAATGATAGGAGGGTTAGGGAAATCCCTCCAAATTTGGTAGCCACTGTAAGAATCCTAAAAGCAGACAATGAAAGGCTCATGAGAGCTCATGCATAGCAGATAGAATTAAATGTTGTATTGTTGCAAAGTTTGTCTGAGATTCAAAAGCACTTGCAACAAGGTCTAGCCATTAGTAATGCAGGATGGCAACAATTAGAGAAATTGAAGACCCCTTCAGATGTCTAGAAGTAGGGACTAGCTCATAGTGATGTGGGAAAAAGTTCTTCCAAGAAAACGCACCGAGGTGCTAAGAGAAGCATAGCCAAAAGAAGTATTTCCACAGAGTCATCTAGTGGGAAGACCATTATAGAGGAATTATCCAGAAGTAACACCAGGTCTAGTGTTCCCATGAAGAAGAAGAAGAGACACTCACAAATTTCTCTAACAGAAGAGTTCAAGATGGATAAACTACCTACTTTTGATGGGGAAATCAAGAAAAGAGAAGAAGTTGAGGCTTGGTTGTTGGGGTTGAGAAAGTATTTTTGGGTTCATAATTACTCGAAAAATACAAAGGTAGAGATAGCCATCTTCAATTTTAATGGAGGAGCTTCCATATGGTGGGAGGACCTTAAAGGATTGAAAGAGAGCAAGCTGACCTGGAAACAATTTGAGAAGTATTTCAGGAAGGCATATCTATCCGATAAATATTATGATGAAAAGATTAAGGAATTCCATGAACACAAGTTGGGGAAACTTACGATGGATGCTTATGCCAAGAGGTCCTTGAAGTTGTTGAGGTATGTCCCTTACCTCAAGGATGAGAAGGTGAGGATACAATGATTCCTCAATGGATTTCCACATTCCTATCAGGATAGGATTGAGTTTGATGAGCCTAAGACTTTGGAATATACCATTAAAAAGGCTAAGTGTTGATATGATCAATCCAAGCATAGGCAGGAGCCTCTTAAGGACTAGAAGAGAAAAGATAAAATCGGATATCAAAAGAAGGGATTTAAACCATCCCAATATAAGAATCCTAACAAGGGAAATAGGCCAGTAGAGCAGGCAAGAGAAAGAGTAGAGGAACAAAAGAAAGGACCTCTATAGTGTTGGGGTTGTGGAGAGGCACATTTGTTCAGAGATTGTTGTCACAGACAACATGACAACAAAAGAGTCTACCATGTTCAAGAGGCTACTACAGTTAATGATGTGGCCAAAAGTGTGTTGAGAATATCTATAGTTGTTGAGAATAGGCAAGCAGGTCACCAAGCTTTTGTGGTGGAGATGGAAGGTATAATTTCCAAGCAACCTATTTCTATTTTGATTGACCCTGGTTCCAATCTTAGTTATGTCTCACCTCAAGTCGTTGAAGTGTGTTCTTTACAGAGAAAGAAACATGCAAGGGCATGGTTGATTTAGTTAGCCACTAGGACAAAGAGAAAATTGGCAAAGGTCATATTGGGTTGTCCATTTGAAATGAGTGGACTACACACCCAAGCAACCTTGAATATCCCACCCTTAGGATCATATGATGTGTGATTTGGCATGGACTGGTTGGTTGTTCAAAGAAAAAATTGAACTGTTATGACAAGACCTTAGAGTGTGAAGATGAAGAAGGCAACACGAGGGTGTTGCAAGGCATTCAAAATCTAGTCTCAATTAGGCATATATTAGGACTACAACTCAAGAAGTTTAGTTGAAAAGGATGTCCCTTGTATGCAATACAAGTGCTCAATGCAACAACAAGTAAGGAGCTGAAGGTTGAGGATCACCCAGTGTTGTGGGAATTTAAAGATGTATTCCTAGAGGAGGTACCTAGACTTTCTCTTAAGTGAGATCTCGAGTTTTAAATAGATCATGTACCCAGAGTAGTACCAGCATTGAAAGTACCCTACAAAATGAGTACGCCGGAGTTGATAGAGTTAAAAGTGGAATTGAAGGAGATGATGGATAAAGGGTATATCAGCCCAAGTGCATTCCCATGGGGAGCACCTACATTGTTTGTGAAGAAGAAGGATGGTCCTTTGCAATTGTGCATTGAATATCGATAGTTAAATAAGATTACCATCAAGAACAAGTACTCATTGCCTAGGATTGATGATCTTTTTTATCAGCTCAAAGGAGCTACATTCTTCTCTAAGATTGACTTGAGATCCAGATATCACCAAGTCAGGATTAAGAATGAGGATATCCACAAGACAACTTTTAGAATGAGGTATGGACACTATGAGTTTGTGGTAGTGTCATTTGGGTTTACTAACACACTAACTACCTTCATGTGCTTGATGAATAGTGTTCTCAACAAATATTTGGATAAATTTGTTCTTGTATTTATTGATGATATTCTAGTGTATTCTAAGACCAAAGAAGAGCAAGAAGAACATATTAGGTCGGTGTTACAGGTGCTGAGAGATCACCAACTATATTCCAAATATAGCAAGTGTGATTTCTTTTAGAAGGAGATCCAACATTTGGGCCACACAATCTCAGCATAGGGAGTGGTAATAGATCTCAAGAATATTAAAGCAATCATGGATTGGCCTGCCCCTCAAAATGTAACTAAAGTAAGGTCATTTATGGGATTAGTTGGTTATTACATAAGGTTTATTAAGGGATTTTCCAATATTGGTCAACCATTACTTCACTATAGAGAAAAGAGAAGAAATTTGTATGGTCAACAGAGTGTGAAGCCAACTTTCAGCAGCTGAGAAAGATTGCAAACCCTGAGAAAGATTTATTGGTTTGCAATGATGCTTGCAAGGAAGGACTTGGTGGATTTCTCATGCAAGAAGGACATGTGATCTATTATGAATCAAGAATGTTGAATGACCATGAAAAACAATATGTCACCCATGATTTGGAACTTGCAACAATGTGCATGCATTGAATATGTGGAGGCATTACTTTTTTGGAAGAATATTTGTCTTGAAGACAAATCATTGTTGTGTAAAGTAATTATTTGACCATCCACAATTAAATGCTATATAGGCCAGGTGGATGGTACTAATTAACGAGTTTTATTTCAAGATCAAACATATAAAAGGGAAAGAGATTAGAGTGGTAGATGCACTTAGTCGAAGTGTGCAGACAATGCACCTAAAAGTAGCAAGTGTAGGTGAGTCTGACATCAAGGAGAGAATCAAAACTCTCTTGCAAGAAGACAAGTTTCTGAATGTAGTGAGAGAGGGTTTGCATCAAGAACCCAATGAGAAAAGTATGAAGGATATCAGTTTGCAACAAATGAGTTATTGTTGTATAATAATAGGTTGTATGTGCTTGACTCAACAGAGCTGAAGCACCTCATTATGGATGAATTTCATCGGAGGCCTTAAGTGGGTCACCTTGGTTATCATAAAATGATAAGAATTGTGAGTGTAGATTTTAACCTTGTATAATTAATTACTGCAAACAAATTCTTAATAAAAACATTAAAGATACAATGGCATACACACACATTACACAAATATTTTTACCTTGGAAACCCAAACTGGGAAAACCCACAACTTATTTAGAGCCGCACATCTAATCTTCTATTCATCATCATATCTTCATATATATATATATATATATATATATATATATATATATATATATGATCTCATGACATCCAAAACCCCCAATCCATTGCTCATATTAGTAAAAAAACCTTAATTCCTAAACTGGAATTAGAAAACCATGAACGAAAACCATGTGCCGAAAAACCACTAAAAAAAGACACAAAAAATGCCAAACAAAATATAACACATACCCAAAATTCTCCCACTTGTTATTTTCTTTGCATACAAGGGGTTACAGGGATACATAGTCAACAATCTAGGGCACTAATGCCCATAGATCGTCTGCACCAAGAGAACTTCTCAGTGCTCACAAATTTTGTGAATGAATTTGCAACATTCTTCAAAGTGTCCACCTTCATCAACAACACCTTCTTTTCTTCAACCATGTATCTCACAAAGTGATATTGAATATCAATATGATTTGTCTTTGAATGATAAGTTGGGTTCTTCGCTAGGAAGATTGCACTCTGACTGTCACAATCTATCCTTACAGCTTATTGTACCAACCCAATACTTGAACACAATATTTGTAACCATACTGCTTCCTTTCTTGCATGAGTGGTTTCCATGTATTCAAATTTTGTATTTGAGAGTGCCACTACAGACATTATTTTTCTCATCTAATTGATTGCTCCTCCAAACAAGTTAAACACATACCCACTTATAGATCTTCTGTGATCCATATCTCTAGCCCAATCTCCAACAAAAAATCCATGCATGTCCAACAGTTTATCCAATCATGGTCTTCGTTGGTAGCACAATCCATAGCTAGTAGTGCCACACAAATACTTGAATACCCTCTTTGATGTTCTACAATGATCCTTCCCTGGTTTTGACATATTTTTTTCTCAAAACTCCCACTGCATGTGCAATATCATGTCTAGTACAGACCATTGCATACATCAAACTGCCAGCACTACTAGCATATGGAACATGGGACATCTCCTCTTCCTCTTCATGTGTCTTGGGACATTGATCCACACAAAACTTTACACATACAAGAATAGGAACCTTGACTGGTCTACATTTCTGCATATTAAACCTCTGCAATATTGTCTCGACACATTTTCTCCAATTTAACCAAAGTTTCATGTTTGCTCGATCTCTTTTAATTTTCATTCCCAAAATGAAATTTGCAGCACCAAGATCCTTCATGTCAAACTTAGAGGACAACTGAGTTTTCACATCTTGGATGATCTCCTTGTCATTTCCTATCAACAACATATCATCCACATACAAGACCAAATAAATAAGATGGTCACTAATTAATTTGAAATACACATAGTTATCTTCTTTTCTCCTTGTGAAGCAAAGTATCAACATATAAGTATCATTTTTTTATGCCACATTCTTGGTGATTTATTTAACCACGGGTTCTTCACTAAGTGAAACTTTGACATAGCACTTTCGTTCATGGGATATTAAACAGAACCTCTAATTTCACTAGATATTGATAGATATGTCCAAAAATATTTTTGTTTAACCCCCCTTCCAATACATATTTTCAATAAAATAAACCCCTATTTTTACTAAATACCCCTTTTTATACCCCCCAATACTTATAAACCCCCTGATACCCCACATCCCCCCCCCCCCAAAT
>ML779675.1:348192-358698 GCA_009831015.1 Picea engelmannii
ATACCTACAATATATTGACTCCATTTTTCACAATTAAAAAACCCCCTTTATAAATGAACATGATAAGATATTGGTCAAAAAGGTGAAGCCCCCATGGCTTTAACCCATAGAAGGAATTTTTCAGCCTGCATACTAGCTCTTTCTTTCCCTTCACAACAAATTCTTATGGCTTCTTTATGTAGATTTCTTCTTTTGGATCACCATGTAGGAATGTTGTCTTCACCTCCATCTATTCTACTTCAAAATCAAACGCAACAACAACATATAAAAGAAATCTAATATAAGTTAACTTGGCAACATGAGAAAAACTTTCACCGCCCGGGAATAACCTTTTTCTACTAACCGAGCTTTGTATTTCTCCACTTTTTCTTCGACATTCAACTTCTTCTTAAACACATATTTGTTTTCAATGAGATTTCTTCTAGTCGGAAACTCCACTAGATCCCAATCCTCATTCTTGTTTAAGGCTGACATTTCTTCAACCATGGCCTTTTTCCAGAGTTTTCCATCCTCTGAATCCATTGCCTCCCTAACAATTCTAGGATCATCATCAGTAATAGAAAAAGAAAAATTTGCACGACAATCAGGTGGAGTATACCTTTCTGGTTGCCTTCTTTCCCAAACCGATCTCCTCAATACTAGAGTATGAGGATCTTCTTCTTATTATTCATGTTCTTCTATAGATTATGATCCATCATCCTTCAACTCAAACTCTATTTTCTCTGGTTCTTCCTTTCTTGTGTTGGAATATTCAACAATACTGAGAGGGGGGGTGAATCAATATTGGAAAAATTTTAACCACTTTTTGTTTTTACCATCTTAACTGGTCATCACATAGTCAATCATAAACAATGCAGATAATTAACCATAACATAAAGACACAATACACAAATATTTTACGTGGAAACCCATACGAGATAAAACCACAAATCAACTTCTCTTATATCAATCAAGAGTTACATTCTTTATAGGCTTCAACCTGTGAGGGACATCAATACATATAGTAAGCACCCACTTACAACTCTTCAAGCACCAACTTGGCAGGCACCAACTTGTTGAGAAGATGAGGACACCGGTCCTCACTGTAAGCACCCACTTACAGTCTGCAAGCACCAACTTTCCAGACACCAATCCTCTGCCTTACACCACCTTGCCACCCTGAAGTAAATAAGTTATTCAATGTTTGATCAATCACAAAACCTTGTATTCCTAATTTCTCCTCTTTATAGACTCATATACATACAATAAATCTATAACACATACATCAAATGATCTCTTCATTTGAACACAACATATATCATCTCTACCATTCTTGTAGTTGTTGTTATTTGTGTAGCCACTAATCCTATAGATTTATGGTTCCTATAGTTGCCACTAATCTTGTAAATATGTTGTTTCTGTAGTTGTTGTTAATTTTGTAGCCGTTAATCATATAGATATGGTGTCCCTGTAGTTGTTGTTATTTTTGTAGTCGCTAATCATATAGATCTGTTGTTCTTGTAGTTGTTGTTAATTCTGTAGCTGATAATCCTATAGATTCGTTGTTCCGGTAGTTGTTGTTATTTATGTAGCCGCTAATCCTGTAGATCTGTTGTTCCTATAGTTGTTGCTAATTTTGTAACCACTAATCTTGTAGATCAATTGTTCATGTAGATATTGTTAGTTCTGTAGCCGCTAATCATGTAGATTTGTTGTTTATGTAGTTGTTGTTAATTTTGTACTCGCTAATCCTGTAGATCTGCAGTTTATGTATCTTCTATTAATTATGTAGTTGTTAATCCTATAGATATGAAATTTCTTTCATATTGCAATTTAGATTTATAAACCCTTCTGTAGTATGATTTCTAGCTCTTTTATCTTTAGTATAGTTGCGCTCTTTCTTATAACCACTCTTGCCCCTCTGATATGCTCTTTGGCCCTAAATTAGATCAACTCACACTTCTTCATATTTCACACCACACTACTACTCTTCAATGTGATAAAATATTTATACTAGTTTCTGTAGTGGTTTCACTGCCCATAGAAAAATCAATGCAATGGTGTAAGCCCACAATATTTTTCTTAACCATGTCATTAGACCATTTCATATTGACTTCCATAAAGAATACTTGTTGTGTGAACATCACCAAGAATAACTAATCCATAGAAGATGTAAACCCATCTTGACAAAGTCAACATGATCACGTCTTTTCCTTAGCCAACCGTTACCAATACGTCATTATTGGAATCCCGAGTTTCTGCAGTTGATTCGCTTCATGTATTTCAACATGTGGATATTACAATCCCAAGTTCCAGCAGTTGAGTTACTTTCTATAGTTCAACACATAGCTACCAGAATCCCGAGTTCCTGCAGCTGAGTTGCTTCATGTAGTTCAACAATAATTACCGAAATCCTGAATTCATGTAGTTGAATTTCTTTGAATGCTTGAATGATAAATTTTTGCTTGGAACAAGATCGTCATGTGTTGGCCTCTATTTAATAGCCATACCTCAATAACCATTGACCTCAATAATAACTCATCAATATTTCCACCTCAACAATCACTTTGATATCAATGACACCACTCACTGTCACACCTGCAACCACTCTGACATCAATGGGAACACTTTCTCAACAATCTCCCCCTTTGTCATTGATGACAACCTAGTAAAACCCAAAATTTTACTCTATTGCTAAGTTTCTCCCCATGTCCTTGTATTGTTGAACCCTCATGGTTTTACTATTACTCTTCCCCTTTGACATCAATGACGAAAGGGACACTCTTCCTAATTGAGTATACCTTTTGGGAACATGGAATGCTCCCCCTTTGATTGTGATACCTTCTATTTCTTTATGATAGTGATCCCCCTATATTTATGCTTAATCTTCTTCTGCATAGTTCCTTTTGTTGTGCTACTTCCCCTTGGACTATGCTTTCTCTTTTAGTTTTCTGAAGTAGCTCACCATGTGAATGTACTATCCTTCCTTTGTTTTAACTACAAAGCCTTCTCTGATTTATGGTCATTTTTCTCCTTTGATTGTGTTTCTTTATGAAACCTTCATCAAACCTCTTGTTCTTTATTTCTTGTCTTCTAAGGATAACAACTTTTAATTTTTCAACATTTTCTCATCTTGGAGATTTGCTACCAACTCCACTTTACATCCTTTTAATAGAGAATGACTTTCTTACTCCTTCTAGAAAATTCTCTTATCGACAGCCCAAGTATATTGTATTATCTTTCACCCTATAAATATTGGCATCTCAAAGTTGACTTCCTGTTCAAATATTTCATGCAATTTGATCATTGACTTATTTAAAGAAATATGCCACATAATTTTTGTTTAAGCCATATTGTGGAGTCTTTTAATGATCATTATGATCACTATCACTTTGATGAGCTTGTTCTTCTTCTTGCAAATTTTAGTAAAATCTTCTTGCTTATCTTGCTTAAAGGAAGACAACATCTTGATTTTGCATTGATCTGCATTATGTCTAAAGTTATTGCATATGTATCATTCAGTTTCATCCAAGATAGGGGAAAACACATTATTATAAGAGTTTCGAGTTCTAGGCATTTGAGGCTGATCATATCTATGCCTTACATTTTTGATATATCTATATGCTCTGGAATTTATAGCCTTATATCCAAAGTTATGACATGAAAAACAAAAGCCATAGAAAACATTTGGATACCTTGGAGTGAAGAACCTTCTTGAAGGGATTGATCTTTGTTTGTTGGATTGGTGAAGTTCTGACTTCCGTCGCGTCCTTGCTCCATAGTCATTTGTGTGGTTGATCTTATTTTGTTTATGCTGATTTTTTTCCTTCATCCCTTTGTTTGTCAGGATGATTTCTCTTTCCTTTGAGAGTATTGACATAACTTTTGGATTCCTCTGTTTTTAATGTGTTGGTGCTTGACTCACCTTTGTCAGCTTTGTGACTCTCTTTGTATCCAAGTCTTGTCTTGACACCTGGTGATCTCTGATTGCTGAGAATATTGTCCAAATTTTTGGATCCTTTTATGAACTTTAGATTTAGATTCATATGAGACTTAGTTTTCTCTATATCCTTTCTCATAGATACAACTTCATCTTTTAGTTTTTCACAGTTGTTATCTTTCTCTTTAACTAGTTCATTAGTATTTCCTCCACTGTTCATGCCTCTTCTAGCCGAGTTTTTAAAATAATAGTTTGTTCATCATTCTCACTATTTCTTTCCTTGTACGCCAATAGTTGTCTTTCTGTTGTTTGTTCTTTCTCCTAAGCCTGTATATTTCCTCCAAAGCACTAATGAGTTCTTCTTCCATGTCAACCATTGCTTCACCTTCCTATGTGTCAGTCTTCTCTCGGTTAGAAATATCATGCTTAAGTTCCATGCAAAGTTTTTCATCTTGGCTTGCATCATATTCATATTATTCTTCAGCATGTGAGGAGTTACTACTATCCTCTTTCAAATACAAGCTTTTCTTCTTAAAAAACTTTTTCTTGTTATTCTTCCTAGATTTATTCTTTCCTTTTTCTTCTTTTCCCTTCGTGCCATTTTATTTGTATAGGCATTTAGATGCAAAATGATCTATTTTACCACGATCAAAACTTTTGAATGGAAACATACCTTTATATTTTCCAGAGCCCCTTTGTATATTTATCACAAAGGTCACTTCTTCTTCATTTGAGATGTGATTGGAGTAGTTATGATCTTAATGTTTTTGTGATTTGGTTGAAGCCTTGAAAGTTGCTTCTTTTAGGTATAGCTTCTCTTTCTTGGTCTTCATCTCATAGGCAGTGAGTATTCCATGGAGCCTATCCATATCCAACTTATTTATATCATGAATTTCTTATATAGCAAAACAATTTGCATCGAGTCTTGAGGGGAGAGATCTCAGTACCTTTTGAACTACTACAACTTCATCAAGATTTTCACCTAGTCCTTTCATGGTGTTTAAAACCTCATATACTATGAGAAATAATCTAGCAATGTTCTCATTCTCACTCATTCTCAGGCTTTCAAATTGTATTATGTGAGCTTGAAGTTTGGCCAACTTAACCTTAGTATCTCCTTCGTAATTGTTTACTAGTTTGTCCCACATCTCTTTTGCGAATTCATACTACATCACTTTGAAAAAAATTGTTTCTGCAAGTCCACCTAGGATGAAATTCATAGCTCTTGCATTACTATAGTAATTTTTCTTACTAGCTTCATCAGTTGGAGGAGTTGTCGAGTGCTTGTAGCCATCTACCACAATATGCCATATTTCCATGCCAAGTGCCATAAGGTAGTTCTTCATTATGATTTTCCATAAGGTAAAATTTGTTCCATTGAATATAGGAGGTTTGGTTGAAGAAGAGAGATCTCGACTGACCATTTTTCTTGAAGGATCTTCCTTCCATATATTAGGTTGTCATTGAAGGAACCTACTATGATACCAATTGTTGGAATATTCAACAATACTGAGAGGGGGGGGGAATCAATATTGGACATATTTTAACAACTTTTTCTTTTTACCATCTTAACTAGTCATCACATAGTAAATCATAATCAATGCACAGAATTAACCATAACACAAAAACACAATACACAAATATTTTACATGGAAACCCATATAGGAGAAAACCACAAATCAAATTTTCTTATATCAATCAAGAGTTACATTCTGTGCAGGCTTCAACCTGTGAGGGACACCGATCCCTGTAGTAAGCACCACTTACAACTCTTCAAGCACCAACATGTTGATAAGATGAGGACACCAACCTATTATAAGGATGAGGACACCAATCCTCTGCCTTGCACCATCCTACCACCCTAAAGTAAATAAGTTATTAAATGTTTGGTCAATCACAAGACCTCATATCACTAATCTCTCCTCTTTATAGACTCATATACATACAATAAATCTGCAAAATTGACATCAAATGTCTCTTCATTTGAACACAACATATATCATCTCTACCATTCTTGTAGTCGTTAATCCCACATATCTGTTGTCCCTGTAGTTGTCGCTAATTTTGTATATCTGTTATTAATTCTATAGTTGATAATCTTGTAGATCTTTTATTCCTGTAGCTTCTATTATTTATGTAGCCGCTAATCCTGTAGATCTGTTGTTCCTATAGCTGCCACTAATCTTGTAGATCTATTGTTCTTGTAGTTGTTTTTATTTTTGTAGCCGCTAATCCTATAGAAATTTTGTTCCTGTAGCTCTTGTTAATTTTGTAGTCGCTAATCCTATAGATATGTTGTTCCTGTAGATGTTGTTAGTTATGTAGCCACTAATCTTGTAGATATTTTGTTTATGTATCTGTTGTTAATTTTGCAGCCGCTAATCCTGTAGATCTGCAGTTTCTGTAGCTACTATTAATTTTGTAGCTGATAATCATGTAGATCTGCAGTTTATTTCATATTGCAATTTAGATTCAAAAACCCTTCTACAGTTTTATTTCCAGCTCTTTGATCTTCAGTATAGCTACACTCTTTCTTCTGACCACTCTTGCCCCTTTGATCTACTCTTTGGACCTAACTCATATCAACTCACACTTCTCACATTTCACACCACACTACTACTCTTCAATTTGATAAAATATTTATACTAGTTTCTATAGTGGTTTCGCTGCCCATAGAAAAATCAATACAATGTGTAACAATTAACCTGTTATTTAATTGAAGACAAAATATTTATGAATTGATAATTGATTGATAAATTGAATAATAGATGATGATACAATTACCCTCATGACGATTTACTATATAGCATTGATTGGTCACGATGTGATGAGGTACGTGCCTCTTGATTTATTTAATTAAATTATTATTATTATTATGTTTGTAACATTTCCACCCTCTTAAGGGATGATTTTTCCTCAAAGCATAGTAAAATAGGATTATCTCTAGTTGAGCATGTTTTTGTAGTGAAATGAAGTTTTTTTTTTTTTAGTGGTAATTGATTCTTCTTGAGAGTGGACCCTTTGACACCATATAGTTTATAGTGTTGACCTTACTAATTAAATTCCATGAATTGTTCTTCTAGGTTTTTGGCATAACTTTCCAACTGTATCAACCATTCTCCACCTAGTACCATATCCATTCCTTCAAGCGGTAAATCGTAGAATCATGTTTGTAGTTCTAGTTCTTGTATTTGAACCGAGATTTTATGAAATTTTCCAATTCTTTGACCCTTTGTCCATTAGCAACCTTAACAATGAGGTCCTTGGTGGGGTAGATGAAAAGTTTTAGTTTTTTTGCGACATCAATGTCTATACAATTATGAGTACAATTGGAATATACAAGTATTGTTAAATTTCTATCTTTTATTACTCCCTTAAGTTTTAGTGTCTTAGGTTGTGGTTTTCCTGTCATAGTTTCCAACGAAACTGTGGGTTTGCTTTATTCTTTTCTTAAAGGTTGGATTTTATCCTTTCTGAGATGTGGTGGAATAGATTTTGGAGTAATTATCTCTCTTTGAAGTTTGTTTTCTTCCTTTTGATCTTTTTGGATCCATGAGATTGAAGCTAGTGATGCTTTTTTGCGGTATGTCATCATGGTCAGAATCTGTGTTGTATGCTATAGTGATTTCATCCTCTGCTTTTGGGACTTCTACTTGCTTGCCATCCACTATTCTAAAGTAGCGTAATGACTCGTCCTCACATATGTGTCCTAGTGTCCAATTTTCCCCACACTTACGATAATTGTTTTCTTCTTGTTCTCTCTCTTTGATTCACTACTGTATTTGTTTGATTCCTTCTCTGTTTTGCAAGTATATAATTTTTTATTATCGCATATGTGCCCTAGAAACCAATTGTCCTCACAATATCTACATCTGTTCACCCATTTCTTATATGGGTTAGACTTGTTAGTAGAATACTTCTTTGGTTTTTCATTTGATAATATGTTTGACGCTTATGGACCTACGAATGATGTCTTATTGAACTTGTCTTTTTGTTCGATTAGCCTTGTTGCGTGTCTAGCATCTTAAATTGTTTTAGGATTTTGTTACCTCCTCAAATAAATTGGTGGAGATTTTTTCTTTTTAGGTGATAGATTGTGGTCCAAAATTTATTTCTAAATTTTTGTAGGTAGGTTAGAGAGTCTATTTTTTGTCGATAAACTTAGAAAGAACTTTTTATTTGGTTTGGTCAAGAAAAAGACAGAATCTCAGGTTTCGGTGGTTTAGGCGAGCCTGAAATGCGCTCATTAACCACCGAAAGCCTTCGTTCTCGGTAGTTAAGAGGGAAAAGCAAAAGCTCATTTAACTACCGAAAATATTTCAACGAGAAAAATGAAAAGCCCGTGCTTTCGCACGAGCCAGTTGTCAATTGGCACAATGATGAAAACATGACCGTCGAAAGTCCATGGAGGTGGTAAGGTATGCATGTTCTTGTTGTATCTATCCGAAGATTGATACCCTGTTGTCCTTTTAATTGCATTTGTCATTTCAAAATTAAGACTCGGCAAAGACACAAAAACTCATGCGTGTTTCCCGACTAACAGAAATGATTAGTCGCATAGCCCCTCACTATCTCTATTCACGAGGACACAAATCTATTATGACCCCGATTAATCTCTGATTTGATCTCCATTTATTATCAATTCAAATCCGGGATTCATTGTGACAGTCTTGAGCCCGTGATATCATCAAGCAAACGCATATCCAGATACCATAATCCTGTTTTTTATGGTGATTGTCGAGCACAGTTTGAGTTCAACATATCATTATCAATCCAATTTTCATACCAATCAAGCTTGGTCGAGTCATCAGGTAGATCAAAGCCCATACTATTTCAATTTAAATGTACATCTCACTGAAACTCGAAATTTTCAGCATGTTTTTAGTCAGTCTGTTGCCTAAATTCGGTTAGTAATTGAGCTTTCTGATCATAACTCTGAGTCACTCTGTCTCATTTATTTTTCTTTGAGTCATACTCCCTGTCACCCTAAATCATAGAGTCTGTGTCTCCCTGACACGAAGTTTTTCCTAAATCGCAGGTACAGTCAACATTTACTAATGCCAAAAGCAGGGCCAGTTCTAAGGGCTGAATTGGATGGAGTTTGGTACCTTGAGAAGCACCCTGAGGTGGTTGAGTTCTTCAAGCAGACTGGAGTCTATACGTATTGTGAAAAACTGGCAGATTTTCACCAACAGGTGTCTGAAACCTTTGCTAGCTCGTATGATGGAAGAACAACAACAGTGGGAAAGGAGCAGTTTGTGGTTGATGAGGCAGCCATAGCTAAGTTCACTGGTCTTCTGAGAACAGGCGATTGTTGGTTCAAATCAACTGTACCTTCAAACATTGAATTCAAATCCTACCTACAGCCTCTGCACAAAGATCTTACATGGAAAAAAGACCTACCAATGTCTTATCTGGAACCTAAATGCCAATCTCTCCTGAAGGCAATCTTTGTCTATATCACCTGTGAAGGTAGATACAACAGAGTCATGTTCTACCACTTCAGACTTTTAAATCACTTCACAGGGAGATCTCCCATCAATTTACCATTTTACTTGCACAAAGCCCTCACAAAAATGGCTAGGCAGGTCAAGGCCAAACCCACTAAGGTGGCAAGTAGATTGTCTCATCAAGGACTCATTACTCTCATTGTCAAAGAGTCATTGAAGAAAATGAAGGTAGATTGGAACTACTTCCTCTTCTGGAATGAATTCCGGACTGATTCGCAACAACAGGAGAAGGGTAAAAAAGATGCCACTAAGAAGACCATTACTCCTAAAAGCATTCATAGAAAATGGAAGGGTATCTCACCACCAAGAGATCCGATAGAATCATCCTCTATTAAAAGAAAAAGAAGCAAAAGAAAGTTACAGTTTGAGGGTGAGCAGACCAAGGACCCTGCTGAAGGAAGTAACCCTTTAAACCTACCATATAGTGATTTAGAGCCATAACAGAAGTTAGCAGAGACACAAGGTAATGTACATGATGGACAAGTTGCAGACGATTGTTCCAACTTGCCCTCACCAAATCCCCTAGAGGCACACAATCCACCATTGGAAAAAGCTTCTTCAAGTAAGCCTAAAGCATCTAAGGCATGAAAAATCAATAAACTCCTGCAACAAGTCTATGAAATGGAAGTCTTAGAAAGATTTATTAAAAAGGAAAATACAGACTTGATTGAAAGAAATGCAGAGATTTTCAACATAAACCAAAGCCTCAAAGAAAAGCATGATAAGATCAAAGATAAGAACACGGTGTTGATAAGGGAGAACATGAAGCTGTACATCCAACTTAGAATTATGAGGCTGAAATTAAAAGATTCTCAATCGCCAACACAGGAGAAAACAGGTTTGGAAACTCTAGCCAACTTAGCTACAACCATGGTAGATTTACCACAGTCTTCCACACAACAAGTTGAAGTTCACAGATCTGCACGAACAAGAGCTGCATCATCCAAAAGACCTTGAACATTCAACCAAGAATCAAGGTAATCATTTTTGCAAATTTTGAAGTTTTCTCAAAACTAAAGTTTCGGTGGTTTAGGCGAACAGGACGATTGTTCATTAACCACCGAAAGCAGAGCTTTC
>ML779675.1:364103-441873 GCA_009831015.1 Picea engelmannii
ATAAATCCTTCATCTAGTGGTCAACATAAGTGGATCTTAGTAGCCATAGATTATTTTACAAAATGGATAGAGGCAATTCCCACCAGGAATGCCACTCACCAGGTTGTCATGAAGTTTCTTTATGAAAATATCTTGAGCAGATTTGGCTGTCCCAAAAGGCTGGTAACAGATAATGCAACAACATTCAAAGAAGAGGCATTGGTAGACATGTGTGAATCAATGGGCATCCAGTTGGTACATTCGACCCCCTACTACCCTCAAGGTAATGGCCTAGCCGAATCATCCAATAAGAGCTTAATCAAAATCATCAGAAAACTGTTAGAGGAAAACAAAAAGAATTGGGATTCTAAACTGAAATTTTCTCTGTGGGCAGACAAAGTAACTATTAAAAATTCCATAGGAACCTCTCCATTCAAATTGGTCTATGAGATTGATGCCATTTTTCCTGTTCAGATAATTTTACCAATGGATAGATTCTTTCAGGAAGAGCAAACTGAGTCAAACGATATGGTAAGAAGAATGCTTGATTTGGTGGAACTGCAGTAGGCCAATGAACAGTTAGTGGACAGATCAGAGGCTCATCAAAAGAAGATCAAAGATACTTTTGACAGAAAGGCAAAGGTGGATAATTTTCATGTTGGTGATTGGGTTATGAAATGGGACGCTCTCAGACAGGATAAAGGAAAACATAACAAGTTCGATTCTTTGTGGACCAGCCCTTTCATGATAACTCAAGTACAACACAACAACACATTCATTTTGAAGAATCTGGGAGGTGAAGAAATGTTCGGTGGCCCAGTCAATGGGCGATTTCTGAAACTCTATTTTGTCTAAGGCTGTGAAGCCTGGTCATTTTAATTTTAGTTTTAGTCTTTATTTTTTACAGAATAACTCCATGCCCAATGGAAACACTAGCAGATAGTTTTTAGTTTTCTTTTTCAGGAAAGGCATTGGTTATGTGGTTCTTGAAGCCTCACAGGGAGGCGTTCATCCCCAATATGAGCCAGTGTTATCTCCTCAAATAAATTGGTAGAGATTTTTGTTTTTTAGGTGATAGATTGTGGTCCAAAATTTATTTCTAAATTTTTGTAGGTAGGTTAGAGAGTCTATTTTCTATCGATAAACTCAGAAAGAACTTTTGATTTGGTTTGGTCAAGCAAAAGACAGAATCTCAGGTTTCGGTGGTTTAGGCGAGCCTGAAACATGCTCATTAACCACCGAAAGCCTTCGTTATCAGTAGTTAAGTGGGAAAAGAAAAAGCTCATTTAACTACCGAAAAGATTTCAACGGGAAAAATGAAAAGCCCGTGCTTTCGCACGAGCCAGTTGTCAATTGGCGCAATGATGAAAACATAACCGCCGAAATTCCATGGAGGTGGTAAGGTATGCATGTTCTTGTTGTATCTATCCGAAGATTGATACCCTGTTGTCCTTTTAACTGCATTTGTCATTTCAAAATTAAGACTCGGCAAAGACACATAAACTCATGCATGTTTCCTGACTAACAGAAATGATTAGTCACGTAGCCCCTCACTATCTCCAGTCACAAGGACACAAATCTATTATGACCCCGATTAATCTCTGATTTGATCTCCATTTATTATCAATTCGAATCTGGGAGTCATTGTGACAGTCTTGAGCCCGTGATTTCATCAAGCAAATGCATATCCAGATACCATAATCCCATTTTTTATGGTGATTGTTGAGCACAGTTCAAGTTCAGCAGGTCGTTATCAAGCCAATTGTCATACCAATCAAGCCCGGTCGAGTCATCAGGTAGTTCAAAGTCCATACTGTTTCAATTTAAATCTACATCTCACCGAAACTCGAAATTTTTGGCATGTTTTCAGTCAGTCTGTTGCCTAAATTCGGTTAGTGATTGAGCTTTGCGATCATAACTCTGAGTCACTCTGTCTCGTTTATTTTTCTCTGAGTCATACTCCCTATCACCCTAAATCATAGAGTCTGTGTCTCCCTGGCACAAAGTTTTTCCTAAATCGCAGGTACAGTCAACATTTACTAATGCCGAAAGCAGGGCCAGTTCTAAGGGATGAATTGGATGGAGTTTGGTACCTTGAGGCGCACCCTAAGGTGGACGAGTTCTTCAAGCAGATTGGAGTCTATACGTATTGTGAAAAACTGGCAGATTTTCACCAACAGGTGTCTGAAACCTTTGCTAGCTCGTATGATGGAAGAACAACAACAGTGGGAAAGGAGCAGTTTGTGGTTGATGAGGCATCCATAGCTGAGTTCACTGGTCTTCCCAGAACAGGCGATTGTTGGTTCAAATCAATTGTACCTTCAAACATTGAATTCAGATCCTACCTACAGCCTCTGCACAAAGATCTTACATGGAAAAAAGACATACCAATGTCTTAACTGGAACCTAAATGGAAATCTCTCCTGAAGGAAATCTTTGTCTATATCACTTGTGAAGGTAGATACAACAGAGTCATGTTCTACCACTTCAAACTTTTAAATCACTTCACAGGGAGATCTCCCATCAATTTACCATTTTACTTGCACAAAGCCCTCACAAAAATGGCTAGGCAGGTCAAGGCCAAGACCACTAAGGTGGCAAGTAGATTGTCTCATCAAGGACTCATTACTCTCATTGTCAAAGAGTCATTGAAGAAAAGGCAGGTAGATTGGAACTACTTCCTCTTTTGGAATGAATTCTAGACTGATTGGCAACAACAGGAGAAGGGTAAAAAAGTTGTCACTAAGAAGACCATTACTCCTAAAAGCAGTCATAGAAAACAGAAGGGTATCTCACCACCAAGAGATCCGATAGAATCATCCTTTGTTAAAAGAAAAAGAAGCAAAAGAAAGTTACAGTTTGAGGGTGAGCAGACCAAGGACCCTGCTGAAGGAAGTAACCCTTTAAACCTACCATATAGTGATTCAGAGCCATAACATGAGTTAGCAGAGACACAAGTTAATGTACATGCTGGACAAGTTGCAGACGATTGTTCCAACTTGCCCTCACCAACTCCCCCAGAGGCACACAGTCCACCATTGGAAAAAGCTTCTTCAAGTAAGCCTAAAGCATCTAAGGCACATAAAATCAATAAACTCCTGCAACAAGTCTATGAAATGGAAGTCTTAGAAAGAGTTATTAAAAAGGAAAATACAGACTTGACTGAAAGAAATGCAGATCTTTTCAACATAAACCAAAGCCTCAAAGAAAAACATGATAAGATCAAAGACAAGAACAAGGTGTTGATAAGGGAGAACATGAAGCTGTACAACTAGCTTAGAATTCTGAGGTTAAAATTAAAAGATTCTCAATCGCCAACACAGGAGCAAACAGGTTTGGAAACTCTAGCCAACTTAGCTACAACCATGGTATATTTACCATAGTCTTCCACACAGCAAGTTGAAGTTCACAGATCTGCACGAACAAGAGTTGCATCGTCCAAAAGACCTTGAACATTCAGCCAAGAATCAAGGTAATCATTTTTTAAAATTTTGAAGTTTTCTCAAAACTAAAGTTTCGGTGGTTTAGTCGAACAGGACGACTGTTCATTAACCACCGAAAGCAGATCTTTCAATAGTTAATCCACCCAGGAGTCTTCTATGTTAACCACCGAAAGCCTGTCACTACCAGAATGACCAAATTTTTGCCCAGATCGAGATTTTTTGAGTTGGAATGGTTTGAAACCTCTTCGAATGGACATTTGTTGAATTGTCAAGTCAGATCCAATAGCTATTTTTGATGGATAAGGGAAAGAAGAGGTGTTTCAATCATTTTTGGTACCTTTTTCAAAGGCAGAAAATCAGGGTTTTTGCACACCTCAACAAATTCGAATTGTATCTCTTGGAAGAGTCATCACTCAGCCTTGGAAGGCTATTGTGCACTGCACCATGACTCTACAAGATATAAAGACCATGAAATGTGGGATTGACCTCATTTTGAGGATCATTCCCTATCTTTTGCAAACTGAATTTTGACTTTCTATCTTTAGTATATCTGATACATGCTTTTAGGATCTCAAAACTATATTGTAAAGCTATAAAGCTAACGGTAGAAGATGAACTAAAGGTTCGATTTTGAGTTCTATATGCTACTGTTTTGTATGAAAGACACTTTATTTAATATATCAGCCAATAAGCTTCTTTCATTTTTTACTGTCAGACCTTCTTTCATCTTTGTCTATGCTTATGAGTGGAATTAGTTCTTTTGTCTCTGTTTAATGATCCTATGGTAACTACCATCTTACTTTTGATTGTTAAGCAAGAATCACAAGCATCCTTTGCTAGTTTGTTGACCCATCATATATATGGTTTTATGTATGTTTTGGTTAATTGATTAGTTTTCTTATCCATTTGTTATACAAACCTATCTGACAATAGCTCTTGAAGGCCTTGTGTTGCATGAATATAGTTAAGACTGTCTTGAGAATACACTCCAGAGGTTAAGATATCCATCTTGATCCAAACCCACACCTAATTTTGAGAAAATAGTTTCCAAAAAGATTAAGTTACCAGGCATCTCCGACTTATAGCCTAGGAGAGTTTCCTGGAGTGATAACAGATTCCATAGTTTATTTTCGGTACGAATGTAATACTTTAATCCACATATATACATTTTTAGTAATTGTCCATCAGTGAATCTGCACTACCTTGTTGCAAGAACCTCCCATTCGTGTGTATAATCGTTTATGCTCCCTTTAAGTTTAAGATGCACGAACTTATTTTATAGGTTATCGTCCTCTTCGTCATGGAACCTTTTTAGTAGGGCAGCTGTGAAGTTTTTCCAATGGAAGGAAAGAGCGTCACATTTCCTATACCACCATAGGTACCAATCATAAGCTTTTCCTTCTAAACTATTGGATGTTGTCATTATTTTTTCTCGTTCACCCAGTGGAGGGCTTGATTCAAAAATACCATCCATTTTGTTGATCTAGACAACAACTCCTCTATGGTCCTTTCCTTCATATTTTGGTAACTCCTTTTTAAACTTATGGTTATCTCTATCTTGAAATTTGTGCGTATTTCTTGAAAAAATTATCTCTGGTATTTTCTGGGGTCCCCGATCCTCTAAATTTTGTGATCCATAACTTTGTGACGGTCTTTGAAGGTCTAAGGGTTCTGCGAATAATGTGCCCATTCATTCAGTTAATTTATCAATTCTCGCAATCTATTCATTAAGCATCCTTGTACTCTCGTCCTTGTCATTATTGCTCATTCTTAAATAACTATTCAATCGCTCCTCTGACGTGTTTATTAACATGTCAATCATGTCTTCTTTTTGTAATAATTTATCGATTTTTCCCAATAATGTTTTTTGTACTTCACCGAATTCCTCCTGACCCTTCTCGACTTTACGGAGATGATACTTAATTCTATTGATTTCACTTTTATGACGATTAATTTCTTCATGTGACTCTTTGTTATTTTTCCTACTTTTGAACGAATAAGTGTTGTTGCTTGTAATGTCTATTGAATGCTTAAATATAGTTATATATTGTTTTCTATTCATGTTGAAGTTCTAAGTTTGATGAATGAATGTTGTACTTTGGTTTAAAATGGAGTAATATAACCTCCTTTAAATACTAAGTGTATTAACTGTAATAAATATATGAGGAAGGCTGGTAGTGGCCAGTAACCCTATATTCTTCTCTGTCTTTGGAATGGAAATTTTACAGGATATGCAGTATTCATTTGAGTGTTTGGGATAGAGTATTTCTTGCTTGTTGGAAAAAGGTTTAGAGCTTGAAGGAGTTGAGTAAAATCCTTGTAGGAAATATTGTGGGATTGTTAAGTCTAGAAACCACCCTTTAACTCTATTGAAACCCTTATTTGAATCCAGGATGCCAACCGTTGATTCAATGGAATAATTTAATCTTGACCATTCGTCGGTAATATGGGCTCTGGGAGAAATCCTGTCGGGAGGTGAGGTCATCGGGAAAGCCCAAAGTGTAAGGTCACAATGGATTTTCGATGGGAAAACATCGAAAGGTTGTGGGACATTGAACTATTAGAGGTTAATTCGATGAGATCTGGGTCGTAGATGCCCCAAAAGTTTTTCCGATAAGTCTATAGAGAAGTAGGAGATCGAGAAGGTCTGGAAAAGGGGCATAGGAGAGGCTTTTGATAGAGGAATATTGATGCCAAAAGCTAGAGGATGAGGAAGACCATAGATCTATCGATGGGGATGCTAATGGTTTTATAGTTGTTGGATCTAGAATGATCCATCTCGAGGAAGAAACTTAGGCGAAGAGTGGTGTCGGTTAAATACCATGCATTTGTGGGGTTCTGAGTGATCCCTGACCATTGGATGAGAGAATATAGGGGCCATCAAATTCATTAGAGGACTACCATCGGACATGACTCATTGGGGAATCTCACGATCACATGGTGTGAGTGCACTCTGATGGCGGAAGATCCCGAGTGAATAGGAAACGTCGATCCACGTGAGAGGTATTCTGATATATCTATAGTCTTTTATTTGTAGTGGACCCCACTGAGTCAACATGTTGAATGAAGGATGGGAGAGGTGTTAGCTGTCACGTAGTTTAAGGTACCAATTTAATCGAGTTTGTTGACTTCTACCTCCAGAGATCGCTAGAACTATCGGAAACAGTTCCATTAGAGATGTTTGATTGAGATGGAAATGTGGGTGATGTAACATGCTTTCTCAATGGGAAGAAAACCCAATTCGCCGTCAACCGTTGATTTGGTTGTGCAGGATGAATCACAACCATATGATCATGGATGTTTGTTCCTTGGTCAGTGTAGTAGCATTCTGTTATAGAATTGTTGGGGAAATGAGTGATAAATCAGAGGATTTGTTGCATCTTCCTACAACACAAAAGAAAGAAGATGAAATCCTCATATGCGCCACGATGGACAAGGGTCGTTGGGGGTGCAAACCCGAGACATGAGGATTAATGGAAGTGGAAGTCTTACATCCCACCAACATAAGAGGGCTTAGGGGGTTGGGTGTGTTACATAATATTTTCCAAAGGAGGTTTGAGAGGGAGAACACTCCCAATGGAGAAGATTATAAAATAGAAAGATATAAGAAGGGAAGATATTAAAGAGGACCATATGAAGAGAAAACAATTAAAGGGAAGAGTGAAGGGTAAGAATAATGGAGAGGATTATTGAATCAATTGATGGATAGTGGGTTTCCATGATTGGATAAGTTTATATCCATCATCCCAATTAAATTTTTTTGTGTGTTTTTCAATTTCGAGAGCTTGTCAAATGATATGGAAGGAGTAATAAGGTGTTGAATTACATATTTTTTCTTGGTCAAAACAAATAAGGTGTTTAGAATTGTAGGAATGTTCCACGATCATGGACTTAGATATGCAGTTGTGGAATGTGTTGACTATATGTTCTTTAAGACGAGTTTTTATTCACCTACATGTTTAGCCAACGTAGGATTTACCACAAGAGCAGGGAATTGGCTAAACAAGTAGGTCAATCAGAACCCTTAAAGAACATATAGCTAACTTTATCCCTCATTATCATTTCAATCTTTATCCCTCATTTTCAAAGTACTAATTTTTTTTTATGTTTTTCACCTTTTACTCCTCAATGACTATTAAAATCCTTTATGTTTTTCACCTTTACCCATTTTTCTTTTGAATTTTATTACTCATCAATGACTATCAAAATCATTTTATTAATTTATTAATCTCCTCAACGTCTATATATTTTCATCTCTCTCCAACTGCTATTATATTCATCCCATTTAAAATTAACCCCAACATACTCTTTTCTATCATTCTTATAGTTGAATTGTCACTGATTGTAACACCCTTGTTTCCCCTAGCCTTTAATTAATCATAATTTATGATTTCCATGCAATGGCTTGCAAATATTGTAAATATATTATTGTTTAATTTTAAACGTCGATAGTTGACTGATGGGTGAAGCCTTAAATTACAAGACATGATATCACTACTGGAATGAGAGGATGCCCGAATAAACTAAAGGACCCCAAGCCGTATTCATATTATTTCACTTAGCCCTGAATTCAAGATAAATCAGTTAATGAGGGAGGTTGGTAGTTGAACAACCAACCACCCCAATGAATGGAAGTATGGAGGGATTTCAGAAGGGACAAGAAGTTGTCAGCTAGAGGACAGTAGGAAAGATCACCACAGTTCCCCAGGATTGACCCACGAGTTGCCTTTTGACAGAAGAAACAAAAGGACAAGTCGAGAACCTTCCTAAGTCATGCATGCAAGAAAAACACACGAGGAGGAAAGAGGGGATATGCATAGAGATAGAATGGGAGGAGAGCTCTGTTCTATGAAGAAGAGTGTCATTGAAAGAGAATGCATGCGGGTGTACAATAAAAAGACTAGAGAACTTGTGGAAGAATCCCGAGCCAGATTATAGAAAACCCAGAAAACTTGACCTAAGAAAAGAGGGTTGCGAGCTTGATGCTGGGAAGGAATCTGATAAACCTTGAAGAGGCCTGGGCTAGGTGGGTGTAAGGAAAATCTCTACCAAGAGTAGAGTGAAGGAGAGTGATCTTTAAATCTTACTGAGAACCTGAGAGATATTTCCTAGTGGTATCATGGATTGGAATGAGACTGACCATAATGCTAAGAGTGAATCCATTTGAGCCTATGGTTGGGTGGAAAGGCGAACACCCACAGTTAGTTGGTTGACTATCAAATGTAATAGATAAGTATTTGTGTACCCTGTATAATTAAACTATAACCTAAGGGTGAATTTTCCTGTGAATGATTCAGGGACGTGCAAGTTTGCTTGATAATTAGATGAGTTATTTTATAACATGGGTATTTGATGTAGTGATTACAAGTCAGAATAACTTCTATTAAACTTGTACAAAAGTTGTGATATGTGACTGTTGTCATGGGTTTTTACCCTTGTAATTATCCTTGAAATTTTGTTACCATGAATGTGTGTTTTTGTCATCATAATGAATGATGGAATTATGCTTGTACATAAAGCACCATGAGAACTATCTAGAATGGTAGAATTATGGGCATTCACAGAGTCTATGTAAATATGGTGTCTATATGACCTTTACTCATATATATATCTGTGTGTGTGTGTGTGTGTGTGTGTGTGTGTGTGTGTGTGTGTGTGTGTTAGCACTTGGTAATATATTTGGGCCGCATCAAAGAAATGCCAAGGTAACCTACACACAAATTTAGGTTGGATTATGACCCTTCCAACCAGAGAGGGATCTCTCAAACATGTAGAGACTGAAAATACTCAAAAATATTTGGCAATGGACACACAGAGGTCAGATTCTGCAATAGGACAAGTTTTTTTAGGTTTTTTAAAGGGATGGTAGGACAAACAAGAGGAAGAAAACATTGGGCAATGGGGTCAAATATTGAGATATACTATGAATATTAATATAATTAATGTACTCCTAAGGGAATGAAGGAAAAATAAGCATATCCTTCAACAATAAATAGTATTAAGATGATGGCAAGATAGAAAAGAGAAAAGCCCATTACAAAAGAGAGCATCAAACAAATATGAATTCTCACTTGTAACTTTAGAAGAATTAACATAAGGTTGACTACAATGAACATAACACTTAACAGAGAGTGAATTCTGGACCTGTAATCATTAAACAAAACAACTGCATTAACCATATGAAAGGAGCATCTATCAAGGATGAATTCCAATCATGTATTCTTATCTATGCTCAGAAGAAATAACATAAGTGAAATGAATGTAAATTGGAGGAAAACACACTAAATAATACATCGTGATGAATCTCGGTTGTCAAAAGCACTGTACTATTGTATTAATTCATAAGGACATTATGAGAAATTTACACACCGTCCCTTCGCCTTCCTGGCTGAAAGTCCCCCCCCCCCCCCCCTATTTTTTAGAAGAAAAATAGGCTTCAAAACGCCACTTGTAATTCTAAAACCATAACAGTTGTGTAAAATTTGAGAACTATTTTTGTAGATAAGCTCGTTCTAAAGAAACGCCTCTCTCAGTTTCTTGAAATTCATCTCCAGTTGGTCAGAATATGTGTCACAAAAACATGTCTCGAACATGAAATTATAACTGAAAAATATGGATCCAAGATTCCTTTGAATATCCTAATCCATGACACCTGTGTGAAAAATGAACAAGGTTAATGTTCTAGGGTTCGTGCTTGACAATAACCTCCTTTGAATTTTGAAAAATCATTTTGGTTCATCTGAATATCGTCTTGTAAGTCTCAACTGCTGCGGAAACTGACTGCCACATCCTCTTTGAAATGTCACTTGTGCTTTTTTCAAATCTAATTTTATTTATCCATATTCTCCTTAAATATTTGGGAATAATATATTTGAATAAAAATAATTCCCAAATATTTTGTATCCTGTAAAATTAAATTTCCATAATTTAATTCATGCCCGTGGTTTTGAAAAACCATTTATTGCTTGCTTCCCATGGTTTTGAAAAACATGTCTTGTTTTTCCCAATTTACCATTTCACTGTGAAAACTATTTACTAATTTGTTTCCCATGGTTTTGAAAACCATGTCTTGGAAACCATCTTGGTAAACTATGAAAATATCCCTTGATCTTCCCCTTTTACTTCTTTAAAAACCTTGGATAATTGTCCAAATATTTCGTTCAATTACATTTTCTTCTTTATGATTCTTTTCCATAGCAATAAACATTAATTTCTTTGCTCTGTAAAATTTAAATTTTACCTCTGTAAAAAATTTTCACCGTGAGGAAGAATTTCATTTATTGGAAATTCCATGATTATTATTGAAACACACTCCTGGAAAATATGCTGCACATAAACCATATAATAAATGGTTGCAATATTACAGTGGTTTGGATTTCGACCCGCCTTAAAAAATTAACCTCTGTTTACTTTCAACCCCTGAAATGCATATGCGCCCTCCATCCACTGTTTGACTTTTCGATATTAAAAATTGAGATTTGTGCCCATGATTTGACATGAGGTCATGAATTAAATGTTAATATAAATATTTTAATATAAAAATATTTATATTATTAATAATAAACCTTTTTCCATTTTCTAAGGACTTTGGGCATATGAGGCTCATCACATGACTTTGTGGATAGGATAAGGGTGCTTAAGCTTAATAAAAGGAATATTTTTAATTTTCAACGGGAATATGATAATAAGGGTAAAAATGAATGAAGTGATGGAATCAAGGGATTTAGATAAGCATTAAGGCTAGATATAGGTTTGGGATATTTTCCAATTTTTACTCATGGAGGACATGACTATTTCGGATGATTAGTCGAGTGAAGGATTTAGCTGATGGGAGATTGACAGAGCTGGTGAAAAAGTTTTAAAATCTAAGTGGAAAGATAACACAAGCACAAGATGCGTTGGAAAATTAATACAAATTAGCATGTGATAACATTGGCTCCAACGTGGATGCTATCCTCCCAGTGAGGTAACAAAGAACTCATATACCCGGTACCTGATCCATTGGGATGCTTCCAAAACATGTGTGTACCCTACTTTGACCTGTCACCAGTATCCACTAAAAACCAAATTCTGTACACTGCTCTCAACTGAAAACTGAACTCTAAATACACCACTACAGTCTGAATGTACACACTGCTGAAAACCCAAACTGAAAACTGCTTGACCAGCAAGATTATTTGCACACTCCTATATACTCTAAAAATACTGAAATGAATACTCAATCAAGTGATGCTAAAGTGCCAATGCAGCCAATCAAGCAATTGGCTTCACGATTTTCCTCTACTCACATTTTTCTTAAGCAGGTAGACAAATGTAAAAGATGGTAGTTGAAAACAAAAATTGAATCCAAAATCTAATATTATGAATGAAACAAATTCCTCCTTTAGTGATGATTGTAATAGGATGGCCACAATATCTTGAAAACCATGAAAAATCGTTTATTCTTGATGAACAAAAACAAAAAGACAAGCCTCTTTCATAAGTGTTTGTTGTTCTTGCTCTATTTCTTCAGTTCTAAGAACATTTTCAAATGAAATGGCAACAATAGGTTTGTCTACTCTTCCATACATATCAACAAAATTATTCATACATTCTTGAACATCTTCAAATATGACAACCATATGATGTGCATCAAGGCTATCCTCTTGTTCATCAAACAATTATGATTTGGTTTTATTAACCTTCAGAAATTTTGCTTGAGGACTGTCATTTTGACTTTCAAATGAATGAATGGAAATAATTTCTTGTTCATAATCTTCTTGCAAATGTTAAAAGCTAACATCTTGAACTATTTCACAGTCTAGAATTCCCATAGATGCATTTTCAAAAGTATGATTTTCAAAGGAATCAATTAAAACAACCGCCTCTTCATTATCTTTCTGTATTTCTGATTGAAAAGTGGCATACATTGTTTTGTTTCTTTCCTGAATCTCTATTTCATTTGTTTTTTCACTGCTTGAAGTCTCCATAGATGCAGTTTCAGAATACTCATCCATGTCTAGGCCACTTAGAATTTGAACAACCACATCATTCACACGGGAAGAAAGACAACTTTGAAACACTTTGTCTTGCTGGAAATCTTGTTGAATATCTTCATCAAGTTCAAGAGAAGGAAAATGACTTTTAACAACATTTTCTTGATCAGCTTCCTCTTCAGCCAAAGGAGGGGATACTATTTGCTGTTGGGATGAATATTCATAAAGGGCTTCTATGATTTCATCATTCATACACTCTTCATTTCCAAAAACATTTTCAAGGTACTTAATGAAATGTTCACAAAATTCACAACAATATTCAAACATCAAGAATGAAGGATTAGATTCTCCATAAGCTTAAAGAATGTTATGTGGAAATCCTTAAGAGAGTATAAGCTACTCGGTTTGAAAGCTTCATACCATAATATTTCTTTCCCCTCTAGAGTAGCCATAAACATTTTCATAAAACAATCCTCATGAAATTCAACCCCCAACTTACATATGTGCATGTGAAATCTAATCAAGTGCAAGGCAACATCATTTCCTTTCCCATCTTCGAATTTAGGCAAATATTTTTGCCAATCTATGTGAGGAATATGATTTGGAAAGCCAGGAATATGAGAGCGATTCATTGGAGCATACCTTGCAGATTTGTGATTCATTTTGAAGCAGTGGAGTCATCAATAGAATCTTTAGGCCACTGAGTCTTTGGACAGTGGAGTCGCCATGAAAATTTTGAATTCTATATTCTTGAAAATGGAGTTGCCAGGGGAATGATGTACAGCCTTTCTATGTATGACTACTTTTCACCATCAATACTCAGATCTGAACTTTGTCGTTTATCCCAAGGAATATTTCACCTTCGCTCCCCGACAATGACGCTGGAATGTTAGCACTTGGTAATTTCTTTGGGCTGCATCAAAGAAATGCCAAGGTAACCTACAAACCAACTTTAGGTTGGATTCTGACCCTTCCAACTAGAGAGGGCTCTCTCAAACATGTATAGACTGAAAATACTAAAAAACATTTGGCAATGGACACACAGAGGTTGGATTCTTGAATAGGACATGTTTGCTTAGGTTTTTAAAAAGGGTTGGTAGGACAAACAAGAGGAAGAAAACATTGGGCAATGGGGTCAAATCCTAAGATATACTATGAATATTAATACAGTTAATGTACTGCTAAGGGAACGAAGGAAAAATAATTATATCCTTCAACAATAAATAGTATTTAGATGATGGAAAGATAGAAAAGAGAAAATCTCATTACAAATGAGATCACCAAACAAAGATGAACTCTCACTTGTAAATTTAGAAGAAATAACATAAGGCTGACTACAATGAACATAGCACTTAACAAAGAGTGAATTTTGGACCTGTAATCATTAAACACAACAACTGCATTAACCATATGAAAGGATCATCTATCAAGGACAAATTCCAATCATGTGCTCTTAGCTATGCTTAGAAGAAACAATAGAAGTGAAATTAATGTAAACTGGAGGAAAACACACTAAAGAATACATTGTGACGAATCTCGACTATCAAAAGCACTGTACCATTGTATTAATTCATAAGAACATTCTGAGAAATTTACACACAATCCCTTCGCCTTCCTGGCTGAAAGTCCCCCACCTTTTCTCTACTCTTTTAGTATGAAATATATAGCACTCAAGGCTCTTTCCAGCTCACAATTTCGAACTCCAACCCCTTTCCCAAAACAAAAATAGTTACAAATAGAACATGACACGTTTTAACTGATCTCCTGTTTTTCAGGAGAAAAAATAGGCTTCAAAACGCCACCTGTAATTCTCAAACCATAATAGTTGTGTAAAATATGAGAACGGTTTTTGTAGATAAGCTCGTTCTGAAAAAAATCCTCTCTCAATTTCTTTAAATTCATCTCCAGCTAGCCAAAATACGTGTCACAAAAACATGTCTCGAATAGGAAATCATAACTGAAAAATATGGCTCCAAGATTCCTTCGAATCTCCCAATCCATGACACCTGTGTGAAAAATGAACAAGGTTAATGTTCTAGGGTCTATGCTTGACAATAACCTCCTTTGAATTTTGAAAAATCATTCTGGTTCATCCAGAAATCATCCTGTAAGTCTCAACTACTGCAGAAACTTACTGCCACATTCTCTTTGAAATGTCACTTGTGCTTTTTTCAAATCTAATTTTATTTATCCATATTCTCCTTAAATATTTGGGAATAATATATTTGAATAAAAATAATTCCCAAATATTTTTTATCTTGTAAAATTAAATTTCCATAATTTAATTCATGCACGTGGTTTTGAAAAACCATTTATTGTTTGCTTCCCATGGTTTTGAAAACCATGTCTTGTTTTGCCCAATTTACCATTTCACTATGAAAACTATTTACTAGTTTGTTTCCCATGGTTTTGAAAACCATGTCTTGGAAACCATCTTGGTAAACTATGAAAATATCCCTTGATCTTCCCCTTTTACTTCTTTAAAAACCTTGGATAATTGTCCAATCTTCCATTCACTTACATTTTCTTCTTTATGATTCTTTTCCATAGCAATAAACATTAATTTCTTTGCTCTATAAAATTTAAATTTTACCTCTGTAAAAAAATTTCAGCGTGAGGAAGAATTTCATTTATTGGAAATTCCATGATTATTATTGAAACACACTCCTGGAAAATATGTCGCACATAAACCATATAATAAATGGTTGCAATATTATTTCGGGCTTGGGAGGAGTGGTCTTACTCCACACCACTCTTACCCCCGAAATGCATCATTTAAGGACACATACTCCAACTTAAAACCCGGTGGTTTGGATTTCGGCCCGCCTTAAAAAATTAACCTCAGTTTATTTTCAACCCCCGAAATGTATATGCACCCTCCATCCACCTTTTGATTTTTCGATATTAAAAATTGAGATTCGTGCCCATGATTTGACGTGAGGTCATGAATTAAATATTAATATAAATTTTTAATATAAAAATATCTATATTAATAATAATAAACATTTTTCCATTTTATAAGGACTTTGGGCATATGAGGCTCATCACATGACTTTGTGGATAGGATAAGGATGCTTAAGCTTAATAAAATGAATATTTTTAATTTTCAACGGGAATATGATAATAAGGGTAAAAATGGATGAAGTGATGGAACCGAGGGATTTAGATAAGCATTAAGGCTAGATATAGGTTTGGGATATTTGTCAATTTTGACTCATGGAGGACATGACTATTTTGGATGATTGGTCGAGTGAGGGATTTAGGTGATGGGAGCTTGACGAAGCTGGTGAAAAGGTTTTAAAATCTGAGTGGAAAGATAACACAAGCACAAGATGCTTGGGAAAAATTAATACAAATTAGCACGTGATAATATTATGTATATCCCTGCACATATGCAAAGCTTTTCCCATATGATTCACTATTATCAAGGCTAAAATTATGGCTTGATGCAGTTTAGCTCGGGCTAGAGATATCATGTACAGGTATGGATTGTTCATAGTCATAAATTTGCTTTAAAACATATAAGAGAGAAAACCTTAGCCTACTTGAATAGGATTTGATGTTTCCTTGAAGGCCTGGTAAGCCTTATAGTTCTATTGGAAGAAGTTCAGAGCCACTAATCTATAATTGTATTAACGAATTCAAGATATCCCATGGTTTGCCTTGGATGAATCGCAGTCGCCGATTTGGCATGGAGTTTTGATCCTGGATTTCAATCGAGGTCTCTCTTGTATGAGAACTTGCGAAGGATCCAGAACCGTTAACAGTCGTTGGATCCATCAGAGAAACTCTTAGAGGGATCATGACCATTGATCGCAGTAGGGGCGTCAGAGTAGTCGAGGAATATGGTCCTCCGATGAAAAAAACTCCAAGAATCCTTCTCCACCGTTAGATCTATCAGGATGGCATCAAGTAACCTCAGTTGTATATCAATGGGGGTAAGTATCTAAGTTTGGTCGAGGAAAAAAGAGGGCAACGTCATGATTTACGTCACACTAATGGAGAAAACTTATGTGTACGATGGGAACACGTGTCAGCCTGTAGTTGGTTGAGACAATAGAGGGTATGTTCCCTCGTGGAGTTCAAACATTAATAAGTGCTTTAATAAGGGGAGTAAGTTTGTAGGCTATGGAAAAGGAATGGCAGGTGTAAAGTGTAGGCAAAAAACTTAGAAGCATGATAGGTTCACGAAGATTGGAAAGGTGAGATGAATGGGTCTGTGAGTCCGCCAACCCATGAACTCGACAAACTCAAAAAATAATCTAAGTGTTCAATGTTAGAAGAGAGGAAGGGAGGTACATAATTGTATGTTTGCGAGTCTGCATAGGTGGAAAAATGGTTAAGTGTTGATACTTCTCGGATGAACTTATGAAGGGGATGCACAAAATTATGCGTCTCTGAATGAAAAAATAGCTAAGTGTTGGTGGCAAGTTCATGAGAAGTATGAATATAGACCACGATCCAACAAGTCCACCACTCGCGAATCTGTGAATATAGTAAGGTGACTAAGTATGGTAGAATACATGGGCCACGAAAAGGAAAAGTGTATGGTGGATGACGTGGCTTGCCAACAAGGTGACTAGGATGTCATTAGGACGACAAATGTCCATTACTAACAGGATGATGAGTTGAGTGGGATTCCACCATGGCAGGCTAGGCTAGTGCCACGACAAGACCTGGGTCCTGCCATGTTAATTGGTACGGAAAATGAAACTTCACGTGTATTCCATGTGATAGTAAGAGATATGTTGTCTATGTAAACCCAAGAACCTCGGGAGGTCATAGATTTGATTCCAAAGCTCAATTCTGAGTGAAATTACCAACCTTGAAAAGCTCTTGATGAGCAGAAGAGGATGGAACTTTGATAGATAATATCTAAGGTTGTTAAGAGAAGATAAAATTTAATACCCCATCCCTTAAAAAGGTACTTAGGGGGTTGGGTTTGTTACACTGATGATGGGTGGAGTGTCCACTCGAAACATAAAAAAACTCACACACAGTTAATCCAGAAAATGCACGCACTATTATGGCCAATTGTGAAAACATACACACTTTTGATATTTTTTAATGCCACATGTCAACTCCATGTTAAGCAAGAAATGAATTACATATCTCCCTCATACTAGGGTGTAGAAAGTACCTTTCGACACAATAACAATAATTTGAAATAAAATAACCTCTTTTTTTTCATTTTAATAAACAAAGGCACACAATTTATATAAGCGACATGCATACACTACACTTTAACCTTGTTTGACTTCTTCATATACTTTAGTGTCCATTATTTGCAAGTGTTACCTGACATTCTTGATTATGCTCTTGATTGATTGCATATAAAAAGAGAGTAATGTAATGCAATGATGTTGTATATGGAGCACTCAAAATGCTCCATATAAGTTGAGATTTAATACAATGATAATTGTTGAAATTGCAATTTGTATTATTCAAATCACTATTTTAACGATTTTGGTCGATTTAAATAAATTATATTGCAATTAACAAATGTTGAAATTTACATACTTCTGTTATTCAAATTTTCAATAGATTTAAATTAATTTCATGTCTAAAAAATTATTAGAATAAGAGGTAATTTGAGTGTTTATCCCACACCCATGTAACTAATTGAAAATATATTTTCTATTAAAAAACCATTATTACCTTCACAAACCATACAACACACTTAATGGAAGATAATAAAAACTATATGATAGTGGTTAGAGCCCCCACAAATTAAAAATAAAAAAATAAAAACACAAACTCTACAAATTATATATATATATATATATATATATATATATATACTTTTGGACTTTTCAAGACTTTTGGGGTTTTCCATTAATCACACAACACACTTGATGGACTTTTCAAGACTTTTGGGGTTTTCCATTAATCACACAACACACTTGATGGATGGTGATATAGATTGTAATAATGGAAAGTGATTAGAGGAATTGCAAATGAAAAAACACAACCCCCATATATATAGAGAGAGGATAAGAAAGTATAATTTCTAAAATATTCATAAGAGATAATATATTTATATAAAATACTAATAAATAATTTTAATCAATAATATTTTTTTATAAAATATTCATAAGAGATAATATATTTATATAAAATACTAATAAATAATTTTAATCAATAATATTTTTTTATATAGGATTGAAGAGATAAGTAAAAGTGAAAGGTTGTGATTTTTAGAATTTTTAATTAATATAATAATTAACAATAAATATTTAATTAGGTATATTATATGTCAATTTTTTTTGTAAATGTTTTGATTTTAAGTCGAACAAATTTAATGAAAAAATATGGAGAGTTGTAAACAATATTACCATATTGTAGATGAATTGATTCAGTTTATGTTGATATTCTTAAGAACTAATTTATATTTATGTGTTTATTAGGGATATCATCTATGAATATAGAGAAGCATCCATTTCTATGAAATTTTCCTTTGTAAAAACATGATGTGAAAATCAAAATTTCAACAATATTTTTTAAGTGTCAACTAAAACTTCACACCTTTATTAGAATTTGGCAAATCACAATTTTATAATTTTAAATGATTAATTGTTGGATTTTCATTTTAAATGATCTAAATCACTTGAGATACCCACAACCCCTTAAAACCTTTTAAATTGCATTTATCAATTAATGGAATTATATATTTTAAATATTAATCACTATCTAAAACACAACACCTTCATTAAAACTTGACAAAATATACTAGGAAAGCCATTAGGGATGCTTCTAATGAGTCCTTAAAACTCAATAAAATCAATACGTACAAAGCCCTAATTAAAAGGAAAAAAAAGATACTATATCAATAAAAGGCAAGAGCAACTTTCACAACTATACAAGTTGGATCCTAAGAAGTTCTAGAGCCAAATTCTAAAACGCAATAATAAAGAAAATAATACAATTCCCTTGAGGGACTGGAATTCCTACCTTAAAAGTCTTTACGAGTTCCCTAATTCCATGGACACCATTCCTATTGTCCCTACAAAGGAAGAATTTTTTTCTTTAGATGACATAGAGTTCGGGGTTAAGAGGCTTGCAAATGGGAAAGCTAAGGACATTGAAGGCTACCAAGCTGAAATTTTTAAAATCGAAGGGACAATCCTTATCCCTCACATACACAAGCTCTTCAATTTAGCAGTCAAGCGGGGCTTCCCTAAACCCTGTACACAAAGCCTCATTGTTCCTATTTTTAAAAATGGGGATAGAAACATTCCCTCTAATTATAGGACCATTATGATTAGCCCGATTTTAGCCAAGCTTTATGGAATTATTTTGGAAAAGAAGATTAGCCTTTGGCTAGAAAGTCACGGTAAAAGAGCTAAAGGCCAGGCCGGGTTTAGGAAATATCATTCAAATGTGGACCATCTTGTTACCTTTAGGAGCATTGTAGAGGAGTTCCACAATACTAAAACCAATCTTTTTTGTTGTTTTGTTGACTTTAGAAAAGTTTTGACATGGTTTCTAGGAAAAACCTTTGGAGTAGGTTGGAAGAGCTAAAAGTGCCTCTCTAGTTGAGGTATGCTGCAATAAGGATGCATGCGAAAGTTATCGCTAAGTTTAAAAACACCGAGGGCTGGTCAAAAGAGATTAACTGCAATATCAGAGTCAAACAAGGTTGTTCCTTGTCCCCTACCCTTTTTGGCATATACATTGACAAGTTAGAAGAATGATTGGAAAAAGTAGGTTGTGTCGGCCCTACTCTCACTGCTATAGTCATCAATGTTCTTCTTTATGCCGATGATATCGTTCTTATGGCAAGGAGTCCCCATGATCTTGAAAACCAACTAAGAATCCTCAAGGATTTTTGCTCCAATATGCGTATGAGTGTTAATACTGTTAAGACTAAGGTCATGATTATTAAATCCAATAAGATCCATTATGATACCTTTTTATATGACAACAACAACTTGGAGGAAGTGACTTCATACAAATATCTTGGAATTGATATTCACCACAAGCTCAATTGGAATTATAGCATTGAGAAAAGGATTATTGGGGGATGGAAACCTTATTATGGGCTTGAAAACAATTGTAAATCAGCTGATCTTTGGAGTTGGGATAAGAAGAAAATCCTCTTTGATAATCTTTTTACATCATTTATTCTTTATGGATGTGAAGTCTGAGGTTGTAGTATCTCTCGTGAATCCTAGAGAAGGATAGAGAAAATACAAAAGAATTTTATAGCCTATAATGTCAAAATTAAAGGAAATACGCCCTATCTCATCCTCCTCTTAGAAACAAGCCTCTCCCCCATTGAGAGCATGGCTATGACTAGATACCTAATGTATACAAACAAGTTAAACAACATGGAAGACAAGAGGCTACCTAAAATTGCTTCAAAATCAAGTCATAACCACCATTGACTCAAGCGAGGATGTCATAAAGATGCCCGGTCTTGGCTAAACTATTGGGGAATCATGGAAGAAACCATTTTGCAGAATAAAGATACTATTAAAAAAAACGTCAAATCAAAATTTAAGGAGAAAACGTGGTGTGATAAAGAGTTAGAGGAAAAAAAAAATTAAGGTATTATAAAGATGTAATCAACCCTAATCTAGAAGATCAAAATTATCTATTTGTTTTGCCAAGTGTAAAGAAAAAAATAAGCATTGCTAAGATAAGAACAAATTCTCACGAGCTCCATAGTGAAACTAGGCGTTGGTCAATTCCTAAAACGCCATGGGATGAAAGAGTGTGTCACCTTTGTGACACTAAGAATGTTGAAGATGAAAATCACTTTTTCTTAGATTGTCCAGCCTATACCCATATTATATCTCATTTTCAAAATATTTATCACACTACCAACTTGCCTAACCTTTTAACTCAACAAAAGTATGGTGATCTTAGAAAGTTTCTCTTAATGCTTTTTGAGCACAAAAACAAAATTCTAAAGAATCACGAGTAATCACTTACCCTTTTAAGATTTGATAAACCAATTCGATCTTCGTGAACGTTAATCATCATCATCATATGTTTGTGATTTTAATTTTTTTTTTTGATAAATTTATATTTTAAATAATCTAAATCAATTCATAGATCCTAAAATCCTTTAGAGTATATGTATGAATCAACTATTTATATTATTTAAATGTTGAAATCTTAGTATTCCAATAAAATACATACCAAAAAATAACGTAATAAAGGAAAAATTAAACAATATAAAAAAAAATCACGAAAAAAATTAAACAATATAAAATAAAGTTTTAGTTAACATGTTGTACGCACCATATTCAACTATTACCTTCGAATAATTTAGAGAAAAGGATCAAAGAACATGCATCCAACTTTTTCAACCACTCATTTTCATTATATGGTAACAATAATTTGAAATAAAAGAACAATTTTATTCTATTTTGTTAAATAAAAGTATACCATTTATATAATTGACATATAAATGCACGCATTATGCTTTAATCTTGTCAAGTGTTATAATTGAGAGCCCAACCATTGTAAGTGTTATCTTGATGTTTTCGATCATGTTTTTTTTTTTATCTATCGATTCTATATAGAAAGAGGTAACTATTCAATTATTGGGAAATGGGCTAGTGAGAGTAGATATATTACATAAAATCAAAATTTTGTGTGAGTAATATGCTAAATAACAAAATAGAGTACACATAAATACAATTTTTTTTTTCTTAAGATAGACAACTACCTTGATTTATTGGTTAAGGAAATATCTCAACCTCACATCAATATAAGAAGCATCTACTTGGAGAGAATATCTCAAATCCAACTAGTTCCACCCACTTCCTAAAGACGAGGAACAAAATCTCTACGTAGATACCAAATATACCTAATCATTATCAATAATCATAATAATCACATATATGATCACACTAAAGACAAGCGGGTGTTACATATTCCAACACTCCCCCTTAACGATTACTTGTCTTTACCATCGTTAGGTCAGGTCTTCATCATCACCAAGTCCCTTGAACCAAAGCACCTCCTGATAAACAAACTCTATATCTGGTCCAACCTGGTACTTTCTCTTAGTACCTCGATCATGCATCACCAAATTGCCAAAGTCCATATAAAGAGACAACCATCCACCATAATGCATGGGCCATCGACCACTACAACCGTCGATATAGTAGGATGTCCTTCAGGTACATGATTCATTCAACCTCTTGATGAACTCCCCCTGAATGTAAAACTCATGGTTTCTAGGCACCTTCTAGAGTCCACTCGTAGAGCGTGTGACCGACCCGTGACATGGCTCACTCTTACAAGTGTTAACGAACTCTATAATAGAGGTTTCTGCACTATAAATCAATATGGATACATGATAAAGGGGTATGCATGCCTAGTCAGGTCTTACACCGATATGCCATTTACATGTTACATAGATACATGTACACACATTACATACTCCATCCCATGGAGATACTAGGTACAAGCTCAAACATTTCAAGGACCAATACATCGAATCAATAAACATTACATTATAGACATGCTACAAAAGTGTGACTCACTTTAACATATACTCATGACTATGTTTTATTCAACACAACTCACATAATTTACCTTGTTTGTCCGCAATCATTTCACTTTTGTTGCTTCCACATGACTTCCATTGTCACCAACTTCCCTTGGACTAATCTCTTTGTTGTATCCAAAACAACATCTATGTTCTTCTTGCTTACCATTTTAACTCAAACTTATGTCTTCCATCAAATCATGGTTTCTCTAGCGAGAACAATGCAACTCGCTTCCATATAAGAACCAAAAAATGTCCATTCTCCTCCATTCACTTATACATTGTCGAACTCATACCAGTTGGGAATCAATCGTACCTTTGGGCCAAACAGTGTTACCATGAATGTAAAGATTGAGCAACTAGCCATCCATGTTAATCTTACATCAATTCATCAACAATTTACCATCAATACACAATTAGGGGTAACATGTAGTTAAAACTTCCTTTCCAACTACCACACCCTTTACCATGCAAACTTAGGAATGGTTATACATCACAAAAAAAACAAAAAAATGTCAAGCATGATTTTAACTCATCAACTAGAGATAATAACACACACTACAGGAATACCATCTTCCTCTGGGCATCTTTGTCTTCGTCATTAATATCTTGATTTAGTGATTGTCTTGGATATCCTTTCTTTCCCTATCATTTGTTAGAGTAGCGATTTCTAACAAAATAACTTCACCATGATATTGAGGTTGTTAATCTCAAAACAAAACATATACAAGCAATGATTCACAAAGTTAACCATGCTTATGATTTCAAAACACCATTAACTAGTTCTTCTTTGGAGTTTCCAAATAGGAAATTGTTAAAGCCGTCAATTATAACAAGACGTCCATATACTTTTCTTCTTTAGAATTTCCAAATAGGAAATTGTTAGAGCAATCAATTATAACAAGACATCCACATACTACGTTGACTAGGCTCAACATGTTTATCTTCACCAAACTCCAAATAAATTCAAAATCAATTTCTCACCATTACTAAGGTTTCTAATTTCACCATCATAAACAACCCAATGTCCTTCAACAACCCATGGCACACATCATAGTCGTTCTCATCTGTCCATGAAGAGCTATGTCCATGTATTGTATTGGATTTTAAGCACTTCCATAAGCACCATCATTGCTGACGTGGATGTATAACTCTTCCAAGGTGAAGACTCCATCTCCGTTGATATCAACACATATAATAATATGTGGACAATCATCAATGATAGTTGGCTCTCCCAAGATGCCGAGCACGCCATACAACTCGTCTGTGGTGATGCAACTCCTTTTCTCTAAAATCCAGCATGGCAGAAATGACATAAGCATTGGTAGATGGATCCCCGAGGGAATGTAGAATGAATTCCTTTTCCAAAGGATTCAACTTGGACATGATCTCCACCAATTCCCCCACGTCCTTGTTAGTATATCCATTATGTCGGACATTTTCTTGCCTTCTTTGCTCCACATTTGCCTGAGAATTCTCCTTTGAGATCTGCCTTAAATTTTCCCTCAAATTCTGGTGAATCTCACCGGTCTGCTGCATGTAACCAAGGTTTGAGCAGTATAATAAATTTCCCATAATCTATTAAAAAGGGAGAGTTTGTGATCTCCCCGACCTTCTTCGTGCTCAACAACACAACAACTCCCACATTGTTTTGCAGAAAGCAATCGGTTGTTGCAAGCGAGTCTCAATTAACCACCATGAGAACAATGTTGTTTCTTTATCTGCACCTTTGCATATGGGGAAGCATCCATTGCCACAAAATTTTCTCTTGTAAAAGAAAACATTGTGTGAAAGTAAAAAATTCAACAATGTTGTTTTAGTGCTAATTAAAACTCCTCACCTTTCTTAGAATTTGGCAAATCATTGATCCGGATTTTATAAGAAGAATGAAATGACTACATATTATTAACAGGTGCTTAACACAAAATAACAGATATACAGTAAAATTGGTTTTCTATTCAATAAGGAAATAAGTTGAAACTGTAAAATGCAGCGGAAACAAGCTTGCTGGAATGGTGGCGGCTTATCTCTGAGAAGAGATGTGACGACTGCACTCATTCGCAAGAAGATGATTACAATGAGGCTCTGAAGGCATTTTTACAATAAAAAGGAATGCCAAAAACCCTAGACATCAAAAAACCTAACCCTAGGAGATGAAGCGCCAAAAGTCACGTGGGCCCCATTTGGGTAAGTTAGTACATCAACTTCCCGGGGTCGTAACTTTTGCATACGATCTCCGTTTTAGGCATATGATAGCCCGTTGGAAAAGTATCGTCGAGGATATTCATTTTGGGGGAAATTTTGAAGAAAAATTCATATTTCTCCCCATTTTCCCAAAAAAACATCGTTTAGGGCCTCAAAACAGCTCTGGAAGTGAAAAACTGCTAAAAATAGTAAATTACCAAAATTGCTAGAAAATTGTTTTGAGCCAGTTGGAAAAGGTGGGTGGCCACTGATATCCACTTGGATCAATCATCCCTCCTTAGGAAGCAATGGTATCCATTGCATTGAGTTCACCCATCAGATGAGGAAATTTCTGTTGAATTTGGCCCCATGTGAGCCACTTGCCTTGGTGCAGGAGCTGCCCTGCTTTGACGACTCGATAAAGATGGATCCTTTGCTGTTGAGTGCCCTTGATCTGTGTGTCCACAATCTGATCACTGGATGCTTTTTGTATGCAGTCGGGGTTGATATTTTTTGGTGTCAGTTGTTCTGCTACTTCTGAGGTGTCCAATAATGGTGGGAAATAAGGACGAAGGAGATCCATGTTGAACACTGGGTGTAGGCCAAGGAAAGGAGGAATGTTGAGCTCAAAATCATTATCCCCCATGGCCTTGGTGATGGTGTACGACCCATAACGGAGTGGGTGAAGCTTCTGATGGGTTCCTGTAAGGCGTTCGTTCTGCAAGTGCGACCAAACTTTGTCACCCACCTGAAACTTATGTGGCACCTAATGTTGATCATGGCGCTGCTTGTACTTGCCATTGGAATTATGTAGGATATCCTGAACCTGTTGGCAGATGTGTTGGATCTGCTCAATCAACTGGGTGGCTTTGTCAGGTTTAGTTGGAGCAGGAGATGAGTCGGTCGAGGTGACCGCAAGGGGAAGTGCAACATCTATGGGACCCAATGGTTGGAATCCCAACCCCACCTAAAAGGTGTTGTGGCCAGTTGAGCTATGCAGGGATCTGTTGTAGCTATGCTAGACATAGGGAAGACTCTCATCCCATGTGCGAGGGTTCTTTGAATTATACATGCCAAGGATATGCAAAATCATTCGATTTACGACTTCAGTTTGGCCATCTGTCTGGGGGTGGAAAGTCGTGGATTTGATGAGCTTGGTGTCCAGCAGTGACTAGAGGCTCAACCAGAATGTGCTGAGAAATCGACTGTCCTGATCTGAGACAATGGTTTTTGGGATTCCAAAATGTACCCAGACTCGTTCAAAGAATAACTTGGCAGTGGCCTCTGCTGTGATGTTCTTCTTACAGGCAACCAAAATCGCTATCTTAGAAAAACGATCAACAACCACAAAAACACATTCATTTCCCCTCTTGGTGGATGGGAGGCCCGACATGTAGTCCATTGAGATGGATTCCCATGGCTTGTCAGGAGTAGGAATATGGGTGTACATTCCCTGTTTCTTAGTGGTTAGTTTGGCAATAGCACAGGCAGTGCAGGACCTGATATACTTGTTGACCTCCTGTCGAAGTTTTGGCTAGTAGAAAATTTTCTGTAGCATCGCCATTGTCTTTTTGACACCGAAGTGTCCTGCCACCCGACTGTAGTGGGCTTCCCATATCAGCTTCACTTTCTTGCTTGATGGAACAGGGATATGGCCCAAATGACACAACAACCCATCCTAAAGATGGAAATTATCGACAACTACATTTTCACCCAACATTTGGTAGGTGGTGGTGAAGTCCGGGTCTATCTCATAGAGTTGGGGCCATCCATAGGTCTCATGGTCGTAAGAGTCTAGCACCGTGGTGAGTGTCGTGATTGGTGCTTCCTGTTTTATACTTGATGTTGAGGTCAAATTGTTGCAATTGTGTGGACCACTTTTGATGGTGGTCATTCTGCAATTTTCCTTGTGTCTGCATGAACTACAATGGCTTATGATCAGTGTGGATTGCACAATGGAGTACATTTATTTGTTGTAAGTAGGGTTCTTACATACAACATCTGATAGTGTCTCACTATGATAGGCCACGGGGTGGTTGTGCTGAGTGAGAATGACACCCACAACATAGTCTGAAGCATCTGTCTCGATCTCAAAGGGATGTTGCAGGTCTGGTAATGAAATTGCTGGGGCTGAGCATAAACAATACTTTAAATAATCGAATTATTTTTGTTGGGACCGGCCACACGTAAATTTTGCCTTACCACCACCCCTGGTTATTTGGCTGAGGGCCCATGCAATATGGGAGAATCCCAACACAAACCTGCGGTAGAAATTGGCAAGGCCCAAGAAGCTCCGAAGCTCAATGAGTGTGGTTGGGGCTGGCCAGTCACGGATGACTTGGATATTGGATGGATCCACATGTATGCCATGTTGATAAACAATGTAGCCCAGGTAATGGTCCCTGTCCATGATGAAGGAGCATTTTTCCAAGTTGGCGTATAACTTGTGTTGCCGCAGGGTGTGCAAAACCTGTTGAATATGCTGCAAGTATTCGGCCCAAGTCTTGTTGTAAATGAGAATGTCATCCATATACACCACTACAAAAGTATTGGTGAATGGTTGCAGGATATCGTCCATCATCCTCATGAAATTGGCTGGAGCTTTTATCAAACCAAAGGGCATGAATAACCATTCAAAAAGGCCTTCCTTTGACGTAAAGGTGGTCTTCCATACATCTGTTTGTTTTATCGGGACCTGGTGGTAGCCAAACTTCAGATCAATCTTACTGAAGTATTTAGCCTTCGTGAGTTGATCAAGGAGGTCATCGATTCGGGGAATCGGGTACCAGTTTCTGACTGTGATTTTATTCAGAGCCCGGTAATCAGTGCAGAGTCGCCAGGTTCCATCTTTCTTCTGTACCAGCACGATTGGGCTCCCACAAGGTGATGAGTTGGGACGGATGTTCCCCTTATGGAGAAGTTCTTGGATATTTCTCTTGATCTCCTCATTATCTAACAGAGAGCGACGATAGACTGACCCATTGGGCAGCGGTGCATCGAGGGTTAGATCGATGGGGTGCTTGACCTGGCAGTGCAGAGGTAACCTAGTAGGTGAGGAGAAGATATCCGAGTATTCTTCCACGACCTTATCTACTTGCTTCTGCTATGTGGAGAGGTCGGCCACAGAGACCCTGGATGTGGATGTGATCTTTTTCTTATTCTGAGAGTGAATCAAGAAGAAGACAAACTTCCCCGTCCGAGAGATGGCCTTCCTACATTTCTTAGCAGAGATCAAGGAAATAATACTAGGTGGGACTACCTCGGGTATCCTGTACAATTTCCTGTTCAAAGTAATAATAACACTATGAGGCCTAGACTCATACACAGCATGATGTTTCCATAAATAAGGTTGGCCCAAAATAACATCACAAACTTCGAGAGAAGCAATATCACACAATACCTCATCTTTGAAGGGCTTGATGTTGTACGACAATCGACACTGTTGGTTGACGCGGGGATCACTTCCTTAGCGGAGTCATCCAATGGTGTAGGGTTGTGGGTGAAACATTATCGGCAGGGCCAGTCGCTTGACGACCTCTGCTGAGATGAGGTTCTTCTGGCTACCGCTATCAACGATGAAGTGCAATGGTGTGCCTTTTACCCACATCTGTGAATGGAAGAGGCACTCTCCTTCTTCTTGCTCGTCTGGTTCACTAGGCTGGAGCTTGGTGGTAGCAATAGTGGCACTAGGTTCCATGTCAATGATACGTCTTCCCCTTTTTGGTTCTGTCTCAGAGTCAGAACCCGCATCTAATTTAGAGGATTTCATTTTAGCCACCAACGACTGCTTTGAGTGGCTGTCGACAGTGTTATGCCAAGGGCTCTTATGGAAGTCACACCACTTCACAGTATTTTTCTTTATCTTTTCGGTGTCCTTATTTGCTTACGACTTGGACTGGTTGTCCTGATACTATCCATCTTTGCTCTGTCCTTTGTTCTATGGGTTGGGGCCGCCCTTTCCTGGATTTTGTTGTGTGGGGTTCCCAGGCCCAAATTGCCGCATCTTTTGTTTGAGCTTCTGCTCGATTTTGATGAGATATTGGTAGGCCGTGCCCAAGGATGAGATGTCCAGAAATTCCATTTCAGTCTGGATGTATCTATGCAGAGCACCGCGATACTTGAGCACCAGATGTATCTCGGAATATTTTATACCTAGCTTGGTGCACAAGGTATGGAAGATATTTGTGAAATCTGGCACTGCTTGGTCTCTTTCTTGCCGAAGTGTGGTCCATTTGGTACACAAGTCGTCATAACTTTCGACAGGGTAGTATTGTTCCTTAATAGCATCCCTGAAGGATTCCCAGGTGGTCGTGACTGTAAATAATGAGTGTTCCTCTGTTTCCTTTTGCTCACAGAAAGTTTCCCACCAATATTTGACATGGGGAGTAGCTTTGAGGAGCGAAAAAGTAATCTTTTCTCTATTCGAAAAGTTATGGACAAAAAAATACCCTTCTAGTAGATTCAACCACTTGTCTACAACATCTGTGTCTATTTGACCTTCAAATATAGGAATATCGAAGTTCATTTGTACCTTGAAGGGGGTGACGCCTCCTCTCGAAGAAGCTGCGTCATCTGTTGGTAGCCGCCGAAGGATTTGCATGAAACTATCCATCATCTCGTTCCTTTGTTGTGTGAGGGCTTCCTCAATCAATAGTTTGAAAGGATCTCCTGTCCCGTCATCTTTATTTTCTCCTGCCATGAGAGGTCGCTTGGGTGTGCGAGAGCTTTTGTCCTCAAGAGAAACAAGCTCGAGACCCAACTCTTTGTACTCCGACCTCGTTGGGGACATGCATTAAGATGACAAGGAGAAGACCGCTTGATCTCCTCATTCTCTAACAGAGAGCGACGATAGACTGTCCCATTGGACAACAGTGCGTTGGGGGTCAGATCGATGGGGTGCTTGACCTGGCAGTGCAGAGGTACCCTGGTAGGTGAGGAGAGGATATATGAGTATTCTTCCACGACCTTATCTACTTGTTTCTGCTATGTGGAGAGGTCAGCTGCAGAGACCCTGGATGTGGCTGTGATATTTCACTTATTCTGAGAGCGAATCATGAAGAAGACAAACTTCCCCGTCTGAGAGACGACCTTCCTGCATTTCTTAGCAAAGATCAAGGAAATAGCACTAGGTGGGACTGCCTCGGGTATCCTGTACAATTTCTTGTTCAAAGTAATAATAACAATACGAGGCCTAGACTCGTACACAACATGACGTTTCCATAAATAAGGTTGGCCCAAAATAACATCACAAAATTCGAGAGGAGCAACATCACACAATACCTCGTCTTTGAAGGGCTTGATGTCGTACGACAGTCGACAATGTTGGCTGACACGGAGATCACCTCATTGGCAGAGCCATCCAATGGTGTAGGGTTGTGGGTGTGATGTTGTCGGCAGGGCCAGCCGCTTGACAACCTCTGCTGAGATGAGCTTCTTCTGGCTACCGCTATCAACGATGAAGTGCAACGGTGTGCCTTTTACCCACATTTGTGAATGGAAGAGGCACTCTCCTTCTTCTGGATTTTTTGGTTCACCGGGCTGGAGTTTGGTGGTAGCAACGGTGGCACTGGGTTTCGCATCAATGATCCATCTTCCCCTTTCTAGTTCTGTCTCAGATTCAAAATCCGCATCTAATTCAGAGGCTTTCACTTCAACCACCAACGACTGCTTTGAGCGACAATCAGAAGTATTACCCCAAGGGCTCTTATGGAAGTTGCACCACTTCCTAGTATCTTTCTTTGTCTTTCCAATGTCCTTCTTTGCTTGTGGCTTGGACTGGTTGTCCTGATACTGTCCATCTTTTCTCTGTCCTTTGTTCTATGGGTTGGGGCCGCCCATTCTTGGCTTTTGTTGTGAGGGGTTCCCAGGCCCAAATTGCCGCGTCTTTTGTTTGAGCTTCTGCTCGATTTTGACGACATATTGGTAGGCTGCACCCAAGGATGAGATGTCCAGAAATTCCATTTCAGTCTAGATGTATCTATGTAGAGCACCGCGATACTTGAGAACTAGATATCGCTTCGAATCTTTGATACCCAGCTTGGTGCGCAAGGTATGGAAGATATTTGTGAAATGGCACTGCTTGGTCTCTTTCTTGCCACAGTGTGGTCCATTTGGTATACAAGTCGTCATAACTTCCGACAGGGTAGTATTTTTCTTTAATAACATCTCTGAAGGATTCCCAGGTGGTCGTGACTGTAAATAATGAGGGTTCCTCTGTTTCCTTTTGCTCACAGAAAGTTTCCCACCAATATTTGACATGGGGAACGACTTTGAGGAGCGCAAAAGTAATATTTTCTCTATTCAAAAAGTTATGGACAAAAAAATACCCTTCTAGTAGATTCAACCACTTGTCTACAACATCTGCGTCTATATTACCTTCAAATATAGGAATATCGAAGTTTATTTTTACCTTGAAGGGGGCGACGCCTCCGCTTGAAGAAGATGCGTCGAGTGTTGGTAGCCATTGAAGGATTTGCGCGAAACTATCCATCATCTCGCTCCTTTGTTGTGTGAGGGCTTCCTCAATCAACAGTTTGAAAGGATCTCATGTCCCATCATCTTTCTTTTCTCTTTCCATGAGAGGTCGCTTGGGCATGCGAGAGCTTTTGTTCTCAAGAGAAACAAGCTCGAGACCCAACTCTTTGTACTCCGACCTCGTTGGGGACATGCATTAAGACAACAAAGAAAAGACCACTTTGATACCATTGATCCAGATTTTATGAGCAGAACGAAATGACTACAGATTATTAACAAGTGCTTAACACAAAATAATAGAGATACAATAAAACTGGTTTTCTATTCAATAAGGAAATAAGCTGAAACTGTAAAATGCAGCGGAAACAAGATTGCTGGAATGGTGGCGGCTTATCTCTGAGAAGAGATGTGACGACTGCGCTCATTCGCAAGAAGATGATTACAATGAGGCTCTGAAGGCCTTTTTACAATAAACAAGAATGCCAAAACCCCTATACATCCAAAAACCTAACCCTAGGAGATGAAGTGCCAAAAGTCACGTGGGCCCTGTTTGGGTAAGTTAGTACATCAACTTCCCGGGGTCGTAACTTTTGCATACGATCTATGTTTTAGGTGTATGATAGCCCAGTGGAAAGGTATCATCGAGGAGATTCATTTTGGGGGAAATGTTGAAGGAACCTTCATATTTCTCCCCCTTTTCCCCAAAAAAAACATCGTTTAGGGCCTCAAAATGGCTCCAGAAGTGAAAAATTGCTAAAAATAGTAAATTACCAAAATTGTCAGAAAATTGTTTTGAGCCAGTTGGAAAAGGTGGGTGGCCATCGATATCCACCTAGATCAATCATAGATCTGTGACTTTGAAGATTATTTGTTGGATTTGCATATTAGATGATCTAAACCAGTTGAGAGATCCCAAAACCCTTTAGACTGCATTTATGAACTAACAAAATCACATCTTTTAAATATTAGGAATTACTTAAAACTATTACGTTCCACAATAGATCTAAAAATATAACTTTAGAAATAAACTCAAATCAATCACCAAATAATCAATACAATGAGATAAAATAAAACACTTGAGGTAGGGTAACACCATATATTAATCCTTAAATGGAAAGACACCACTCCTCAAGCAATACTTGCTTGCTACAATAACAATATTCTTCACTATGCTCATTACATTGCCCATCCCTTCCTTATATAATACTACCTAAGAACATTTTAGAGAATGAACCTTCTAGAAAGCCTTCTCTCACATTTATTATGTTCACATTAATATATCTAACTACCATAGTAAACCTTATTTAATAATATAGTGGACCCAGTCCACCTTACATTGAATGACCTCCACTATTATCAGTATGGGCCCGTCGCCCCCCCATTACCTCCCTAGGTATACTACAAAAACACTGTGTTTGTTAGAATTTGGCCAATTATAAGTTTGCGATTTTGAACGATTTTTTGTTGGATTTGTATTTTAAATGATTTCAATCAATTCAAATATCTCAAAACCCCATATATTTTATTTATTAATTAATAAATTTATATGATTTAAATGTTTAAATCTTAAAGTCAGAATCCCAACAAAAAAATCACACACAAAAAACATTAAACACTAAAAAAGAAAGTGTTAGTGAACACTTTGCACACACCATATTCAACTAATACCTCCAATTATTTTAAGTAGAAGGATCATTGAACATGCATCCAACTCTTTCAACCATTCATTTTCATTCTTCTTTCTTTGTTTTTTCCCTAGAAGGTGGCAAAAACTATCATAACTCAATTGTTAATCTTTTTTTTTTTTTTGGTGGAAAAATCTATCATAACTGAGTTGTCAACCAACTGTGATGACAACCATCATTGACTACTATCTATGAATGCGGGTTGACTCCTCACTGTTATTACCATGCCACCTAAAATAACTCCCTGGAGGTTCATAAGGGGGCAAGCTTTCACTCTTGCAAGATGATTTGTATTTTAAATGATTTGAATCAATTTAGATATCTCAAAACCCCATAGATTTCATTTATGAATCGACAAGTTTATATCATTTAAATTTTGAAATCTTAGAGTTCCAACAAAATAAATGTAAAAAAAATCACGAAAAAAAAACATTAAACAATAAAAAATAAAGTTTTAGTTAACACTTTGCAAGCACCATATTCAACTAATACCTCCAAATTATTTGAATTAGAAGGATCATAGAGAATGCATCCAATTCTTTCAACCACCCATTTTCATTCTGCATTCTTTCTTTCTTTTTTTCCCATAAGGTGGCAAAAACTATCATAACTTAGTTGTTAATCTTTTTTTTTAAGGTGACAAAACCTATAATAACTCAGATGTCAACCAGTTGTGAGAACAACCATCACTCGCTACTATCTATGTATGTGGGTTGACTCCTCACCATTATTCAAGGAAAACCATGCCACATGGAATAAATTGTTGGTGGTTTGTAAGGGGGCAAGCTTTCACTCTTGTAAGACGCCTTTGGGTTTTTGTCTATTAACATGTTTCCTTATATTCAAGGAAGACAAGTTCTTAACTAATCAAAAATTGTTTTAGGTCTTACTCCAAAAATTGTTTTAAAGAGCTAACACTAAATTGAATTTACTCTCTAGTTGTTCCGTACAGAACTTACTTAATGTGCCAATGCGAGCTCCTACTCCTGCGAGTACACATGAGAAAGAAAACAAATAGAGCAACGCAAAGGGGACGATGAAAACATTGTAGTCCAACAACTTGCCTTATATACATTAAACCTCCAAGCTGTCATCCTGATACATTATTGCTCGTCGCATCACTTCATCCTCGGTTGAGAGTCATCAAACCGGAAATGCAGTACTAGCAGATTAGTTCTCCCATGGCGCTGAACGTAACTACCCATATTATCAGCGGTACTCTGCACAGAGGCCTCACACTTCAAGCTCTAGTTTCCATAAACCACGGGGGGAGGATGATATACAAAGATCAACCATGCAACCATCTTGGGAATGGAACGATCAGGTGGCAGGTCGATCCACATGCACTTGGATGGTCATTTAAATCTGCACTGATACCCCATCCGGGGATATTTAACTAGGTACATTACATGTCATCCCTCCTTTAAATGTTTTGACCTAGACATATTAAATAAATCTATCCAAAAGATATTTAGAGTTGTAAAAAATATTGTTATAATGGAAATGGATGGATCCATCTTAATCTACTCTAATGGGTTTATTAGAGATTTAATTCATAAATATTGGGAAACATCAAGTCTCACAAAAGAAACCACTTTCAACCACATTTTTTTTTTTTTTTTTAGCTCTAACTAAAATCCCCACTTTCATTAGATTTTGACAAAACATAGATTTGTGATTTTGAAGGATTATTTGTTGGATTTTAATTTTAGATGATTTGAATCAATTGAGAGATCCAAAAACTTTTAAATAGCACTTAAGAATGAACGAAATTACATCCTTAAATGTTACACGTTATGTAAAACACTCCACCTCTGGCAATTATAATTAAGCTTCTTTTTAGGGTTGGATTTGTATTTTAAATGATTTAAATTCTGTAAGAAATTTCTTGAGTCTCTTTTCATGGTTGGATTTGTATTTTAAATGATTTAAATTTTGTAAGAGATTCCAAAACACTTTAGATTATATTTATTAATCAACAAGTTTATATCATTTAAATGCTGAAATCATATCAAAATTCCAAGAAAATACATGTTGAAAAAATCATGAAAAACTAAAAAACTACAACATAAAGTTTGTATTGGATTTGCATTTTAAATTATTTAAATTCTTTAAGAAATCCCAAAACACCTTAGATTACATTTATTAATCAATAATTTATATCATTTAAATGTTGAAATCATAATATCAAAATACCAAGAAAATACATGTTGAAAAAATCATGAAAAAAGAAAAAACTAAAACACTACAACATAAAGTTTTGGTGAACACTTTGCACACACCATATTCAACTAACACCTCAAAATAATTTGGAGTAGAAAGATCAAGGAACATGCATTTGGCACTTTCAAAACTCAATTTCATTTTATAATAAGAATACTTCAACATGAATTATTAAAAAAACATATTTTTTTTCATTTTAATAAAAACACACAATTTACATTACTTGAGTGGCATATAAATTTACAAATTACAAGCATACATTGTGTTTGACCTTATTTGAGTTTTGTATATATTTTAGAGCCAAATTGTTTCGAAGTGTTACACTTATGCTCTTGCTCGATTGCATATAGAAAGAGGCAACCATGCAATGATGTTGTATTCACTCAAATCACCTTGTATACGTTGAAATTCAATTGACCAATCATTTTTGGAATTGCAATGTGTGTTGTTCAAATTGTTATTTCAATTATTTTGGTTGGTTTAAAGATGTCATATTACTTTAAGATTGCAATTTACAAATGTTGAGATTTTATATTTCCATGATTTATGTTCTTACAATTGGATTCAAATCAAGTTTCTAACAAAACAAACAATTAGAATGAAGAGCGATCCAATTTCCATTTATCTCACACCTGTGAAACTATATTCATTAACGCCATCACAAATAAAACATAAAAATTCAAAAATATTTATAAGGAGACTATATATATATATATATATATATATATATATATATATATAAGAGTGAAAGGTTGTGACTCTTGAAGTTTCTAATGAATATAACAATCTTGAAGTTTCTAATGAATATAACAATCATCTAACAATGAATATAACAATCATCTAACTAGGTATTTTACATGTCATCCCTTGATATGTTTTGACTTTGACATAGTTGAAGAAACATATCAAAAAAACATTTGAAGTTGTAAAACATATTGTCACATTGCAGATGGATTGACCATGTCAGTTCGATCTTCTCTGGGACTAATCTATGATGGCATGTTTACTAGGGATGCCATTGACAAATATGGAAAGAATCTATTTCCATGAAGTTTTCCTTTATAAAGAAAAACAATGTGAACGTAAAAAAATCAACATTGTTTTTTAATTGCTAACTAAAACTCCCCACTTTTGTCAGAATTTAACAAACCATATATTTGATATTTTGAAGGATTTTTTTGTTGGATTTGTTTGGAAACACATGTATTCTAACAGAGGACTAACACCTTCAGTAATCACTCACACAACTAGATCATATCAACACACTGATGTTTTCACGTGGTAAAATCCCTATGGGGAAACATCCATGACCCCAACTAACGTGGCCACCTAGAGCAATTTATTAATGCAAAAGAAAAATTTATAGAGACATTTTACAAGAGAGTTTCTCACAATCGATCATTAGCAAATGACCCTCCATGCTCTTTAAATAGAGATCATGGACCAATTGGGTGTTAATCCACAAATCAATGTAGTTGTTAAGTTCGAGGAGAATATGAACCGCCATATCACTCTATGTCGGGAACATATTGTGACCATCATATTTCCTAACTACAAATGCACACTAATGCATACTAAAGAAACACACGTTTACCTAATGCCACATTAGACCAAGTTGATCTCAACTAACTCCTAAGTGTCTAAATATCGTAACATCCCCCCTTAAGAACTAATTGGGATAGGATTGGAGGATTTACAAAGATGACACAATAGGATAAGGAAGGAGGCATTAGAGCCTATCCCCCCTTAATGACAACTTCCTAAACTCCTAGCATAGATCGAAGTTTCGAGAACTTCGCTTCTATAAGAGACTTTGTGAAAATGTATTCAACTTGATCTTTTGTAGGGAAGAAGAGCACTTTAATAACTCGATCATGAATGAGCTTTCAGATGAAGTGCATGTGTAGTTGTGCTTGCTGTGCTGATGTTGAACTGGGTCTTTGGCGAGCTTGATGGCACTCTAATTGTCACACCAAAGATTGGTTGGATGTTGCTGCTAGAATCCAAACTCTGAAAGGATTCGTCAAAGCCACAAGGCTTCTTGACTTGCATTAATTGCAACTTGGTACTCTACTTCTACTGAAGAAAGTGCAATAGCTTGGTGTTTCTTACAAGCCCAAGTGAAAAGACCTCAAGCAAGGTTGAAAACATAACATGCAATAGACTTTCGATCATTAGGGTCACCGACCTAATTTGAATCAATGAAACCAACCAATAAAGGAGTCCCCCCTGAACTGTATTGTATCTTGAACTGAACTATACCCCAAACATACTAAAGTATCCTTTTAGCTGCTTTCCAATGGCTTTCATGGGGTGTTTTCATATACCGACCAACAAGACCAACAACAAAGGAAAGATTAGGACGGGTATGAGTCAAGTAAAAGAGGCTACCAACTAACTGACGGTACAAAGTGGCATCAACTTTAGGAGAAGTATAGGTGACAACAAGTTTGACTCCAGACTAGAAGGGAGAATGGTTTGGTTTACAATATTCCATGTGAAAGCGACGAATAAGGTCACAAGCATACTTAGACCGGAAAAGAAAAATTCCTTGCTTGGTTTGCAAAAGTTGGAGGCCAAGGAAATAGTGTAAAAAGCCTAAGTATGTCATTTCAAATTTATTCTTAAGGATAGTTTTCACATGGTTCAAAATTTGTGGGTCACTACCAATGAGGATATGGTCATCAACATAAAGAAAAAGGATTATGAGATGGATTTCTACTTTCTTGGTATAGACATTAGGGTCAGAATGACATCTAGAAAAGCCGATGTCAAGAATAAAGTTTTCCATTTTGGCATATCAAGCTCGGACAACTTGCTTAATACAATAAAGATATTTATTAAGGTGACAAACAAGACTAGAGTCATTTTGGACATAACCAATAGGTTGTTCCATGTAGATTTATTCTTGCAAATCCCCATGCAAGAAGGTGTATTTGACATCCATTTGATGGACCTCCCATTTATGTGAGGTTGCAAGGGCTAGAACAAGGAAGATGGAATTCATTTTGGCTCTAGGGGAAAAGGTTTCATTATAGTCAATTCCTTCAACTTGGGAGAATCCTTTGGCAACTAATCGATCCTTGTGTCGTTCAACACTTCCATATGATGCATACTTAGTTTTGTAGACCCATTTACATTTGACAAGTTTTCTTCCTTTCAGAAGAGGTACAAGATCCCAGGTATTGTTTTCCATTAAAGAATGATACTCTTCATTCATTGTTGTATCCCAATCTGAATGACTTGAAGCTTTTGCAAATGTCTCTGGATCATAGTCTCTGAAACTTGAACCAAAAGAGGAGAGGCTCACTGGAAATGTGAACGTGTTCGACGATGATTTGGAGGATCGTCGAAAATATCACCCATTACTTATCGTGTTGAACAAACCCATCCAGGAATCAGTGGTGTTGGTTCAAGTTCATGTTCAATGGACTCATCTGGAGGAAAGTGAATTTTAATCCTCACTATAATCATATAAAGAGGAAGAAACCAGAATAGGAACAAAAGAAGGCACACACGCCAAAGATGGATAAAAGGCCGAAGAATTTATAAATTCCAAATTAGGCTCGCAAGCCAATAAATTTTCATCCAATTTAATATCTCTTCTAAAAATAATTTCATTACAATGTGATTGAAGAAGCTTGTAACCTTTGACATCTTCAAAATAACGACCAAATATACACTTCTCACTTTTAGGCTGCAATGCTTTACTTTTCTCATTAGGAATTTGAGCCCATGCTACACTTTCAAATACACATAAGTGACTTACATTTGGCTTAATTTTATTCCATGCTTCTTCAAGTTTTATATTTTTAAGATAATTTGTGGGAGTGCAATTTAATATGTAATTTTCATAATTAATGACTTTTTCCCAATACTTTAGACTTAATCCCTTAGATTGGATCATACAATTAGCCATTTCTTTTAATATGTTGTTCTTTCTCTTAGCAACACCATTTTCTTTTGGTGCATATGGAACAATGTATTGCATTTGGATGCCCTGTGCAGTGCAGTAACTTGTAAATTGATTGTTCACATATTCTCCTCCATTATCTGTTCTTGATCTTAGAAGTTGATGTCCATATTGCTTTTCTACAAGGGCCTTGTAAGCCAAGAAATTGTCAAAAACTTCGCTCTTAAGTTTTAAGAAGTAATCCCAAGTGCATATGGAAAAGTCATCAATAAAATTTAAGAAATACTTGCATCCAGAAAAGGAAGAAGAAGAAAATGGACCACACAAGTCACCGTGAACAAGTTGCAAGGGGACCGAAGCATGCCAAGAGGCACATTTGTCAAAATTGTCCCAATGATGTTTGTCGAGAACAAAATCGACAAAAACACCATCTCTTCATGAAATGAGAGGAATACTAGTCACCATTTGTTGATTACATAGTTGCTGCAATGAATGATAATTTAGAAGACCAAACCGCTCATGCTAAAGTTTTCTCAAGTCATCGCTATGAGCAACAAAAACCGATGGAAAATATGATGACCCAAAGTTTTCAAACTTGTACAACCTGGTAATATCATCAACAATTCCAGTTGCAAGAACACGCTGAAAACATTTTAGATCCTTGATTACAACTTGGTGAGATGAAAAATTTACGATTTTACCTTCACCTAAATGAGTGATTTGATATACCGATAGAAGGTTATAGGAAAGACTTGGAACACATAATACATCATTGAAATGATCATTATCTACCTGAAATGTTCCATACTCTACAACACTAAGAGCCCTATCATCACCAACAAATATTTTCTTGGTGTTACATTCATTTAGAGCAGAAAATATGGCTTCATCCTTATCCATATGATAAGATGCTCCGGAATCAATAATCCGCTCATCAGAAGAAGAAGTAGAAGTTTCATTGAAGGAGAAACTAGAAGTAGAAAGTGCATGTCCATGAGAAGAAGAAGAAGAAGAAGAAGAAGAAGAAGAAGAAGAATCTATAGCAATGTTGTGCTTCTTCATTGATGCTTCTAAAGATTCCATCTTCTTAAAGCATTTGTACTCATCATGATCATCTTTCCCAAAAAAGTTGCAATGTCTGTTAGTCTTTTAATTTTTAGATTTTCTCCTTTGTCACAGTTAGGAGTTGAAGCTGACCGAGTGGGTTTGGGACCCTTGTTTTGCTTGTTGTTATGGTGATGACGTTTCTTCTTGGGATTCTTGGATTTATCTTTTTGCTGGGCCACTAAGGCTTTGTTGGATGTACCTATAGTGTTGATCACTCCAAGTTATACAATCTTATCTTTCTCTCGAATCAGATCATCAAAAAGGACTAAAGAGAGGGTTTTTGATAAGCACTCCCTAGAGCTTCTCTGGTGGCATAAAAGGTAGATAAAAAAACATAATATGCACTACCAAGCTTAGCAAGAATAACATATGTGAATTTATCTTCTGACAGATCTAGTTGGAATTCGATACACAAAAGTCTAAGTGTTTTGAAGTTAGACAAGTAATCTTCAATGCAAGGAAAATCATTTGGAATTAAAGTATTTAAATTATTCTCCAACTGGTGAGCTCTAATAATATTGTGTTTACCAAGCACAACTTCAAGTTTTTCTGAAGATTTATTGGGGGCATGAAGTCCTTGAAGGTGAAACCTTAAATCAAGAGAGATGGACATTCTGATTAGTCCACGAGCTTCCTCATTCCTATTAATCCATTTGACGCACTTGTCATCACTAATGGGTTCTTCTTTTCCCGAGGTAATCCAGTACAATCCTTTACTTCTTAATAAATCCTCCATATGCGATTTCCATTGGAAGTGGTTGGTGTTGGTCAACAAAAGATCATCGGGAGAAGCCATATTAAACTTGTAGAGAATGTATATTTAAAATTTGAAACTGATGGTCTGTATGAAAAATTAGGCCGTTTAAAAAAAAATGGCACTGAAAACAGACTTTAGATGTGAAAGTTATGCCCTTTTGAAAAAAGGCATAAACGGTAACCAAAGAGCCACGTGGAAGGTAGAAGTTGGTCCACGTGGTGATATCTATTCTAATAACCTCACTTTTACAAATACGTTTCTTATGAAGTAACCCACTTTTAAGCTATTTATAGTGATTCACTTTTATAATTTAAGTGAAATGCACTTTACAATGGATGCATGAACTTTTTCAAAAAAAAAAAAAGAGACTTGAACTCGAGACCTCTTACTTAATAAAGAAACTTTTAACCAAGTAAGAAAGTGCAAAATATATTGTATTGTTTACAAGGAGGATTGATGTTGTTGTTGTTGATGATGATGATGTTGAAGACGACATTGGAGAGCGTGCTCATAAAAAACTCTTTTCACACAAGAAAAAAATTTCGTTTCTCAACGACAACAAGGGTTAGATATCGGTTAACTTACTTGGAAAATGCAACTTTTCCCTCTATTTTTGATTTACCGAGATCACATAGAGTGCACGACAAAGAGCATACGTAGACAAGAAAACCATTTCTGATTTGTTTCTGATTTGTCGATATCGTACAAGGTGCAGGGAAAAGAGCATACGCAAATCCAAAAGAGTAGCAACTCGAAAATACAAAACAAAAAACCGAAATAATAACTTTGCAAAAATTTAAAATGGTGTATTTGGGATTTATACATCTGGATATGACTGAAATGGCCATATCTTAGTAAAAACAAAACCTTGTCGAGTGAAATGAAAAAAATTCCTGACTGAAATGAGCACTTTGGATGCAATGGAATAGTCCTTTCAGCCCAAAAAGTACATAAATGGCAGAAACTAAAGATGAAGCAACACGACTTCATGATCTCGATCTACAACATGAGCGAGTCTTCAAATGCACTATAATACCATGTTCGACAACACAAGTATTTCAACAGAGGAAAAAGACCTTTAGTAACCACTCACACAACCAGATCAAAGATCAACACATCGATGTTTTCACATGGTAAAACTCCTATAGGGAAACATCCGTGACCCCAACCAATGTGGCCACTTGGAGCAATTTATTAATGCAAAAGAAAAATTTACAGAGAGACTTTACAAGAGAGTTTCTCTCAATCAATCATCAACAAATGACCCTCCATGCTCTTTAAATAGAGATCATGAATCAATCAGGTGCTAAGCCACATATCAATGTAGTCGTTAAGATTGAGGAGAATATGAACCGCCAGATCACTCTATGTCGGGAACATATCGTGATCATCGGATTTCCTAACTACAAATGCATATTAATGCATACTAAAGAAACACACTTTTACCTAAGGACACATTAGACCAAGTTGATCTGAACTAAATCCTAAGTGTCTAAATATCCTAACAGGATTTGCATTTCAAATGATTTGAATCAATTGAAAGATCCCGAAACCGTTTAAATTGCATTTATTAATTAACAAAATTACATCTTTTAAATGTTGGGTATTATCTAAAACACCTCACATTCTCTAGAATTTGACAAATTATAGGTTTGAGATTTTGAATGATTTTTTTGTTGGATTTGTATTTTAAATGGTTTGAATCAATTCAAAAATCCCAAAACCCCTTAGATTGAATTTAAATTGGTAAATTTATGTTAATGTAATTTTGAAATCTTAGTGTCATAATTCTAACAAAATACTTGTAAACAAAATCCTAAAAAAATAAAAAAAAAATTAAACGCTAAATTTAACATTTTGCAAACACCATATCCAATTAATACCTCCGAATTATTTGGAAGAGAGGGATAAGGGAACATGCATTTGAACCACTCATTTTCATTTTATAGTAACAATATTTAAAATAAAGGAACTTTTTTCCCATTTTGGTAAACAAAAGCACTTAATTTCTATAAATGACATATAAATTTACAAATTACATGCACACGCTACGTTTTAACCTTGTTTAAGTTATATATATATATATATATATATATATATATATATATATATATATATATATATATATATATATATATATATATATATATAAATAATAATAATAATAATAATAATAATCTATTTTTAAGGTCATGGCCAAGCCAACACAGCAAATTGGTGTATGAGACCCCCTTGTTTGTGGGACAAGGGACCCCCCTCCGCCCAACGATTTGACTGGTAAAGTCTACGAAGGTATACATACCCTACCCCCCTCTGGATTTGAACCTGTGACCTCTTAAGAGGAAACACATGTTCTTAACTATATTAATTAATTAATTAGACTCAACTATTTGTAAGTGTTATCATGATGTTTTTGATTGATTGCATATAGAAAGAGAGTAATGCGATGATGTTGTATACGAGGCACTCAAATTGCCCTGTATATATTGAAATTCAATAGACTAATAATTGTTAGAATTGCAATTTTTGTTGTTCAAATCATTATTCTCATGATTTGGGTCAATTCAATATCATATTATTTTGACATTGCAATTTGCAAATGCTAAGATTGTATATTTCCATCATTTATATTTTTATGATCAGATGTAGATTAGATTCCTATCAAAACAAATAGTAAAATAGGAATGTCGAGTAATTTTAGCATCATTTATCCACACTCCATGTAAATAAACACTCCATGTAAATAATAAAGAAGATAATTTCTTTTTAAAAATGCTATTATTGCTTCCAAAAACTATACAACTCACTTGATAGAGGGTGATATAGATTGTGCAAGTTGATAATCATTAAAGCAATCACAAATTAAAAAACACAAATTCTAAAATATTCATAAAGAGACACTATATATCTATATAGAGATATCATGCATGATTATAATTATGCAATGTTCTCTCTACATAGGATTGAAGAGATGAGTCAAATCGAAAGGTCGTGCCTCTTGGAGTTTCCAATTAATATAATAATTAACAATAATTATCTAACTAGTTACAATACATGTCATTCCTTTTTGAAATGTTTTGACCTTGATGCAGTTGAAGAAATCCATCAAAAATATATTTGGAGTTGTAAACAATATTGCGATATCGTAGATAAATCGATCAATTTCAACTTAATTTGCTTTGGAATTAATCTACATTGATGAGTTTACTAGGGATGCCATTCATAACTATTAAGAAGCATCCATTCCAATGAAATTTTCCTTTGGTTTAAAAAATAAAATGCGAATGTCATAATTTAAAAATGTTTTTTAAGCACTAACTAAAACTCTCCACCTATTTAAATTTTACAAATAATAAATTTGTAATTTTGAATGATTACTTACCATATTTACATTTTAGATGACTTGAATCAATTGAGAGATCCCAAAACCCTTTAGAGTTCACTTATTAACTAATGAAATTACATATTTTAAATGATGGACATTATCTAAAACACCTCACCTTCATTATAATTTCGCAAATTACAGGTTTATGATTTTGAGCACTTTTTTTTTTTGGATTTATATTTTAAATGATTTGAATCAATTCAAAGATCCCAAACCCTTTAGATTTCATTTATGAATTGGTGAATTTATATGACATGAGTTTTAGAATTCCAACAAAATATCAAAAAAATCACAGAAAAAGAAAAAATTAAATAATTAAAAATAAAGTTTTAGTTAGCACTTTGCACACACAATATTCAACTAATACCTCCAAATTATTTGGAGTAGAAGGATTAAGAAACTTGCATTCAACTCTTTTAACCATTCATTTTCATTCTATAATAACAATAATTTGGATTTTTTTTTCTATTTTGATAAATGAAAACACACACTCTATATAATCAACATATACATTTACAAATGACATGTATATATTACACTTTAACCTTGTTGGAGTTATGCATATATTTTACAACCCAACTATTTGTAAGTGGTACCTTGATGCTCTTGATTGTGATTTAGATTGATTATATATAGAAAGAAGTTACCATATAATGTTATTGTACATGGGGCACTTAAATTGCCTTGTATATGTTGGAATTCAATAAACCAATAATTGTTGGAATTTCAATTTATGTTTAAATTGCTATTCCAATGTTTTGGGTCGATTAAAAGATGTTATATTACTCTATAATTGTAATTTACAAATACTATTTCATGATTGCAATTTACAAATATTATTCCATTATTTAGACTTTTACAATAAGATTCAAATCAAGTTTTTATTAAAACAATTGTTGGAATGAAAGGTAATTTAACAGTCATTTATCCCATTCCCATATAACTAATAAAAGATAGATTCTCTTAAAAAAAAAAATTATTACTACCTTCAAAAGCTAGACAATAAACTAAATAGAAGGCTATATAAATTGTGACAGTTGATAGTCATTAGAGGCATCATAAATTAAAAAAACCCAAACTCTAAAATATTCATAAGGACTCTATACAAAAATAACCCAAACTCTAAAATATTCATAAGGACTCTAAAAAAAAATATGAATAAATGATTATAATCAATAATGTTCTCTCTTTACATAGGATTTAAAAGATGATTCAAAGAGAAAGGTTTTCACTCCTTGAATTTCGAATTAATAATAGAATTTTGAATTAATAATAGTTATATAACTATGTACATTACATGTCATCTTTCCTTGAAATGTTTTCACTTTGATGTAATTAAATAAACCTATCAAAAAGAAATAAAGCAGTCCAAAGAGAAACGACACCCTGTGTTGCAATAAACATGCTCTCATGGATGAGGCCAAGGCCAACCCTGTGTTGCAATAAACATACTCTCATGGATGAGGCCAAGGCCAAAGACGTCAGAGTAAGGTTTGAACAAATGTGGTTGTTACTACAGGAAGCATAATTTGAATCAATCCATGTTAGGTTGATCTTATCTGAAATTAATTGATAGGTTTACTAGAAAAGCTAGTAATGAAAATAGGAAAAAACCACTCCTACAAAGTTTTTCATTCTAAAAATATAAAAGTGTGAAAATAAAAAGTTCAACTATGTTAATTTTTAATTACTAACTAAACTCCCCCACCATCATTAGAATTTGGAAAATCATAGATTTGTGATTTTGAATGGTTATTTGTTTAGTTATATTTTATATGATCTAAATCAATCGAGTGATCCCAAAACCCTATAGATTTCATTTATGAATTTTTCTAATTACATATTTTAAATGGTGGGTGTTATCTAAAACACTTCACCTTTGTTAGAATTTGGAAAATTATGATATGTGGTTTCCAATGATTTTTGTTGGATTTGTATTTTAAATGATTTAATAAATTTAAATTTGAAAATCCCAAATCCTTTAAATTGCATTTATGGATCAACAAATTTATATTATTTAATTGTTAAATTTTTAATATCAAAATTTTTAATTATTAAATTTTTAACATCAAAATTCCAAAAAATTATGAAAAAAGAAAACACTAAAAAAAAAGTTTTCACACATCATATACAACTAATACATCCAAATTATTTGGAGTAGAAGTATCATGAACATGCATCCAACTCTTTTAATCATTATTTTTCATTAACCATAATTTGAAATAAAAGAATATTTTTTTTCATTTTGGTAAATGATGATGATGATGATTAATGTCCACTAAGACCGAATTTGTCTATCGGACCTTAAGAGGGTAAGTGATTACTTGCGATTCTTTAGAATTTTGTTTCTGTGCTCGAAAAGCATTAAGAGAAGCTTTCCAAAATCACCATACTTTTGTTGAGTTAAGAAGTTAGGAAGGTTGGTAGTGTGAAATGACATGCATGCATTACACTTTAACCTTGCTCAAGTTTTATATATGTTTTAGAGCCCAATATTTGTAAGTGTTACCCTAAAGCTATTAATTATGCTCTTGGTTGACTTCATATAGAAAGAAAAATCCATGCAATGATATTTCATATGGGGCACTCAAATTACCTCGTATACGTTAGAATTTAAAAGATTAATAATTGTTAGAATTACAATTGTGTTTTTCAAAATTGCTATTTCAAAGATTTGAATTAATTCAAATATGTTATATTATTTTAAGATTCTAATTTATAAATGTTGAGATTGCATATTTTCATTATTTAGATTTTTATGACTGGATCCAAATTAGGTTTGTATAAAATTTTTTATTGGAATGAGGGGTGATCATATTGGCATTTACCCATGCAACCATGCAATTAATATAAGATATATTATATATAAAAAGACTATTGTTTCCTTCAAAAACCATACAACACACTTGATGAAGGGTTATATAGATTATGACTTTTAATAGTCATTAGAGCCATCACAAATTAAAAAAAGCACAAACTCTAAAATATTCCTAAGGAGGCAATATATACCTATATATAAATATATGAATGAATGATTATAATAAACAATATTCTCTCTTTAGGGATGAGCCAGACTTAAATATTCTCTCTTTACCTAGGGATAAGTCAGACTTAAATATTGTGGCTCTTGGAGCTTCTAATAAATATAATAATTATTAATAATGATCTAACTAGGTACATTACATGTTAATTCTCTTTGAAATGTTTTGAGCTCAATGTAATTGAAGAAATTAAAAAAAGACATTTAGATGTAACACACCCAACCTTTTTAGTATTCTTTTAAGGGATGGGGCATTAAAATTTTTGATTTCCTTGACTATCTCAAAACATTTTCTCGATCACACTATCATCTTTTACTCGTCGAGAGATTTTCAACGACTGTAACCATGATCAGTTCCAAGTTAAGGATAAAAAATTAAAGCCTTTCAGAGTTTATGGGCCTTCATTGGTCAACGACCAACTCTTTACCACATGGTGTCCACGTGGCCGCTTATAAATCATGTCATCCGATGTGGCAGTGACACATTATATTCACAGGCCCGATCCTTTGATCCACTTTTCATTGTCGTCGAGACTTCTTAACCCATAGTTCACTCCCACTAGAGAAACTCCGATGACGATACACCAAGGAGTACCTTCCTTGAATCCTACGACTCTCAGCTCTTGATCTCTATGGTTCATAGCACGTTGGTGATGTCATTTAACATGGAGGTTAATGCCCAACTCCCAAGGTTTACATGGTGTGCAAATGTAACCCACAATATTTACGGTGGAGGTTTCACCTCATCCCTCTGCCGATCAACGATTGTAGTTAGGCTCGACTCCCATCATTGTCGGTGATTTATCCATCATCATCAACACTTCTTAGTTGAACATGACCTTACCAATATCCTCCATTTTCAACAATGAAGCATCTGGATCCAACGATCCAGATCTCCTCGTCAAATCTACGATGAGATCAACGGTTACTACTGTCTTTCCTCTCCGGACTCTCGTCAACCAACCAACAACTAAAACCTATCATCCTAGGGATACTCTGGCTACCTTGGTGGCATGCCACATCATTCATGATGTCATCGTCCTCACTCTTTTTTTGAACAAGTCTCATGGAAATCAATAGTGGATATCCCCTCGCCCAATGATAGATCAATGAATCTCGTCATGTTGTCAATGTCGGTGTCGTTGGCATTCGAACCTTCTACCGGTTCATCCACCTTCTACCTCCAACATCGATACGTCAAATATCTATGGCCCATGTTTCCCAAGGGCGAACTGCGGCAAATCCAATGACCATAATTGAAACGAAGATCCAAAGGACCTCTTTTCCCAATGGGACCCACCCTCATCCCATTGAACAATCCCTAGGTGATACCTGCCACCACCTTGGACATGTGGATTACCGATTTGGCAGGACACATCATGAGGTCATCTCGATATGCTCTCGTAGCTTAAGTGGAATCTATGACAGATCAACGACCATTGTTGCATCTCAGCACACGTCGATCAATAGTCTAGATCATCTCTTCATAGTCCTACCCCGAGATATTCAGAGTTGTACTCAAAACCCTTCAGGGTATACTCTGAAATAGTAAACTTCTGAAAGTTTCGCCACCTGACATGTGGAACAATCCGTGTTGGACACATGGCATCATATCCACCTGACACATATCATTCATCTTCACACAGATTCTCACCTGTAGGTGCCAATTCTTCATGACACGTTGCAGAATCCTTGCTTAATATGTGGCATGATATTTACTTGACACATGGAACCATCCACATCACCCTCTTAAGCCTTTGATGGGAGATCAACGGTCTAGATCTCCTTTCAGAGTTCCTCTGACCACGACAGGTCAACGATCTAGATATCCTTTCGGAGTTCCTCCATTCATGGCAGATCAACAGTCCATATTTTCCTTCGAAGCCCCCCTTATAGAATGCATTTCCTTTGAGACTGTAATTGACTCCAAACGGTGCCCTATGATGGACGACTAGGATCAGATCTTGATATGGTTCCATTTAATGATCCAGATTTTCCTTCAGAGTCCCTCCTTCGAGTGCATCCCCATTGGGTCCACAAATTACTCTGAACGATGCCCTCTGAAGAATGGCTAGGATTATTTTATCTCGCCAGATTGACGACTGAGATTAAATCTCAACCTTGCTCCGATTAATGGTCCAGATCTCCCCTCAAAGTATCCTCATTGAATCCCATCTTCGTGACTTACTTTGAATGACATCCTACGATGAACGGTGTGGATCTATTATATCACCATATCGACAGTCGAGATTTAATCCTGCACCTGCACCGATAAAGGGTCCATATCTAATCGCCATGTCAAATTGTCGATCATGATCCCTTCGAGACCAAGCAAGGGTTTTTCTCAGGCTTAACAGGTCCAGAACTTAGCCTAATTTTCACGAGGATTTTCTCCAGTCCTTTTCAAGACTAAACGAGTTTTCCAGAGCTCTTGCCTTGGTCCAGGTGCACCATTCTCATAAATAAAGAAGGTCACCAAATAATGTAGAATAAGTAGGGTCACGGGTTCATCTCTGGACTTAAACATAATAGGGATTTGAGTTATTTACATACTCAATGACTATTGTAAACTTGTACCCTTCCAGATTCACCCATTATACAAGATTATTACATGCAATTACTCGTAGTTGTTTTACTAAGACATTTAGACTATCTGTATTCAAGGATACCCGATTCTCCAAGTAGAGATATTTCATTCAAATACGAGACTTTCTCCAGAAATACACAGTAAATTCACAATAAGGTATTCATGTCCAAAACTCACCATGCAAAGCATTCAACTATACACATACCCAATTCAATGCAGAAAGCTATCTAAATTACTTATCTATAATTTGGGAGATGTTGGCAACTACTGAAGGGCGTGTTGTTCTCCACCCAACCATAGGAAAATTTGCACCAGTCACCATTACAACCAGCCACACCCGAGCAGGGGTATGATGCCATGAGAGGATATCTGTTTTTTCAACAAGTTTCCAGGGAATTCCTATTATTTTTTGCACTTCTCTTTTTTTCCTCGCACCAAAGAATTTCTCTTTCTTTTCTTCTCCTCGCTCCAATGCTTAGGATTTACCAATCCGTGTGACTGTCTGTCTCTTCTTCCCCCTTTTACTATGATCCATATTATTTTTTGTGTATTCTTCCCCAAGACCTCGTGGGTCATGTCAGAAGCTTTCCGATGAATTTTTTTTCCAATCCTTCATTGATTCTCGAAGGAGACTACCCAACTACCAGCCTGACTGGTAATCAAATCTTTGGGGCCGAGGATATTTTAGGGTCTGCATTGCTTTAAATTGACAGGGTACTACTTGGGAGGGTCATTTCAACTAGTAATAGCTTCCCTCTTTCACCATTCCTCTCATGACATCGTAACATGTGAAGGCCATCCCTTTAACAAGAGTTCAACATCTCCTTATTGCATTAATAACCAAATATTTACATTACATAATTTATCAAAGGTCCATTGTCGTTCAATAATCACAAAACAAGCTTGTCTCTAGTTTTGGTCATGATAATAGTTATAATTACATATTGGGGGAAACAAGGGTGTTACAATCCCCACCCCCTTAAAGGAACACCACCCTCGGTGTTTTATCTTCCGCGGAAATTCTATTTACAATAGTGAACAAAAATGGGTATGCGTGTTTCATGGCATCCTCCAGCTCCCAGGTAGCTTCATCAAGCCCAAAGTGTTTCCACTGCACCTTGACCCGTGCAATGGTTCTCTTCCCGAGATGGATCTATTTCTTGTCTAGGATGCATTGAGGTTTTGGTAGGAATTTTCCCTCTGGTTCTATCTGGATCACATACTATTCAATTATGTGAGCATAATCATGTACATATCTTTTTAATAATGAAACATGGAAAACATTATGTTCTCTCATAATGGAAGGCAACGATAATCTATAAGCTACAGGTCCCACTCTGTCTAGTATTTCAAAAGGTCCAAAAAAACCGAAGTGCCAACTTGGCACATGTTACCATCCTCAAGGAACTTCTTTTGGGTCTAATTCAGAGATACACACGATCCCCTACTTTGAAATATTTATGATTCCTCTTGTTTTATGAATAACTCTTCTGCCTGTCCTATGCCACTTTTAGATTTTGATTTATTTGAGCTACTTGTTGTTCCAACCCCTTTAGCATGTCTCGCTCAAGTGTAATTATATCCATTGGGTTGTTCTGGCTGATTGGAATATTGCATTGTCTACCATAGAGAGCCTCAAAAGGGACTCATTTTCAAGGATTCCTGATAGCCATTGTTGTTGGAAAATTATGCTAGTGGTAGGTATTCTTTCCATTTCTTGGGCTGCTGCATTACATGCATCCTTAACATGTCTTCCAATACTTAGTTTACCCTTTCTGTCTTCCCATCAGTTTGAGGGTGATAGACTGTACTAAATAACAATTTAGTTCCAAAACCAACGAACAAATATTTCCAAAATTTTGAGGTGAATTTTGTATCTCTATCACATATGATTTCCTTAGGAATCCCATGTAGCCTAAATATTTCTTTCATAACAATATTGGAAATATCTATTTCCTTGCAAGTGGAATTTACCAGGATAAAGTGAGCATCCTTGCTCAACTTGTCCACAACTACCATAATGGAATCATTTTGTTTGGCTGATTTAGGTAATCCTGTGATAAAATCCACGAAGATGGTTTCCCATTTCCACTTTGGAATAGGTAGGGGTTGTAGCATCCCTACTAGATGCTTGCGTTCCACCTTAACATGTTGTCATTCCAAACATTTAGCTAAATAAAAAGCTATGTCCTTTTTCATTCCTGGCCAATAAAACAATTTCTTAGTGGATGTGATCATTTTTTGATAACTAGGATGAACAATGTATGGTCTTTTATGTAGTTCATCCATGATGAACCTCTTCAAGTCGTTACAATTTTGGATATACAACCAACCTTTGTAGGTTAACAAGCCATCATTCAACAATTGATAGCCATTATAATTTAGTCTCATGGGTTCTTTTTCTAGATATGTCCTTATAGTTCTGAAAAATTCATTCGTTTCTTGTGCACTCTTGACTCTTGTCTTGATGTCTGATTCATAGGTTCTTACAACTGCTAAGTGAATCACTTTCATGCTTCTACCAAGGGAATCAACCACTCTATTATATTTTCCCTTGATGTGTTTGATTTCAAAATCAAATTCAGTAAGGAGACCCATCCATATAGCTTGTCTAGCATTTAGTTTGGGTTGGTCAAACAAATACCTCAGTCCACTATGGTCTGTCATGGGCACAAATTTTCTGCATAGGAGGTAATGTCTCCACATTTTTAAGGAATGCACTATGGAAACTAATTCTAAGTCATGGGTCACATAATGTGTTTCATCTTTATTCAATTTCCTATATTTATAACATCTTACATGCCCTTCTTGCATGAGGACTCCTTTGAGTTCTTCTTTGCAGGCATCTGTGCACACAAGGAAATCTTTGTCTAGGTATGCAATCTTTAGCACAGGTGAATTGGTCAATAAATGTTTCATCTGCTGAAAATCCTCTTCACACTCAGCTATCCAAACAAATTTGAATCTCTTTTTTTGAAAGGAGGTGACTGGATAACCAATCTTGGAAAACCCATTTATGAACCTTCTATAGTAGCTTGTTAGGCCGATAAAGGACATGATATCAGTTACATATTTTGGTGTAGGCCAATCCATAATGGCTTTGATCTTGTTAGGATCAATTGCCACTCCTTCCTCAGTGATGACATGGCCTAAGCAATGGAATTGTTTTTGGAAAAGGTCACACTTACTGAAATTTGCATAGAGCTTGTGTTCTCTCAGCACTTGAAGCACTAACTTGAGGTGTTCTTCCCTACTCTTAGAATAGATTAGGATATCATCAATGAAAACTAACACAAATCTGTCCAAAAATTTGCTGAGAACACTATTAATTAAGAACATGAAGGTGGCTGGTGCAGTGGTAAGCCCAAATGGCACCACCACAAATTCATAGTGACCATACCTTGTCCTAAAGGTTGTTTTGTGGATGTATTCATCCTTAATTCGAACCTTATGGTATCCATACCTCAATTCAATCTTGGAAAACATTGTAGCACCCCTTAACTGGTCAAACAACTCATCAATTCTTTGCGAGGGATATTTATTCTTAACTGTCATTTTGTTGAGTTGTCTGTAATCTATGCACAATATGAATGTGCCATCTTTTTCTTCACAAATAAGTCTGGTTCTCCCCAAGGAGACACACTAGGCCAGATATAACCCTTGTCAAACATATCCTTCAGTTGTAACTTGACCTCAACTAGCTCTGGTGTACTCATCCTATAAGGTGATCTAGACATCCTATAAGGTGTTGTAGACATTGGCTATGCTCCAAGTACAAGTTCTATTGGGAAATCAATGTCTCTTCTTGGAGGTAGACATGTTACCTCTTATGGAAATACACCCTTATACTCTCTCAATATAGGATGGTACTCTAGGCTTGACTTATTGTTCTCAATAGAGTTCAAAACTTGTATTACATATAAAGGGCATCCTTTTCTACAATACTTTTTCACTTGAAGGGTTGATATTGTCTCATCGAGACAAGCTTTTGAATTCCTTGTAGGGTCCTTCTCTTCCCTTCCTCATATTCACACTCTAATGTTTTATTATAACAATCTAACTTGGTTTTATGGGAAACCAACCAGTCCATGACAATCCACATGTCATAAGATCCTAAGTGAAGTATGTTTAAGGTTACTTGAGTAGACAACTCATTCATAATGAATTGGCATGCTGGTATGACCTCTGTTACCTTCCTCTTTGTTCTAGTGGCCAACTGTACCAACCATGGTTTAACATGTTTCGCTTGCTGTAATTTACATTTATAAACCATTTGAGGGGAAACATAACTTAAATTAAAACCAGGGTTAATCATAAATGAAACAAGATGGTTGGTAATCATACCTTCCATTTCCACCACTGAGGCTTGGTGGTCTTCCTGTCTATTGTCCAAGGATTCATGAATCTGTGGCATGATCTTGGACACATCATTAACTGTAGTAGCCTCCTGAACATTGTCTAGCTGTCTATGAGGGAAATCCCTTAGTAGATGTTATTCTCCACTTCTCCAACATTTCGATGGTTCTCTCTTTGTACTATCAGTCCTTCCTGGGGCTGATCCAAAGGTTTTGTTTCCACTCTGACATGAAAATTTCTTCTAATTCACACTCTCAATGGGAAAGCTCATCTTATAACTCTTCCCATAATTCTTAAACTTTGAGGGTTTAACCCCCTTCTTCTTGAATCCTAGTTTACCTTTCTTCTTCCATTCCCTGGGATATTCTTCCTTGTGGTTGAATTGTTCATAGTAGTACCTAGCCTTCCGAATGGAATCTTCCAAGGTCTTAGGTTCATCAAACTCAATAATGTTCCAGAAGGATTAAGTCAACCCACTAAGGAACCACTACATCTACTTTTTTTCCTCCTTTATATAGGGCACATACCTCAACAACTCCAAAAACTTGTTAATATATTCATCTATGGTGAGTTGTCCTAGTTTGAGTTCATAGAACTTCTTAGTCTTATCATCACAATACCTTTCAGACATGTACTTCTTCTTGAAGTATTTTTTGAATTTTTCTCAAGATAGCTCCTTCTCATGGATTCCCTTCACATTTCTAAGGTCCTCCCACCAGATAGAGGCCTTTCCATTCAAGTTAAATATAGTTATTCGGGCCTTCAAGTTTTCAAAGTAGTCATGAACTCTGTAGTACTTCTTCAAACCAAGTATCCAAGCTTCTGCTTCTTCCCCCTTTTTGATTTCCCCATAAAAAGTGGGTGGCTTGGCTTTCTTAAATTCTTCAGGGTAACCACCCTTGGAGTGCTTCCTCCTCTTTCTTTTCTTCTGAGGATGTGAACTAGTCTCACTACTGAATAGTTCCTTGGAGATTTTTTCTCCTTCACTAGAGTATTCTTTAGATGAGTCTTTGGCTTTGGCATGACTCCTGGCTCCATGTTGGGCCTTATTGGGAGTGCTTATTCTTGCAATGCTACTTTTAGGACCATGCCTTTGTATCTTAGGTGGAATCTATATTTTCTTAGGATGATGTTTGTCCACATTACTGGCTACTAGCCCATACTGCCTATGCCTCTGTATATTTGATAGGATTTGAAGCAATACTGCATTTATTTCAGTTTTTTTTTCTTGTTCTTTTATAAGCCTCTCATTATCGACCTTAAATATTTGTAGCTCTGCCACAAGACTTCTTACGGTTTCAACCAAGTCTGGAGGGGTTTTTTCCACTCTCCTTTCATCAAACTCTTCTTCTCTGTTATGGGAGGCTTCTCCCATTTCATGATAGGTCACCGTCCTTTATGATTATATATTTTCCTGGAAATTCACTGACTGGTTAAGTGCCAATAATCAACATTTTTTGTTAGTTACTTATCCATTAGATCATGGACAACGTATACAATAAAATTCTATAAGATGAATTTAACTTTATTATTTAGCATATAACCACATCATACAATTTATATTTGAACATGTAAAACAACATAACGTCTCATCCCTCTTTTAAGTGATAAAGTTTAAATAATCTCTGATGGATAGTGAGGCAGGAGCATCATCAATATTGAGATTTGGATGTTATTTGTTTACCTAGTGAAGAATTCCTTGAATTCCATATGCTAGGTAAAATAGTGACTCATGGACCGTCAGATCAAAATATCAATCAAGATCCATCGTTGGATCGTGGAATTCATGATCAAATCACCGGTGGGGTAATTTATAATCGTGATCGTTGATAATGATCGTATCAATGATCCACATCATTGTGTACCGCAGAAATAATTGTGGATCACATGTAGGGATCGACGGTTCAAATCAAAAGGTGCACACTTAAGTTACACATAAGTTAACATGGAGTTACCCCGTGCTAGTGGTATTGTAAAACCCACTAAAGGACATGTGGTGGTCACTAAATCCATAGTGACACTCTTGAGGGTGGTTTCATTGCTACCTCCCGCTATACTACAGAGAAATACCACTTGGTGAAAAATGGTAAATCACTCAAAGGAATAAGCACTTAGTCATAGGGATTGGTTTTATGGGAAAGAGAATAGTGCCCTGCCTATAGTATTGGGAATGTTGGCCTACGCATAGGCCAAAAATGATTGGTTGAGAAATTTGACATAATCCAAGAAAATTTTGGTCCACCGATTACATGTGTTAATAGAGTCTTATGATTAGGGTAGGGTAGGGTGCCCTTCCCCATAAAAGTTTTCTAAGAAGTTTATCCGAGTATTTCATGAGCCCAAGTAGGCCAAGTGTTGTTTCCTACTATGATACCACTCTGGAACATACCCAACCCCCTTAGTATCCTTTTAAGGATGGGGCATTAAAATTTTCGCTTTTCTCGACTATCTCAAAAACTTTTCCTGATCATACTATCATATTCTACTCGTTGAGAGATTTCCAACGAATGTAACCATGATCAGTTTCGAGCTAAGGATAAAAAATTATAGCCTCTTAGAGTTTTTGGTCCTTCATTGGTCAACAATTGGATCTTTACCACATGGCCGCTTATTACTCGTGCCATCCTACGTGGCAGTGACACATTAGATTAATGGGACCGATCCTTTGGTCCACCTTTCATCGTCATCGAGAATTATTATTTCATAGTTCACTCTCACTAGAGAAACTACAATGTCGATATACCAAGGAGTACCTTCTTGAATCCTACAACCCTTAGCTCTTGATATATTCGGTTCAGAGCATGTCAACGATGCCATTTGACACAGAGGTTAATGCCCAGATCCCAAGGTTTACATGGTGTGTGGATGTAACCCAAAATATCTACAGTGGAGGTTTCACCTTATCCCTCTTCCAATCAATGGTTCTCATTATGCATGACTCCCATCGTTGTCGACACTTATTGGTAGAACGTGACCTTACCAATATCCCCCATTTCTGACGAAAAATCATCTAGATCCAACGGTTCAGATCTCCTCATCAAATCTCCGATGAGATCAATGGTTACTACTATCTTTCCTCTTCAGACTCTCGTCAACCAACCAACAACTGACACCTATCATCCTAGGGACAATATTGCTGCCTTGTTGGCATGTCATGCCATTCAAGATGTCATTGTCCTCACTCTTCTTTTGAACAAGTCTCATGGAAATCAACGATGAAGATCCCCTCTCCCAATGGTAGATCGACAGATCTTGTCGTGTTGCCGATGCTAGTTTTGTCGATATTCATATCTTCTCCCGGTTCATCCACCTTCTACCTCCTTCGACGATACGTCATAGATCTACGACCTAAATTTCTTGAGGATGAACCTCGACAAATCCAATGATCATAATTGAAATGAAGATCCAAAGAACCTCTTCGCCCAATGGGACCCACCCTCATCCCATCGACCAATCCCTAGGTGAAACCTACCACCACCTTGGACACGTGGACTACTGATTTGGTAGGCCACGTCATCAGGTCATCTCCATATCCTCTCATAGCTTAAGTGGAATCTATGACAAATCGATGGCCATCGTCGCATCTCAATACACACTGATCTATGGTCTGGATCATCTCTTCGGAGTCCTACCCCAAGCTCTTCAAAGTTTTACTTTGAACCCTTCAAAGTCTACTTCAAAAAGGTAAACTCCTGAAAGGTTTTCCACTTGACACGTGGCACAATCTCTGTTGGACACGTGGCATCATCACCACTTGACACGTGTCATTCATCTTCACATGGATTCTCTCCTATAGGTGCCAAGTCATCATGACACGTGACACAATCCTTACTTAATACATGACACGATCTTTACTTGACACATGGAACCATCCATGTCACCCTCTTAAGACTTTGGTAGGATATCAATGGTCTATATCTCCTTTTGGAGTTCCTCCTGTTGGCACCCTATAATTTTCGTGCCAATTTATGAGCTTATTCACTCATTTTGCAGCATTATGGCATTTTTGGAGCATAATCACATTTTTAAACAAGAAATTTTGTATCATTTTGGCATTTATATAGCATTATGGTATTTTTGCAGCTCATGTTTTGATTTGGGTTCTCAAACTAATAAAGGTCAAACAAATATTGCAGTTGTCAACCAAAGTGTCCAGGTCTGCGCCCAGGTCTCCACGAAAATAATCAAAAGGTTAATCAGATGCTATAAAAAAATTGAAATTGTTTCAAGTTAATGACAACCACACATGAGTAAAATCAACTCACAAAATGTTAACGAAGAAGACATTTGAGAAGGATATAACTGCAAAATTTTGAAGGTTAAACTGCCATCATATAGAGACATGTCTCGATGGAAGGAACTTGATGTGAATCCTTGTCAACTTAAGGATGTTAGCAATCAAACGTGTTATTAAATTCAATGGGGCACAGTCATGATGGAAGTCTTAATGTGGCAAGCATGAATTTCAACTGAGGTTCAAATGTTGCTTTCACCTTTGACTCAAAGTTAAGAGAAGCTTGTCATATTTGTTATACCACTTGTTATTACACACTTTAGGGAGAATATTTGGTGGTTTTTTGTTCTTCTCTATATTTAAAATGTTTAACTGTCAAAGTGTTAAATAGATCAAAGACATTTAGCATTGTGAAGAGGTTGATAAAGCTTAAAAACAAAGATTTCACAGCGAAATACAATTCGCTGTGAAATTTCCTGTACAATAGTTTTGCAACAAATTAGTTGTTGCGAAATGTTATTTTCATCATATCTTTAAAAATACGAACTAGGTTTTACCCAAATTTTTGTGGAGAGGCATAATAGTGTCATTAATTTTCTGGAAAAAAAAAAAGCCAAAACCAATTCACTGTTTGGGAGAAAAGGTGAAACTGTGATTTGTTGCGAAACTGTAATTTGCTGCGAAATTTCCTGTAGCTGACTCTTTTTGTAGTTAAATTCAATCTCAGATTCCGAGCAGATGGTGATTGATCTCAACAAACTGAAAGAGTTTTTTCTTAAGCACGGGTCCATCTACAAAAAAGTCTCTCCATTTTTGCACAGGTGTCATGGTTTGGGATATTCGAAGGGATCTTTACAACCTATTTTTATAGATTTTTGCCAAGTTTAATTAGTTAAAAACTAAACCCTAAAAAATAGGAGTTTGTTTGTAACTCCTTATTGAATGTGAAACCCTAAAGATTTCGACTTTATTGAGTTAGATTGGAATGTAATTCTATATATTATTAGGAAGAGGATTGTAAAAGGGTTTGAATTTTGCAGAAAGAAAGAATGATTGTGCTTGCAACTTTTCTTGAAGTTAATAGAATTATCGGTGCATAATCACATAAGTTTATGTTCAGAGATTCTTGTGCCAATTTCTTTTAGTGTGTGATTACTCTCATGTGTTTGTGCTTCTTTAATTTTAGTATTTCATTTAATGTATTGTCTTCTACCATTTGATTGAAAGTATATGGTTTGGAATTCATCTTATGTTTGGTGCTTTGAATTCATACATTCAAATGTTCCACCCTTTCTTCTAAAACTATATTAGAATTCATCCTCTATTAGATGCTCCAATATAGTGGAATGCTAACTCGTATATCTGATGTCATACTGCAATAACTTAGAAGTTGAAAGGATACTGTCTACCTTTCCTCTGTTTCCTAGACTTTCCTATTACCAATCACTGATAGGTTTTATTGGTTTCAACATATGACTCCATGCTCAATGGTTTTCTTCTCCTAATCTTACCAAACATACCAAAAAAACCTTACCCTGTCTTAGTTTACAAATCTGGGCACAATATTTAGTGTATGAGCTATTGTTGAATTTATATTGCATATCATATTTCAAGGAGGGAGCCCCCTTTGATTTAAAAGGGCCAAATGTCAGTCTAAAGCTTGGTTTGAAAAGGTTACCTTTGTGGCTTTCCACCACAAACTTGGAAATTTATTGAGTGATAACATCTTGGTGTCGTTGTCGGGGTGTGAAGGTGAAATCTTCCCTGGGAATGAATGACAAAGATTAAGATCTGATTCCAGAGGGTAGAAAAATAGAGTTAGACACATAAGTTGGCTGTATTTTTTACCCTGCGACTCTGTTTTCAGAATAATCTAGATTTCAGAGTATTAATGGCGACTCCATTGTCCAAAGAATCCAGATCTTAAAGAGATTATTAGTGATTTCACTGTCTGAAGATGGATTCTCAATCTATAAGGTATGCCCCTATGAATCGTTAACATATTCTGGGTTTTACAAATCACCTTCCTCATATAGATTGGTAAACATATCTGCCAAGATTCAAGGACATAGACGATGATGCTGTTGCTTTACATTTGATCAAATTTCATATGCTGATACATAGGCTTGGGGTTGAATTGCATAAAGACTGCATGATGAAAATGTTTATGGCTACTTTGGAAGAAAAAGGAAAGATCATGGTATGAAAGGTTAATGCCTGCTAGTCTATATTCCCTTAAAGATTTCTACATAACATTTTGTAAGAATTATAAAGAAAGTTACCCATATATAGTGTTGGTTGAAAAATTATATGGAAAATTTTAAAATCTTATTCAACATATGTGAATTTACATTGATGACGAAGATTTAATGAATTATGAAATCAAAGAAGCCCTGTTTGAATTATCTTCTCATCAAGAAGAGATATTAGAGACTAGCTACCATGTTATTTAGGAAAATTTTCAACAGGAAGTAGTTTCTCCCTTGACTGAAAATGAAGTAGATAAGGACCTTAGTTTTGAAATTCATGTACCATCCCTTGAGTTTGATGAAAATATGCAGAAATCTTGTCATTTTTTAAGTGACCAAGAGAAGGATAATGATAGTCAAACAATATTTTCTGCAGTTCTTTTACCTTCTGAATTGGTCATGGAAAAAGAACAAGTTGTTTTAGATCCATTGAAATGTGTGGAAAATATTCAGAATTTTACACCTCTTGAAATGATAAATTCAGAAATTTTCAAAATCCAAAAGGACATTTTTGATAAATCACATGAAAGGTCAAATTTTGATACTTTTGATACATATGATGTGGATTCAAATCCTTTCAAGAGTGTTCAAAGTCTTTCTCTGGTGTGGATGATGGAGAGGAATATGAGGATAGTCAATCAAACTCTACTTCAACTCATTCATTTTATGAATTCTTATTTCAAGAACAAGTGTGTGAAAATCAGAGTTTTAAAATAACATATATGGAAACTCTTCAGTCTTTTCCCGGGTTATGTATCCAAGAAAATAGTGAGTTTATTTTAAATGAAGAACTGATGCCTACATGTAACAAATTTGATTTAGAACTTAATGAAGACAATGATAAAGAAACTGTTTTCCTTGATTCATTTGAAAAGCAGGATGATCATCGTGTGGAAGTTTATGAAGCATTATTTTCAGATATTCCTCAAACACATACTATGGCTGTTCCAATTGATAAATGTCCAAAACATATGAATTTTCTTCTTGATATGGATGATAAGGAAAATAGTCATCCTGTTGTCATGTGTTTTGAGAATGATCTTGAAGCTGATGGCATATAACAGGAACAACTAGCAATTAAGGATGAAGCTTACCTTTCTCTTTTTGATCATCATCAAGAAGTGGTAACAATCTATGCTTTTGAAGATTCCTTTGCATTTCTATTGGAAACATAAAAAAAAAATAAAATTTAGTGGAATTTATGGAATTAGTCAGTGGATTTAGTTTTTCAAGATGGATGTGTTTTGAAATTGGATTCAAATTTCAGTTTAAGTTGTCATTTTCTAATTTTGTCTATATGCTTAAGGAAAGTGTGAGCAAAAAGCAGTCAAATAACCATTTTCTTTCGTGGTTACACTGGAATTTTGATATCACTTAATTCATATTTTGATCTCAACAGTTTAGAGTAGGTTGGTTTGTGGAAAAATAAGTTCAGAAGTCTGAGCATATTTTCAAGATCCAGTGTCAGTTTCAGATTGAAGTAGACAATTTTTTTTCAACTGTTAGTTTGAAGTTTTCAGTATGCAGTAATCCCAGTTTGGTTTACAGCAGTGTACAAGTCAGTTTGAAAGTTGCGGGGTATATGGCTTGGGAACAACCCAATGGACTAGGCACTTGGTTAGCAGGTTCTTTTCCGCCTCACAGGGAGGACACCATCCCCAGATGGAGCCCATGTTGGCACCCTATAATTTTCGTGCCAATTTACAAGTCTTTCATGCCAATTTATGATCCTATTCACTCATTTTGCAGTTTTATGACATTTTTGCAGCATAATCACACTTTTGTATCTAATATGAACGTTTGTAGCGTTATCATAATTTTGCAGCGAAAATGTATTTTAATCATAACTTTTAAACCGTGCGTCCGTTAGCCACATAATTTTTAGGGGAGATGCATCACGATAAGATGAACAATTTTTTTTAATTTCAAGTCAAAATGCTTCACGATTTTCGAGAAATGAGCCATCATCACCTACAACCATTTTAGGTATTTCTCGAAAACCGTGTATTAGGTTTTGCCCATTTTTTTTGTGGAGAGCATAATAGCGATATTAACTTTCTGAAAAAAATCATCCCAACCCAGTTCTCCATTTGGGAGAAAAGAAAAAATTACCAGTTCGCTGTGAAATTGCTGAAAACAAAGATTTCACAGCAAATTTCCCAGTTTGTTGTGAAATCACACAGTCAACTTAGATGAAGGTTAAATCGACTGGCATCTGTAATGGACATGCCAAATCATTATGTGGACGAGAAGGACCATGATATTTTTCCACAAAAGTCATATAGTTGAGTTATGATGTGGTTATATTAGTTAACTAAAAATTAAACCCTAAAATGTAGGAGTTTGGTGTAACTAGTTATTAATCAATTGTAACTCCTTCTAAAATTAGAAACCCTAAAGATTTCGACCCTATTGAGATAGAATGCAATGTAATCCTATATATTCTGAAATAAAAGAGGGTGAAGGGGTTGAAATTGGGCTGGCGAGAGTGAGGGATTGAGTGGTACTTCTATTGTATCATGGTTTCTTTATTTTTAATGCAGATTTCCGAAGACAAAAGTGCTTGAACAATTTCAAACTCATAGATTCATGTGATGACATTTTATTAGTTTATGTTTTCCTCTGTTTATGTTATTCTTTCTCAGTATTCCATTTATGTGTGCTTTCTTCAGTATTTGAATAAGGGTTTATGATTCAAAATTCATCCCATGCTTGATGCTTTGTTTAGACATATTCAAATATTTTCACTTTTAATGCATAATTCATCCTCTGATAAATGCTCTTCCTTAATGGAATGTGATTCTTAGTTTCTTCCACCATACTGCAACATAATTAATATCTGAGAAAACATTGTCTATCTTGCCTCTGAGATTGTGTCTTTTATTTACCAGTTCTTGGAATTTTTCTGATTTAAATACTTGTTCATTAGACTCCGTGACCAATGGTTTCATTCTCTGCCTTACCACAACTATTTTAAAACCTTCATTTACATAAGATCTAGCCATTTTTTTGATTAAAACCAGTTGTTGTAGTGACATTGAGTAATTGAGTTTTAGAGAGAGCCCTCTCTGGATTGGAAGAGGCTAGCTTCCAATATGAAAGTAGGTTTATGGTTACCTCTGGATTTTCCTTTCACAACCAAAGGAAATTATAGAGTGATAAAACCTCCGACCATGAAAGATCAACGATCTAGATCTCCTTTGGGAGTTCCTTTGTTCACGATAGATCAACGGTCCAAATTTTCCTTTGGATCCCCCATCAGAGTGATTTTCCTCTTGGACTACAACAAACTCTGAATAGTTCCCTACGATGGACGATTAGGATTAGATATTCCTTTGGTTCCAATTAATGGTCCAAATTTTCCTTCGGAGTCCCTCCTTCAGGTGCATCCCCACCGAGTCCACAACTTACTCCAAACGATGCCCTCTGAAGAACGACTAGAATTATTTAATCTTACCAGATCGATGACCGAGATTAAATCTCACCCTTGCTCCGATTAATGGTCCAGATCTCCCCTCGGAGTCTCCTCGTCGGAGCCCATCTCCACGGATTACTTCGAATGGAATCCTACGATGAATGATGTAGATATATTATCTCACCAGATCGATGATCGAGATTTAATCCTGCACCTACACCGATAAAGGGTCCAGATCTAACCGCCATGCCAAATCGACGGTCATGATCCCTCCGAGACCAAGCAAGTGTTTTTCTCAAGCTTAATAGTCCGGTCCAGGACTTAGCCTAGTTTTCACGAGGGTTTTCTCTAGTCCATTTCAAGAATTAACGAGTTTTCTAGAGCTCTCACCTTGGTCCAGGTGCACCATTTTCATAAATAGAGAAGGTCACAAAAGCATGTACAATAAGAAGGGTCACGGGTTCATCCCTCGACTTAAACATAACAGGGATTTGAGTTATTTACATACTCAATGACTATTGCAAACTTGTACCCTTCTAGATTCACCCATTATACAAGATTATTACAAGCAATTACTCGCGGTTGTTTTACTAAGACAAAGACTATCTGTATTCAAGGACACCTAACTCTCCAAGTAGAGATATTTCTTTCAAATATGAAAATATCTCCAAAAATACACAGTAAATTCACAATCAGGTATTCATGTCCAAAAATCACCATGCAAAACATTCGACTATACACATACCCAATTCAATGCACATAGATAACTAAATTACTTATCTATTATACGGGATATGCTATATTTCAAAGCCCTTGTTTAATCCCATAATCTATGTGGAAGTGACTTTGCATGTAGCATGCAAGATGACATCTCTTTTAGAGATCTATTTTTCCGCTCAACAACTCTGTTTTGCTAGGGAGTATAGGAAACTTTGTGCTGCAATTGAATCCCTACCTCATGACAGAGATTTTGTATCTCATGGTTGACATACTCTCCCGTGTTATTTGTTTGAAGGACTTTGATTTTCTTTACTGACTGTGTCTCAAGAAGGGCTTTGAAATCTTTGAGGTGTTGAAAGAACTCTGATTTTTGCCTGAGAAAGAAAATCCATGTGAAGTGTGAGAAATCATCAACAAAAATGAGCACGTACCTTGATTTACTGATTGATGGATGCAGAAAACGGCCCATGAGGTCACTATGGATCAAATCTAAAGGAGAGGAAGCCTTCTGAGTCTTTCCTTTGTTGAATTTCTCTTGAGGGTATTTTCCAAGAACACATCCCTCACAAATTCCTTTGGAGAAGTGGATGTCAAGTAGACCATCAACTATTCCCTACTTGCTAAGATGCTACATATATATGAATTTTAAATTCCTGAACCTTTCGTGCCATATCCTACTGCTTTCATCAGCATGGGTAAGCAGTAAAGCAAAATCTGGTTCAATAAATTCAGAAAATGTGTAGAGTCTAGATTGATGATTTACCTCACGGTAGAAACCATGGAATTGGTTTGCATGTCATAGATATCCACTGCATCAGGTGTGAATATGACTCTCTTTCTGGTGCTGGAGTTTTTCATTTGATACACAGAGAGAAAATTGACAAAAAGTTTGGGAACGTGCAACACATTCTTGAAGCTTTCGTTTGTGAGTTCAATTCTTCCTTTGTTGGTGACCTCCACTAGAGAGTTGTCCCCCATCATAATAGGAAGGCCTTTGCATGCATACAATGAAGAATATACTTCTGTTTTGGAATCCATGTGGTGTGATGCTCTTGAATCTACGATCCAAGCATTGAGAGAGGAGTTGATGGAAATCAAAGCATGGCTAGAATTGCCTTTCTTGGGATTTTGATCTTCTGGCTTCTTCTTCTTGGCACCCTCAGGGATGTGATCTCCAAGGATGTTTTGATGAATTATTTGGGTCATTAGATCTATATTTTTATGCATACATGCAAATTCTGGATGGAATCCTTTATGGAATTAAGTGCATTTCTCCCCTTTTCTCCCCTTTCCACCTCTGGATCCGGAGGCATTATTGAAAGGTTTTGAGTACTCTTCCTTATTCGGATTTGCATTTTCTTTCCTTTTGTCCTTGTCTTTAGATTTATGATATTGATGACCACTGCCATATTGCACAGTAAGTGCATGCGCCTTTGGTTCTTTGATTTTTCCCATGTTGATGAGCTTGTTCTGCTCTTGTGTCAGAGATTTGATAAACTCCTCAAGAGAGGGAATCTTCCAGGTGGCTCCAGAGGCGAATCTGACTGAATTAAATGTGGATACAAACACTGAGTATTCTAGACCAAGTTTGGAGAGAATGGTGAGAACCACTTGTTTCTCCTCCTTGGATTTATCAACCCCACAAGCCTTGAGTTCCGACAACAAATCCTTATATTTGGTAAATAAATCTTGGAGATTGTCGAAGTTTTTTGGATCTAATGTGAGCAATTCCACCTTGAGCATGTGGTCCCTAATCTCATCATGTTTTCCAAAAATCCCTTCCATGGTGATCCAGGCTCCATTGGGGGTTTTACAGGAGGATATGTGAAAGAGGAGTTCAGGAGAAATGAGACTGCAAATTGCTCTGAACACTTCATCCATTCGATTTAGATACTTGGATTTTTCTATGGCTGATGTTGGTTCTGTCTTTGTGTTCATGGTTAACCTATACAATCCTCTTCTTCGAATATTCATTATCATCTTATCCAACCATGCAAAGAAATTGTAAGGTGTAAGAATGAATTATTTTGAAAATTCCATTTTTCCTTTGTCTTCAATCTTCGGTACCTGCAAAAATAATTTGATGTGTCTTTTCCGTAGCAGTTTGTCGGCTCCGATACCATGTAAATGTGTTGAACCTGCACATAATAGATCTAGCTAAGAATTGACATACACAGTTGCAGAGAAAATATGAGAAAAGAGAAGCAGGAGAGAAAGAATGGAAGAATTCTCATTAACCAAATGAATGAATGATAATTAACACATGATATACTCCATATAACTCAACCAATGCGCACCGGAGGAGAAGCCAATGTGTCATAGTGGTGGTCTTGAGTGATCTGGACACACACCAACAATCACAGAAGTAAACTGCCACCTAGTCTAGTCTCTCGGGCAGTTACGGGAGTGAACTGCCACCTAGACTAGTCTCTCGGGAAGTTACGAGAGTGAACTGCCACCTAGTTGAGTTAACTAGTCTATTAGTCTTCAGTTAACTGGCTGAAACAAAGTGAAATGATGAGGAGATCAGGGAATCATGAGTAATGCGCTAGTCTAGCGATGATCCCAAGGACAATGCACATTAGCTGGTGATGATCCCAATGTTGAATGGTGATAATACCAATGTGGCATCTAGACTCCACTCAATTGATCAAATTGAAGTGTGAACTGAAGAGAACATTCTCCTAAAAGAATATTCTCCCTAAAACATAGGTGACGGAATAATGACTAATAAACATAGGAAAAACCTTAGGAAAAAGAAATCCTAAATATATGTGAAGTAAGTCCAACACAAACAATATCAATTTTGATATATTATTTATCTCATACTTTTTATATATTATTTATCATTATATATTAATTATATATTATATATCAATTATTTGAACATTCAAACAATATCAATTTTGATATATTATTTATCATTATAAATTAATTATATACCATTTATTTGATAGTTCATATCAAAGTTATTTAATATTAAAGAATTGGACAAATATACAAGTTGACAATGTCCTACCTTCTCACTCATTTAGTAATGTTATTTCAATAATAAATTATGGTTGACAATTTCCTACTTACTCACCTTTATACAAAGTTATTTCAATTTCAAATCGAATCGTATTGATAGTTAGTTGGTAATGTTCTTTTTACGACTTATTGAGAGTGAGGTAGTAATGTTCTTTTTATGACTTTTTCGATAATGCTTATAAGCATTGGAGTTGATTATAATTTTAAGAATAAATATATTAAAGTTTCATGATTAGAATTATTTATTTTATATATATTTTAATTTGTTTTTATAAAATAGAAAAAGTCTAATGATATAATTTCAAAAGTCTCTTTATTGATATAATTTCAAGAGTCTAACCTGTAATGTAATGACATTATTATGTGTATTTATGATTTACATAAATTTTTATGTTTCACATTAAAGTTTTATGATTAGAATTATTTATTTTATATATATTTTAATTTGTTTTTATAAAATAGAAAAAGCATAATAATATAATTTCAAAATTCTCTTTATTGATATAATTTCAAGAGTCTAACCTGTAATGTAATGATATTATTGTGTGTATTTATGATTTACATAAATTTTTATGTTTCACTTATTTACCATTATAATTTATAGAAGTAAATTAATATTCTATTATAAATATAAAAGTGTGAAACTCATAGGTGCATGGGAATCACTCTCGAGCATTTTTTTGTTTCCTTGTTTGAGTTTGAGAGCAGGTGTGAAATATTTTCCATTGGTGTTTTAGAAACTTGGAATATTTTTGGGAGCTTTAATGTTAAAGAAATGAGTATATGGGAATGCGTTTTAAATACAGAACTTTAAATTAAAATTATATTTTTGGTATTAATAAATACCAAATTTTTATATTATTACATTAAAATGTAAATTTATTTATTCAATTATTACAAATATCTAATTTATTAAAAATATTTTTATTATATTTATTCGAAATATCACTATAAAACAAAGACTAAACTACAGGTAAATCTTATTTAAAAATTTATTTAAATAAAAAAACTTAATAATATTTACTTTATAGTTGTCATAATCTTACAGAACGTTTGTTCAAATCTTGCGATCGTTCACCTCCCAAGGGCGTGCGACACCACAACGGTTCTTACTCGGTTTCTTGGCACACAAAGAATACTTCATTTGTACTAGGCCACTTCATCTAGAGCATACCCATACTCCGTTCTAGGATACGGACGAGTCACACTCCTACTCTAGTGCAACTCTTGTATACTTAGACAATTGTTAACAATTTAACACTTAGTAATATATAAGCATATATCCATGAACATGAGAAATTGATCTAGGCGGATATTGGTGGCCACCCACCTATTGCAATTGGCTCCTCTTGATAGTTTTTAGTTCAACACGTTCTTCTCTACTTCTTTGTAATTGTAGGTTCTACACTTCCGAGGATGTCTAAATCCCTACACATCTTCCAGTTGGAGATTGGTGGCCTCCCACCTAATCCAACTGGATTATTTTGGAATTTTTCATGTCAGTACATCTTTATGTACTTCCAGGTCCGTTTTGGGGCCCTAAACAATGTTTTTTTGGCTTGTCACAGTCAAACTATAGATGGAGTTAGAGTTTGATGGCATAATGTGTAGTTCTCAAAAATAACTTTCCAAAGAGCTATCACGTGCCTAAAACATAGGTCGTATGCAAACATTATGACCCCGGGAAGTTGAGGTACCAACTTACCCATCGGGGACCACATAAATTTTGGAGTTGCGAAAGAAGGAGAAGACAACTCACTGATATATATAATGAGGAAAAAGCAGGAAATACAATAATAAGCTGGAAGAAGATATACTAATAATTAGTTAGATCTCATGGATCGTCACTGGAATAAAAATCAACTAACAAGAAAAACTCGTGATCAAAATAATGAAGGTTGATCTGTGCATGCATAGATAGATCGACAAAAATCATCCTGGAAGCTCACGGTAATTTCTGCAGAATCTGGAAAACTCGCCCTGATGGAGATACCCATCGAAATGGACTGGAAACTGTTTCAAAAGAAGCGCCCCGGCCTCTAGTATGATCCTGGTGACTGTTGGACTGAAGATCCAACCTTTGAAGCTTCAGATGTCACCCCTTGGGGGTTTTCACACCTCCTGGGTTGTGGGAGTGTGCCCTAGTGATCCCACCAAAGGAATCTGATGATGTATGAATCGAAATGATCGTCCTGGCCTCCTCTATAATGTGTCGAAAGGGTTTCCTCGGAACTGCTCCGGAGTATCCCCTGGAACCCCAAATGTGCTTCCTCAAGAGTTGAGACCTAACTGACTTTCTGTTGTGTTATGGGAGATTCCGCTGTCAAAAACTGACGACAGGTGGCTCAAAAGATGCACCTTGGCTAGCTTTATTGAAAATACTAAGACAACTGAGAGGGGGGGGGGTGAATTATTTGTTACTGTGCTTAAACAATTTATGACTATTCAAACAATTTTTAGTCTCTTCCAAGTGACCATCAATATTATACAACATATGAACACCATGAGTAATGAACATCAGTCACACATAAGATATACACAGAGACAAATTTTCACGAGGAAACCCATAAAGGGAGAAAACCTCTTCTTCTTCGAATGATAGGCAGTCTTTTAAGCTCTGTACATCATCTATGTTTGAGCACCAACTCAAAGTGAGGCTACTACCTCTGTTTTACAAGCTCCAACTTGTTGAGAGCATCAACTCTCTGGTTTCTCTAGCACCCACTAGAAGCAAGCACCAACTCCCTGAGTGTTCTAGCACCAACTAGATGGAAGCACCTACTTCCACTTATACAAGAACCAACTTGTATACAAAAAACTCTGTGTTTTCCCAAGCACCACCCTGCCACCCTATTTTTCTAGCCACAACCAGATGAAATATCCAACTTTCAGTATTCAAGCACCAACTTGAATAATAGAGGACTACAGTCCTCCCTAGCACCACCCAACCTCCCTGATTATAAATAAATGAATGAATAACCAACAATACAGGTGTTTCAATTCTTACCACTTCTTCTCTGTTCTGCAATTCTTCTCTGCTTTTATCTGTTCTACAATTTTGCTCTGCTTCTATCTGTTCTGCAATTATGCTCTGCTTCAAACTGTTCTGTAGTTCTGCTCTTGCTTTTGTCTGTTCAACATCTTTGAGTTTTATCTCACACTATGCATACTGTAATTTTACCTTTCTTATAGTTCAACTCATTTCAAACAACCACCAAACCATAGTCATTGCGTTTCCATTTTTTTCTATACCACCTATTCAGTTACGTCTTGAATCTCCAAGAAAATGCATCAGTAATTGAATCGCCAAACATCCAAGAACTATGATTCAGTTCTGCTAATAGAATCGTAATTGATCAATTAAATGTGAAGTGCAACAACAGCCCTTCGATCATATTCCCAATTAATCAACACTGTTGGATTAATTCTGCAGGGTCTCGCGTTTATCTCATATGCCCACGGGCTGTGACCGAACACTAAGCAGATTTGATTTCATGATTTTTCATTTCGGCATTCTTGTGATGAAGGGTCTCGACTCTCCATGTCACGATCACCGAAATAGAGCTTGGTTGCACTAGCTTCTTCCCTTCTCGTGACCATCGGCGGTGACCTGGCGCTTATCCACAAAGAGCGCTTCACGATTCACAACTTTTGTCGTGAGTCTCCTTGACTCCTCCAAATCCCGGTATCCGAAACTCCAAAATGGAGCCAGATCAACGGTCCACACTCTCCCTTGATCAACGAATCATATTGAATCGCGGTTTCACGTTTCACGATTTCAAAGGATCGAGCTCCTCCTTCCCTTGACTTTCCAGCCAGCGAAAGGATGACCTCTCGCCACGTGTAGTCTGCATCCAACGCTCCACGACCCTCGATCCAAGGGTTTAGATAAATCCTCGATTCGATGTTCTAGATCATTTCGGGATATCACATATCGCGAGTTCCCACAACATGCTCCGTTGACTCCTCCAATGTGTAAGTCGGTGAAATTCTAATCGCTCGCCATGTGTCCTCCTCGACGATGGACGATCCTCGTGCTTTCGGGACTTTGTAAGACCACTTCATTTTGTACTTAAAGATCGTGCTCCTTCTTCTAGGTCCAACGATGGTCGGTCCTCGCGCTCAGATCCAACATCTGAGATTTGTTCTCCTCTTTTGCGTGTTCCTCCTATCTATATTTAGATCTAATGGTCATCGGGAATTCTGAGTGGGTGATCCAACGATCACTATTGATCTTCACTGTTAATCTTTCCATGCCATCATCGTTGCGCTGCTGATCATGTTGATCTCGCCATCAATTCACTGTGTTGCTGATTGTGTTGATCTCACCATCAATGACAAACACATTGCCTGCATTTTCTGTCTATAAATATGCCAACAATCTCCCCCTTTGGCATTGATGGAAACATTGACCTTGAAGAACCTGAAGAATTGCAGTCTGCACTCTCTGCCTGGACTGCTACTCTCCCAGCTGAACATGCAACCAAACATATCATTGTAGCATTTTTACCACACTGCTTACCACACTTTTTCTCCCCCCTTGACATCAATGTCAAAGAAGAAACATGCTCCCCTTGAACCGTTGCAATACATCTTGAAGGTATCAGATATGTGACAATCACATACTCCCCTTGACAAGGTGAACAAATTATACAAAAGAAGATATAACCCCCAACTTCTGACGAAGATATCCAAAAGGTGTTGTTGCTAATGGTTTAGTAAATATATCAGCTATTTGTTCCGTGGAAGGAATATAATTAAGCTGAACAACTCTATTTCTAACCTACTCTCTCAGAAAATGATATTTGATAGGAATATGCTTAGTCTTGGAATGAAGAACATGATTCTTGGAGACACTAATGGCACTGGTGTTATCATAGTGAATTGGAATCAGATCAATATAATTTACCTTCAAGTCTGCAAGAGTTTGGATCATCCATAAAATCTGAGTGCAACAAGTAACAACAACAATGTACTCTACCTCTGTAGTTGATAAGGAAATAGATTCCTACTTCTTACTAATCCATGCTACCAACGAGTCACCTAGGAAGAATGCACCTCCACTGGTGCTCTTTCTCTCATCCACACAATTTGCCCAATCAACATCTGAATAAGAAGTTAACTGAATATTCTGATTTCTAGGATACCACAAACCATAATTCATTGTGCCCTTCAAGTATTTGAATATCCTTTTTACAGCTACTAAATGACTCTGTTTAGGAGCAGACTGATAACAACCTACCATTCCAACAACTTGCATTATATCAGGACGGGATGCTATGATGTACAAAAGACTGCTTATCATTGATCGATATGACCTTTGATCAACATCAGGTGAAATATCATCTTTACTAAGTTTACAACCGACCACCATAGGTGTACTAACAAAAGAAGAATATTCCATCTGGAACTTCTTCCACATCTCTTTCAGATATTTTTCTTGAGTGATAAATATTCCTGTAGAGCTTTGATGTACTTGTAAACCAAGAAAGTATGAAAATTCACCTATCATGGACATCTCAAACTTTGTTTGCATAGAGTTATAAAACCACTGAACAAAGGAAACATTAGTACAACAAAAAATAATGTCATCTACATAAACCAAAACAACTAGTAAATCATCACCTTAAGAGTTGATGTAGAGATTGTTGTCAACAGTTCCTTTCTTGAACCCTTTGTCTTGTAAAAATTTGTCCAGTCTATAATACCAAGCTCGTGGTGCTTGTTTCAGTCTATATAAATCCTTCTTCATCTTGCAAACATAATCAAGATTATCTGTCAATGAGAATCCTTCAGGTTGCTCCATATATACTTCTTCCTCTAGATATCCATTAAGAAATGTTGACTTAACATCCATATGATAAACTTTAAAGTTCTTATGACATGAATATGAAAGAAACATTCTGATGGCTTCCAATCTTGCCACTGGTGCAAACGTTTCATCAAAATCCCGACCTTCAACTTTTGCATACCCTTTACAGACCAATCTGGCTTTATTTCTAACAACTTGTCATTTTTCATTCATTTTATTCTTGAACACCCATTTGGAACCTATTACATTCTTATCTTCAGGTCTAGGAACAAGCTCCCAAGTATTGTTCTTTTCAATTTGATCAAGCTCTTCATTCATAGCTCTAATCCAATCATCATGGTTGTTGGCTTCATCAAAATTTTTAGGTTCAATCATAGATAGAAGAGAAATATGAGATTGTTCTGTGTCTTTAACTAATTTCCTTCTTATTTGAACTCCTTTGTTTATATCTCCAATTATCTGATTTTTAGGATGATTCTTTCTAACAATTCTGAGAGGTGATTTTGGTTCTTTCTGCTAATTTGTGTCAGCCTGAGTATTCATATCTTCATCTAATTCAGATTCTTCCCTTTCTGATCCTTGGACCTGTTCATCTTCATCTTCAACTATATCTTCTGTGCTTGGTTCAACACTGCTTACATTTCTGACTGGGACTTCTTCATCAACTTTTATGTCGATACAATCAACCAATTTATGCAGCCTCTTATTATAGCATCTATATCCTTTACTGTTTGTAGCATAACCTAAGAAGATACCTTCATCATCCCTATCATCATATTTGCCAATATTTTCATCATTATTCTTGATATAACATTTACTCCCAAAGACTTTAAAATGCTTGATTGAAGCAGGCCTTCCAAACCATAGTTCATAAGGAGTCTTGTCACTGTGTGGCCTGAGATGAGCTTTGTTAAGGATATGAACAGCTGTATGAATTTTTTCCACCCAATATGTCTGAGAAATATTCCTTTCATTCATCATTGATCTTGCCATTTGCCGAACTGATCTATTCTGCCTCTCAACTACTCCATTTTGCTATGGAGTCCTTGGAATAGTGTATTCTCGTTTGATTCCATGTTTATCACATAACTCTTTGAAGTTCCATGAACTAAACTCTCCTCCTCTATCAGACCTTACTGCCTTCAATATTTTTCCTGTTTGATTTTCAGTAAGAGCCTTAAACACTTTGAATTTTTCAAATGCTTCAGATTTTTCCTTCAAAAAGCAACCCATGTTAATCTAGAATAATCATCAATAATCAACATAAAATAGTTTTCTTTTCCTGTACCTTCTTTTCTTGATGGTCCACATAAATCCATATGTACTAATTGGAGAGGTTTTTCTGTTGAAGGAAAGTTTTTTGATTTGAACTGTGTCTGAGTAAACTTTCCTATCTGGCAAGGTTTACAAACATAGTCATATGGCTTAGATATCTTTGGAAGATCCTTTACTACCCCACTATTTCTCAGCTTGATTATATGATCAAAATTTAAGTGACCAAGTCTCCTATGCCATAGCCAACTTTCATCATACTTGCTTAAGTGGCATTCTTTTTTTTCTTCTTTTAACACATAGACATTGTTTTATGTTCTTATCCCTTTTGCAACCAACTGTCCTGAATTTACAGACTTTATTTTACAATCTTTAGAAGTAAAACCAACTTCACCTCCTCGGTCACAGACTTGAATGACACTAAGCAGATTATTTTTCATACCATCTACAAATAACACATCTTGAGCTTTTCCTTTTCCATTGCTCAGACTTACCATTCCTTTACCTTTTATTTTTTCTGGTGCATCGTTTCCAAAAGTTACATTTCCTGATTTGTTTTCACTTAGAGTCAGAAGCTTAATTTTGTCTCCAGCCATATGTTTGGAACATCAACTGTCAATATACCAGGGATTCTTTTGTCTTTGGGATGATAACACTAATCCACACTGTTCATCTTCTTTCTTCTTCCAAACCTTGAAATTTTCAGCAGCAGGATTCAGATCTGGCTTATAGTTCCTTAAGCAATAGTCTGAAGCTTTATGTCCATAATTATGGTAGTTGTAACATTCTGGTTCACTGAATAACAGATCATAACGATTGTTATGATCATAACTGTTTTTATGTTTCACCTGTGTCCTTCTCCCAGTCATCACATGATTTATAGTCTGTGATTGTATGTTGCTTGGCTGTCTCAATATTTGTGGTGGCAGATAATTATTCCTTGAATAACTTGATTGCTCATATCTAAATATTAAAGAACAACTTATAGATTTGTGACCAAAGTTATAACAAAAAAAACAATATCCATAGAAAAACCCTTTGTACCTGGAAAAAGACTGTCTTCTTTGAGTGGGTCGATTTCTTCCATGTTGATAGTTTCTCTGATCTACAGATTCGGTTCTGGTACTTTTTTTTTCATTCCTTCTTGGTGGATGATTTTATTTCTTTGTTTCTGCTGAGTGGTTGTTGTCAATGATTGTAGATTTGACAAACTTGATGGGTTCTGTATTACTTGGATGATCACTACTTGATCCTTCTTCATAGCCCAAACGAACTTTCAACTTTGGATTCCTTTGCTGATTTAGAATGGAAGTTAATTCTTCTGAGGCTTTAATACTTGACAAATTTTGGTGATACAATGCCTTAAACTTCTCCATTTCTTTTTTGTTTTTACTATCTCTTCTTCTAAGGCTTCACACCTCGCTTTATTCTCTGATAATTGTTGTTTTAAAATGTCTTCTATTTTCTTTGCCTCTTCTAACTCCACTTTTAGTAGAGCAAAGTCTTCATCAGTTTTTTTATCATTCATTTTAAACTGCATCAACAACCGTTTTTGTTTTCTCTTCTTACATCCGAGTTTGTCAATTTCTTCCAAAGCATTGATTAATTCACCTTCCATATCCACCACAGCTTCTTCATCATCCATTTCACCTATTGAATGTTCATCACCAAGATCTCCCATAGCCATAACATAAAATCATTCACTTTGTCTTCACAGGATGAATCATTATCTATGTCTTCTGAGGAGTTGTCATTGTTTGCACACAAACTTTTCTTTTTACTCTATTTCTTAAATTTGTATTTCTTTTCATCATCAGAGTTCTGATCCTTTTTCTGGTGAGGAGACTTAGATGTAAAATGGCCTATCTTACCACAGTTAAAAAATTTGAAAGGGAGCTTGCCTTGATATTTTCCTGATCCTTTCTTTAACCTTCTCACAAATTTTGCCTCAATATCATCTAATTCTGAATCAGTATTCTTGTCTGCTTTAAAAGATGCTTCTCTAGTAATGGATTTATCTTTGTTAATTCTCATTTCATATGCAATTAGAGTTCCTAGGAGTTGATCAATGGACATAGTTTTAATATCATTTAGTTCTTCTATTGCAGAGACTTTTGGATTAAATTTATCAAGTAGAGATCTTAAAATCTTCTGAACTAAAAAAGATTCTTCAATTTTCTCACCAAGACCCTTCATGGCATTCACAAGCTCTTCAACTCTTAAAAAATACTTGCTGACTGTTTCATTTTCATTCATCTTTAGCTGTTCAAATTTCAAACTATATTGTTAAGCCCTAATATTGACTCATTACCCCTTAATTGGGGCATATTATATTAGTAATGTTATTTTATTTATGTCGGCTTTAGGCCATTAGTTGTAATTATACCTCCTAGTCTCCTATATATACCAAGGAGACATTTTCA